>JAUPFV010000002.1:244964339-245482987 GCA_036936605.1 Limnanthes douglasii subsp. nivea
AAACTTAGGAAACCACTTCTTGACAAGAGCGACAACATTCAGATTATCACCTCTCACACTCTTATGCCAATAAAAATTACAATCAGAGGTGAAAACGTCAATCTTTTTGCAATGCTTTCAATTTCTTAACGTTTTGAATTCGAGGTAGAATTCTTCCCAACTAGGAAAGGATGATGTAGCGAAGACTGCGGACAGACTAGTTTCTCTCGCAGGTATCAGAATTGGGTCAAACATGTACTCAAATCAAAGATTTCGACAAGCCCGTCGGATTTCAAAACTTTGACTATGTCACAAAGTTTCATACCCAAATTCGACCCATAAAGCCTTCGAAAACCAGTTTTAATATTTTAGCGTTAATTTTATTTATTTATTTTATTTTAAAACATTTATGTAATTTCTTTTATTTGGAATTTGAGTTTTGGGTAGTGCTATATAAAGCATCATATACCCTATTTTGCCGTCAGAATTTGATTAATTGAATTTTGAGAATTAATTTCTCTGAGTCTCCTTATTTATCTAACCTAGGGTTAGGGTTTTATCGTTGTTTTTCCTTCTAATCTTCCATCACGCTATCATATATTAAAATAAAATCAAATCTCAATATAATTAGATTTGATTTGATTTAAAAATATAAGATATTTGAATAAAATAAAATAAGTTTGTGTTTGGACTGGACTACATCATATATTTTGCTTGATACATGACATACCTTTAATGTTACACATTTATTTGGTCTATTTAAAAAAACATAAAAAATAAGATAAGATGAGTTTTAAAAATAACAACAACAAAATATATAAAAACTTAAAATTTTATTATTAATTCGATTATTAAGTAGTAATTAATAAAAATTAAATAAGTATTTGGTACTTTCCAAAATTTTGAAACATTTGTTTTGTGAAAAAAGCATTAAATTTAAAATAGAATAGTTTATATATTTTTCGTGGGGCATACCCCGATGTGATACAATGGTACTAGAGAAATAAGACAATAACAAGATGTCATAGGATAGGGATATGGCATAGTAATAAAAACGCAATCAACGCAATAACAAAACGTCAGTGACTAGATGGCTGTGAGCTGACTCCACGTCCTACAAATCCTGAATCTCACTCCAGTCTGTACTGTAGATACCTGTGATAAAATAAAGATTTGTTAGAATTAGTTTAAGTTAAAACTACGGGGGCCAGTCAATCTTGGTTCTATGGAATCTGAATCAGAGATCCGATAAGATTTGGAAAGATATTGAAGAGGCCATGGCTGGAGTGGATCCAAATATTCTTGAATTCCGCTCTTTCCAAACGTGGTAAATGACTGCGTTGAAACAAGTACGCCAAGTACAATGATCTGGGTCTTTAGACCATCTTGAGAATCCAAGATTGCAAGCTAGAAGGGTAGAAAGGACATCCAAGCTTAATACTGGTAAAGGTCCAAATGCTCTAAGCGAAACTACATTCAAAAAGGACATGAGCTGTAGATTCTGGAACAGAATTGCAAAGGAACACACAGTAGGGGTGATGAAACCCCAACTGAGAAGCTTGTCTTTGGTGGCTAGCTTGCCCTTTATTGCTAACCAAGAAATGAAGGAATGTCGCGGAATATTGTATTTGTTCCATACTAACCCCGCTCAACCCATCTTTGGGTTAGACACACGAATAACGTTGTAAGTGTCTTTGGTGGTGGGAGGATGCAACACGAGGACTTCCCAGAAGGTCACTCATACTAGTACTACTCTCATCCAAACACGCTTAACTACGGAGTTCTGATGGGATCCGGTGCATTAGTGCTGGTATGATCACATCCGAAACATATTTAATACATCAGGAGAAATCTTAATATCATGTAAAACAGTTTAATACCTCAGGAGAAATCTTAATATCATGTAAAACAATGGATAATCATAACTTAAAAATCGATCTAAAATCATATATATTATATGTTGAAATATTAAACAACTTAAAAATGATTAAAAACCCGACCAACTAATTATAAATTAATATATAACCATAACTATAGTGAGTTAAGGGTCATGAGTATTAACGTATCAGTTTTTTTCCGATGCCCTTCATCGGAGGTTTAACTTTCTATGGTGGTGGTTAGGTTTTCAATATAATTTATTTTAAATTCGTTTTTTTATTTGATCCATTTGACCGACTTATGATCTCTAAAATAAATATTTTTAACTAATATTTTAATAAATCTCATAATTTCTTTTTCATAAAAGTTTGCATTTTATTATTTAAAAATGTTTATAGAAAACCCAAGTTAAAAAAGACAAGCCAAAAAATCTTGATAACAAAATATTTCTTTGAATGTTATTCGCTAACTAGGCTATGAAAAGTTGACTTCAATGCTAACGGCAGTGTAGGGATTTTTATCTGAAAATAATTGTAATTTTTTTTGTTTTTTTAAACCTATATATTTTCTAACTATAACTGTAAAAAAAAGTCAAGTAACATATTTACGTAATCAACAATTATAATTTTAAATAACTTTTAAAATATAATTATTTAACAGTGAGTGTTCGTGAATCGTCATATGTCGATAAATAATTTTTTTTTCTTAAAATTCGAGACTGAAAAACTAATTATATTTTACATATAATACACAAGTATTGTTTAACTTGTCACTTCCTCCATAAATCGATTATTTCATAAATCGAATATTACTATTACGGGATAGATCATCTTCCAATACAAAAATTTAATTAAAAGTTGAAGGTTTTAAGGTATTCAAACTCTTATGGAGCTCAACATACATTAGCGTGAACTTGTCTCGTCAAATTTGCAAAACAATTTTAAATTTGTTTTAAAAATGCATTTTTCTTTTGCAAATTTTTGGATGTGTATAATAGAATCTAAACACTTAGATATACTCTATTAACCACGTGTTTCGTGTTTTCTGCGCTAGGCTTCGTCTACATGTGACGAGTACCGTCAGGCTAAGACAACCATTTGAGTCAGTTTTTAGGTTAAAAAGCACCAATGGTCTTTCATGTTTACCACTTGTATCAACTTGGTCCCCTTCCTTCAATCATGCATATAACTCATCCCCATCATTTTTAAGTTGCATTTTCAGTCTCCCGCACATGTGAAGCCTGTGAGCTTGACACGTGGCATCAGTTTTTGTTGCAAGAATGGTCTTCCAACTTTTTTCCAAAAATGCCCCTTAGCATTCCATGTCAGCAGCCATGTCACCTTCCAAGTCAGTTTTACCATTTACACATTAACTTAATAAACGGACCGGGTCGAACCCTAATTTAATTGAAAAAAAACCCCAAACCCAATATAACACAGCCCAGCCCGTAACAATATGACCCGACCCGTTTCCCTTTACCCAAATCAGACCGGTCGTCGTGGCTCAGATCCTCTTCTCTCTACCTACTTCTCTCCTCCTTCCCTCTCCTCTATCTTTCCTCTCTTTTTCTCGAAATCCACGTCGAGAATTCTCCTGATCTCCTCTCCCGATTCCACACAAGGTGAATTTTACGTTTCATGTCCAATTTTAGGGTTCGCATTTCAAATTTGGTAATTGTTCAATCGAAATTCCAAATCAGTGGAGGGATTCGATTGGTTAGATGTTTTCGTTATGATCGAAATTTTATAAAACCAGAACCGAGAAAATCAAACTGGAAGTTCATCTCCCATAAAATCAAACTTTGCAATCACAGTTATGTAAGTCTCATTTGCATGTTTCTCGGAAATTTCTCGGTAGCCAAACGTAAAATTTGTTGAGTCTATTATTATTGGTTTTCTTAGCCGTGGTTTAACATCTGAATTATTTATTTTGCAGAAACTACAATAAGAGTTTATATCTTTTGTCATCGAGGGCCAAATTATGGGTTATATTTACAATGGGTAATTTTCTCACTCAAAAAGATTTATATAATTCTGTGAATCAGTGATTAACTATGTTTTAGCTTAGCGAGGCTTTGTCTTGATTTTAGTGGACTTGGATAGAGAAATGGAAATATGAATGATTAGATTCATGGAGGATCGAAGATTTCTAAATGGGTATATCTCCCAACAAATGTTTCGGGTATTGTTTTGTTGTCCTGTTATCTTGAAGAATGTAGTTCCTTTAGATGAGAGAGAAGGAGACACCATGGAAGAGGAGAGAAGTAGGTAGAGAGAAGAGGATCCGAGCCACAACGAGAACGACGACGGGTCTGATTTGGGTAAAGGGAAACGTGTCGGATTATATTGTTACGGGCTGGGCTGGGTTATATTGGGTTTCGGGTTTTTTTTAATTAAATTAGGGTTCGAACCGGTCTGTTTATTAAGTTAATGGGTAAATGGTAAAATTTAAAGGTAAATGAAACTGACATGGAAGGTGACATGGCTGCTGACATGGAATGCTAAGGGGCATTTTTGAAAACAAAAATGGGGGACCATTCTTGCAACAAAAACGGATGTCATGTGTCAAGCTCACAGGCTTCACATGTGCGGGAAGACTGAAAATGCAACTTAAAAAATGATGGGGATGAGTTCTATGCATGATTGAAGGAAGGGGCGCAAGTTGATACAAGTGATAAATATGGAGGACCACTGGTGCTTTTCAGCCTAGTTTTTAAATATTGTGCGTCACCAATAAAAGATAATTTGAATATTTTTTTTATTATTTAAACTGATATCCAATTATATTTATAAAAATGAGTACCTAAAGTAGTAGCATTTTACTCCTATAAACATTTAACACAAACAGATTTTTAAGCCAAAAAAAAACTTCTCTAATTTCTCATACTCTTCTAAGTATGTCATTTCTATATCTTTTATACTTAAACACAAAAAAGGAATACGATAGAAGTAAGAAGCTCCTATTTTACATAGGAGCGTAAATACAGATAGACTTGAAAGAATTCTGGATAGATTAACTCAAATTAATTTGTATTTGTGATAAAAATATTAGAAAATTGACTAAATGGTTGCCTCAATCTCGCATGTTACCTCAACCTCACATGTAATTTCATCGGTGCTTCTGACATGACAAAAAATATATGACACGTGGTTAATGGGGGGTTATGTTTAATCGTACATGTTAAATTTTGCAAGCCAATTACATTAATTAAACAAATTTAAAGTTTTTTTTGCAAATTAAAAAAAGAGTTCACGTGTAAGTCGCTAATGTACGATGAGCCCTATAAAGGCACAAATACTTGAATTTGAATACCTTAAAACGATCCATTATGTAACCGTAATAATCGATTTACGAAGATAGTGACAAATTAAACAAAGTTATATTTGTAATTAGTTATGGAAAAACTAATTGGTGAGATATTATTCGTTTATGATGAGTAACCATAGGTTTTTTTTTTAAGTAGACTAAAAAGCCTTTTAGTCAATCTTTCTAAAAGAAGCAAAATTTGTATGTTTTATGTGTTATAAATCCATAAGAGTCACTTGATTAACTTGTCTATCAATAATTACAAATATGTGAATTTTAAAATATTTTATGGCTAATTATATAAATAAATAAATAAAAATATTATAGAAAATTAATTCTCATTACGTAGATAATCTATTTTAAATTATTTCTAAGAGTCAAATCTCTGATATTTCCATTATAATTTATATTCATAATATTTTAATTATAAAAATAAAACTAAATCAATTTTGAACTATACTAAATTTCATAGATGTTAAAATTATTTGAATGATATTATGACTCCGTGTATGTATATATATATATATATATATATAATCAATTGATGTATGTTATCACTAATTAAATAAAATAAAATATGATATTAAAATTAGTTTAATGGTATTATTTGACCAACTAAATAAATAGATTAATTAATTATGATAGATGGATTATGGTAGATTATATTTAATATCACCTTTTTCTAATATATTTTTCAGGTCTCCCTAGGTGTGCAGAACCCTAGCTCGGATCCAGCACTGAAGAGGAGACATGAAAATATTCTAAAAAATGCGAACAAAACTATGGAATGTGTTATTAGTGTGTTTCTTTAGGAGAATTGATGCCATTAATAAGGTTGTTGTTTTTAATTTTAATTATTTTTTAGGGTTTGAATTAGAGTTATTTTTGTTTAGAATTAAGAAAAAAAAATCATAAAATTATGATTTTAAAAAAGCGTTGGTTAAATATTGTTGTTTGGATGATTTTTAGAAGATTTAGGTTTGTTTAACTATACCCATTTCACTTGTTAACTTCCTCCCAAAACAAAACAAAGTCAAAATATTATTATTTTTTGCTAAAAGGGTAAAATTGGTAAAAGGGTAAAAGAATACAAATTAAAAAAAAGATGCATCTTTTCTAGGGTAAGTTAGAATATTTTGGGGCATGGTTTAGCCAAAGTCTTTAGATTTTGAAGTTTACCAAAAATCGCATACTACATAAATTCTTCCAACAATATTTGTGAAAGTACAAACAAATGTCTGGCCGTGGAAAAGAAGGTAAGGGGTTAGGAAAGGGAGGAGTCAAGAGGCACACGAAAGTTCTTCGCTATAATATCCAAGGCATCACTAAACCTGCAATCCGTCATCTTGCAAGAAGAGGTGGTGTTAAGCGAATCAGCGGTCTAATCTATGAAGAGACTCGTGGCGTTCTCAAAATTTTCTTGGAAAGTGTCATTCGCGATGTTGTCACCTACACTGAACACGCTCGTCGTAAGACGGTGACTGCCATGGACGTGGTTTATGCCCTCAAGAGGCAAGAGAGGACTCTTTATGGTTTTGGGGTTAGGTCGTCCATCTTTAGCCTCTTTTTTATATCTACCATTTCGTTTACTTGTTTTTAGTTTCAATCATATTTTGCTATTGCAATGTCCTTGGTTTTTCAATGTTCGATCGATTTCCCGTCAATGTAACTGATATATCGTTATGAAATCCAAATTTTTCAATTCAAAAAAAATAATTCAAAACTCTATATCTTTTTAACTCTAATCTGAAAATCAATCAAAAACACATATTTATTTATTTTTAAGACGAACAATATGAAAACTCCACGAGTGATATGTTTGGAGAATTTTTTTTAAAAACCTGATTAACAATCAAATTGTTCAAAACTTGGCAAATAATAGGGGTGAGATTCGGTCGATTCGGTCGGTTTTCTTATAAATTTTTAAACCAAACGAAATAATTCGGTTTGTATATTATTAAACCGATTTAGTTAAAAAAATCGGTTTTTTTTTGTTTCGATCGGTTTATGTTCGATTTTTCGGTTTGAATGTAGGTCCAATTCGGTCGGATCGGTTCGGTGCGGCTCGGTCGGTCCAATAATTTATTATTTGTTATGGTGTTGGATAATAAAAAAATCAAATTATTTATCTTCTGTTATGGTGTTGGATAATAAAAAAATAATTAAATAATTTTAAATATTAATTTTAAATTTCCACCATAATTATTAAATCTCAACACTTAAAAATTAAAAAAAATATATATACTCCTACAGCACATAAAAAAAATACACTCTTTCGAACCCTCAGTCAGGGGTTAAAGGAATTTTAGATACTTTCCGTATAACCACAGGGACATAAGTGTAGTTTTAAAAAACTGACCAAACCGACCCATTTCAATTTGGTTCGGTCGATCGGTTCGGTTTTTTTTGGGTTTTGCTCACCCCTAGCAAATAAAAAATAAATGTTTTTCCGCCACCAAATTACACGTAATTTTATAATTGAACAACATCTGTTTTTTTCAAACTTATTTCGCAACCAAATAGTACGTAATTTCGCAACACGATTTATTGTTATATAAAAAAGTTTATTCACTTCAAAAAACACATATTTTGGCAATAACGACAAAGTTAGTTGTTTCATACCCAATTAATACTTATTTTTCAAAAAACAAATGTATTTTATTTTTTCACACAACGAGACTTACTTAGCAACCAAAGTCTTATTTTTTCAACTATTTTCTTCTTATTTTCATAACACATTTGCACATAATTTTGCAACTCCGATTTTTTTTTAAAATAATTTTTTCACCATAAAAATGCACAAATTTTCGCAACTACAAAAAAATTAGTTGTTTCACACACAATTAACACTTATTTTCACAAAAACAATTTTCCTTTTTTGTTTTTCACACAACCACACTTGTTTAGCAACCAAAGTCATATTTCCGCAACTATTTTATTATTTCCTCAACATATTTGCTCATATTTTTGCAACTACACAATAATTATTTTTTGCAACCAAATTACATGTAATTCCACAACTAAACAACAATTATTTTTTTGCAGCTAATTTACACAAAATTTTACAAATTAAAAATGTAATTGGTTATGTTTTTAAAAAAATATTATTTAAAACATAAAATATTTAAAAAATACATTCAAAAATATTTTGGACAACCAAATGATTACCCATAAATATCAATTTATCACCATTTGATTAGCCATTCTTCGTCAAATTTTACATTATTATTGATAAATAAATTTGATATTTGAAATATATTAATAGATTAACTTATAAAAAATATAATTAATAGAATGTTGGAAAATAAATAAGATGGCAGCGGTATTTCAAACTCAAAACCTTAATAAATGTCATTCAATTTTTTTCACCTTAAATAGTACAGAGATAATTGGAAAAAAAAATGGTCGTCCAACTGGGAATAATTCAGTTTATTCGACGAAAATAGACTGTCCATTAAACCAAGCTTTTTAGGTCTTCTCCGATGAGATAAAAAGCGCTCGTCCCATCTCTTCCGGTGTGAAGACTATTGTTTCTTTTTTTTAATTTTAGCATTTCTCCCATTTTGGTTTCTTTTATCTCTTTTAAAGGCTGCTGATTTTTAATTTCGGAGTTCTTCTTGTTCTTGAGACTCTGCTTTATTTCGCTCTGTTTCTGCCTCTGTTTTGATTTCTTTACCGGAATCATTTCTTGAACGATTAATTCTTAGTGAATCTCTGTCATGGAGATTCGAAATAATGTTTTATTCAAGGAAAATGAATTCCTTGGTCTGCCAAGAACCAAATTGAATCAAAATCTTGATAATGAAGTAAACAAGACTTATGCCGATTTTCTCAAATAGAAAACGGTTAATCTCACAACGACTGAACACAAGGCGGAATGGATTCAAAAGAAAGAAGATCACATCTCTATTCAGTAATCAAAAGATACAAAAGATCAACTGCTTCTTAGTTCTCCTACTACCTTAATCGGAAAATTTCTTCAGGTCTGCCAAAGTTTGAAATGATTAACAGATTCTTTAACAGATTTAGATTTAAAGGTGTTTTCAGATTCTCGGTTTGGGATTCTCATCACATCTTTATCGAATTTGACCTTAAGGAAGATGTGTGCAAGCTCTGGTAAAAAAACATTTGGAAAGTCGGCTTAAATACCATGAGAGTGTCACGATGGACTCCTCACTTTAGACCCAAAGTTGAGTGCCCTCTTACAATGGTCTGGGTAAAATTCGAAAATGTACCAGAGTACCTATATAACAAAGACTTTATTGCTGGAGTTGCTGATTCGTTAGGCAAAGTTTACAAGGTTAATGTTCCGACTGAAAACAAAGCTAGGAAAAACGCTGCCTACACTTTGGTTGAAATTGATGTTTCGGTATGGCTGGGTTTCGGTATAAATGATGGCTGTTGGATCTATCTCAAATATAAAAACCTTCCTAGCTATTGTCATTCTTGGTATCACCTTGGACATGGTTCTAAACATTGCAGGAAAAATCTGGAGAAAAAGAAGTCAAGTGAGGGATAAAAAGTATGGATTGCAAAGAGTAAATATTTAAACTCTGCTTCAAGTAATGTGGTGAAAGAATCAGATACGAAAAAAATAAAATAAGATCAGGAAATTACTTCATCAAACAATAATATTATTCAAAATGTGAAGTCGATCATTGTTAATGCTAAGGAGAAAAATGACTCTTTTATTGAAGATACAAGTTCTTACAACATAGAAGAAGTTAATTGTGAAACTACATTAACTAAGAAGGACAAACATCAGATTGATACTGATCTAATTGAAGCAATAAAATTACTAAGTAAAAATGGTGATCAACAGGAATTGTCTGAAGAAGAAAGTCTTAATTCTCCATCTCATGAGAATATTGGCAGTGTTCAAGAGTCTCCAGTGGTTTCTCCCTCAAGAAGCTTATCTCCCACGGTGCAGGATTTCAGCACTACTCTTGGTTTTCCTAATTTTACTTTCAATACTTCGAACAAAATGTGGATTTTTTGGTGTTCTAATGTTGATGTTGTAAATAAATTTTATCATGATCAATGTCTCACATTAGATATTAATTATCTTAATGCTAACTCTTTCTATCTGTCTATTGTTTATGCTAAATGTAGCAGGACTAGTAGACTGAATTTCTAGGATCACCTGAAAACTAGTTCATATAAGGACAAAGGATGGCTAATTACAGGGGATTTTAATACTGTGACCTCTTCAGATGAATAATTGGGTTGCTATATCTATGATCAGTCTAATGTTGATGACTTTGTCAATACTATCTTGTACTGTAATCTAGAAGACGCACGTTTCTCAAGCTATAAATATACATGGAATAAAGGTTTAAAATGGAAAAGGCTCGACATAGCCATGTATAATGACAATTGGCATAGCACTTTTAATCATACTCATGTCTCTCACATGGTCAGAACATATTCTGACCATGCCCCTATTCTTATAAATGCTTTGAATATATCTACTAATGTCATTGATAGGAAAAACAAGGGTTTCAAATTTCTTAACATTTGGCTAAATGATTCTTCCTTTTTATACACTGTTAAACAAAACTAGAATTTAGAAATCAAAGGTCTTCCTAGTGAGATCTTTTGGCTTAAGCTTAAACGTTTAAAAGGTGGTCTAAAAGCTTGGAATAAAGACTGTTTTAGAAACATTTTTTAAAAAGTCAAAGAAACTGAAGATAGTGTTAAAGAGGCTGAGTTACTTCACCTAAATCTAAATAATGATATGTCATTTGCTAACTTAAGAAAAGCTAACAGCTTACATTTGCAGGCATTGAGAAATGAAGAAGAATTTTGGGGTAAAAAAATCTATAGCTCTTGGTTGAATAATGGTGATAAAAACACCAAAATGTTTCATGCCCATGTCTGTAAAAAGAGGAGAAAGAATATTATTAAGGGTATTTTTGATGATGCTATTTGGATCACAAAAGATATTGGTTATTCTGCTGAAAAGTATTTTAAATCGTTTTATTCTAAGGATCCTTATTTGAATCTGGATGAGGAAGGACATAGTATGAATCATCATATTCTTTTTTCTATCCCTAAAATGATCTCTGATGAGGACAACACTTTCTTATTAAAAGCTACAGATAATTTGGAGCTGTGGGATTCTATTAAGTCTATGAACCTTTCTAGTGCTTCTGGTATAGATGGATTTAATCTAACTTTCTATAAAGCATGTTGGTCCATTATAAAGTTGGATCTCATCTTCTCCTGTAATGCTTTCATTAATGGCTACTCTATTCCTACTAGCATTCTGGCTACGAGTCTGAGTCTTAGACCTAAGACTCAAAACCCTAGGCATTGGAATAATTATCGACCAATAAGCCTATGCACTATGAAAAATATAATTTTTTCTAAGCTAATAAATGACAGATTAGCAAAAGTTCTCTCTAAAATCATTTCTCCTACTCAAGGTGCTTTTGTGAGTAAAAGATCTAATCATGATAATATTTTAGTGGCTAAAGAAATGATTTTTTACCTTAACAGAAAACCTGCTAAGGGAAATATTATGATCAAGCTTGATATGACAAAAGCATTTGACATGATGTCAATTTCTTTTGTCAAAAAGTTTTTAATCTTATTTGGTTTCTCCTATTACTTTGCTAATCTAATTCATAATATGCTTAATGACATTCACATCTCTTTATTTGTTAATGGTCTTACCTATGGTTACTTTAAGACTGCTAGGGGATTGAGACAATGAGACCCCTTGTCTCCTAGTCTCTTCATAATTTATGAAGAGGTTCTTATTTGCGGGCTGACTAATCTGTTTAATGAAAATAAATCTATGTGTTTTGCTTCTAAATCCTCTATGATTATTCCTAGTATTTCTTTTGCTGATGACATTTTAATATTTACAAATGGTATTTGTTAAGAATATAAAACCCATATAAAGCCCAAGCCCGTTAGCTTTCTTTTATTATAAATAAGAGCATATGCTTTACTAATTGAGATACTTCTGAATAATACAAAAACCCTAGCCGTCTAGCGTTTTGTTCCTTTTGTTCTTTCTTTTGTTCTTTATTTTACATGGTATCAGAGCCAGAAGTAAACTGATCGCGTAAATGTAACAATCAGATTTATCAGGTATTTGATTTTATATTAGATCAGATTGATAAAATTATCAGGTATTTGATTTCGTATTAGATCCGATTGATAAAATTATCAGGTATTTGATTTCGTATTAGATCCGATTGATAAAATTGTAAGTGGAATTTATCGGTGAAATTGGGGCTTAGAAGGAATCGAAATTGCAAAAGTATTGGTTAAGAATATTTTTTTGGTAAAATTGCATTGTTAACTTATTGGTAAAGTTGCGTCTCGGGGAACAATCAGAATTGAATTAAGAAAGATTGGGAAAATTGCACTGTGTAAATTTCAGGTAAAATTGCACAAAAGTATTGTTCGGAAAAGAAAAGTTATGTCCGATAAATTTGGTTTGTTGAAATAGTGGTAAAATTGCATTGTTGAATTCTGTTGTTCGATTGGGATATATTCTTTCTGGAGAGAATGACAGGAAAGGACGACTCTATGCAGTCGATTGGAACTCAGCTCAATGGAAAAAACTACTCTTACGGGAGTTATGTTATGAAAAACTTTCTTCGTGGCAAACACATGTGGGGATATGTTTCAGGTACAAAACTTCAACCTTCTAATACACATAGTAGTGAGAACTATGCTACATTGCTTGACACGTGGGAAACTGATAATGCGAAGATCATCACTTGGATCAACAATTCTGTAACGCAGTCAATCGGTACTCAGTTGGCCAAATACGACACTGCAAAAGAGGTTTGGGATCATTTAGAAAGACTGTATACGCAGTCTAATTTCGCTAGACAGTATCAATTAGAATTTGACATCCGCTCCTTACAACAAAATGATTTACTTATTTCTGATTTTATGCTGCTATGTTTGATTTATAGGATCAATTAGCTTTTACAAAGTCTGCAGAACTGAAAGCATGCAAACCTTATATAGCTCGCAGAGAAGAGCAAAGATTGGTACAATTTTTGATGGCCCTACGCTCCGATTTTGAAGGATTGCGAGGAACTATTCTTCATAGATCTCCTCTTCTGACGGTTGATTCAGTTGTCCATGAACTCATTGCTGAAGAAACACGACTAAAAACTAATATTGAAAAGGGGTCCAAAACCAATGTTCATAGTGTGTTTGCTGTTCCAAACCAACGATCTTCTACTTCAAACCAGTCTAGATTTACACCCAATAGAGCAAGAGTTGCATTTGATGAGTGCGCTTTTTGTAAAAGTAAGAACCATTGGAAATCACAATGCCCACTACTGAGAGAAAAACAACAGTTCTTTTCAGCAACATACACGTCCTATTCAACAATTTCGTCCTCCACTTCGTCCCCCATAGTTTACTGCTGCTGCTGCATCTTTAGAAGATCCCGATAGCACCACACCACCCTCTGGAATGGACCCTCAGATTCTAGAATCTTTTAAACAGTTTCTTGCTTCTAATCCTGCTGCTATGTCTACGTCAATATCTCACACAGGTCTGGCTACGTCTTCTGCTTTAGGTATTCCTTCTTCTTTGTGGATTTTAGATTCTGGGGCATCTCATCATATGTCTCCTTACAAACCATACTTTGCTTCTTTGTCACATGTTTCACCAATATCAGTCTTTTCTGCTTGTGATACATCAATGTCAGTAGAGGGTGTTGGGTCTATTTCTACTCCACATATATCACTTCCTGATGTTTATTATGTTCCAAAACTTGCCTTGAATCTTGTTTCAGTTAGTCAGTTATGTAAATCTGGTGATTGGGTCTTATTTTCTGATTCCGTCTGTGTTATACAGGATCAACGTACTCAGAAAGTGACTGGGATAAGCCGTAGATTGGGAGAGCTATATGTCTTGGATGAAGTTAAAGTCGTTAATGTCGCAGC
Source organism: Limnanthes douglasii subsp. nivea (assembly GCA_036936605.1). Classification (NCBI taxonomy): domain Eukaryota; kingdom Viridiplantae; phylum Streptophyta; class Magnoliopsida; order Brassicales; family Limnanthaceae; genus Limnanthes; species Limnanthes douglasii. Next base: position 244,978,430 of record JAUPFV010000002.1, read on the forward strand.
TTCTAGTGTCGATTTGTCTTCTTTTCGTTTGAGTCCGTCGTCATCTGATTTTTATCTCTAGCATTACCGTTTAGGACATGTCTCTGCATCGCGTCTAAAATTTTTAGTCTCCACAGGTGTTTTAGGACGTATAAACACCTGTAATATTTCTGATTGTAGTGGATGTAAACTTGCCAAATTTTCGGCTTTACCTTTTAATAAAAGTGTCTCTTCTTCCATTGCTCCTTTTGATTTAATTCATTCTGATGTCTGGGGTCCATCTCCTGTCTCCACAAAGGGTGGTTCATCCTATTATGTATCTTTCATCGATGATTATACTCAATATACTTGGGTTTATCTTATGAAACGGAGATCAGATTTTCTTGGAGTTTATAGAGAATTTCGGGCACTTGTTAAGACTCAACATTTTGTTGTCATAAAATGCTTCAGGTGTGATTTAGGAGGTGAATATACATCCAATGATTTTACTCAGTTACTTGCATCTGATGGTACAATACATCAGTCTTCTTGCACTGACACCCCTCGGCAGAATGGTGTTGCAGAAAGAAAACATCGTCACCTTGTTGAGACTGCTCGTTCTTTGCTTTTATCTGCTGAGGTTCCTACTATTTTTTGGGGAGAAGCAATTCATACAGCTGTATATGTGATTAATTGAATACCCACTGCACATAATTCAGGTCTGTCTCCCTTTCAAAAATTATATGGACAACCTCCAGATTATTCTTCCTTGCGAGTGTTTGGATGTACATGTTTTGTCCTTCGTCCTGATGTAGAACGCAATAAATTGGGTCCTAAAACCGCAATATGTGTTTTCTTGGGTTATGGTGTTAGACAGAAAGGTTATCGTTGTTTTGATCCCACAAGTCAGAAACTTTATGTCTCTCGACATGTTACATTTCTTGAGCATATCCCGTTTTATTCGATTCCGGCGAAATCACATGATATAACAAGTACCAAACTTCGACCGATTGATCCTTTTGAAAATAATGACACCATACATGCTGAAATTGATGTGCCTGGTAATACTTCTATGACAAATGATACTAGTTCTCCTCCATCAATGCCTGAATCAGTTCATTCTTTTGGTGAACCAAAAGATCCACCTCTTAGAAGATCTACTCGCCCAAGTAAGTCTACCAAACTACCAGATTTTGCGTATTCTTCTTACTCAGGTCCTTTTGCCTCTTTCATAACAAACATACATGATTTATATGAATCCCAATCATTTAAAGAAGCTGTTTATGATCCTCGTTGGCAAAATGCAATAGTCGAAGAGCTCACGGCTCTTTACCAAACTCATACATGGGATATAGTTAAGCCTCCATACGGTAAGCATATAATCGGTTCTCGATGGGTTTTTAAAATTAAAACAAAATCTGATGGATCTGTTGAAAGATATAAGGCTCGTCTTATAGCAAAAGGGTATTCACAGAAGTATGGTATGGATTATGATGAAACATTTTCCCTAGTGGCAAAAATGACGACTGTTCGTACTCTTATTGCGGTTGCTTCTGTTCGCCAGTGGAAAATCTTCCAACTCGATATCAAAAATGCATTTTTGAATGGTGATCTTCATGAGGAGGTTTACATGACTCCTCCTCCAGGTGTTGCTCACCAACCAGGTGAGGTTTGTCGACTTAGGAAAGCCTTATATGGACTCAAACAAGCTCCTCGTGTCTGGTTTGAAAAATTCTCTACGATTATAACTTCACTTGGTTTCCTTGCTAGTAATCACGATTCGGCCTTGTTTATCAAATGTACTAGTGTAGGACGAATTATTTTATCCCTATATGTAGATGATATGATCATTACAGGTGATGATATTGATGGTATTGCAGCACTAAAACGTGATTTGGCTCAGCGTTTTGCGATGAAAGACTTGGGACTATTACGATATTTTTTAGGTATTGAGGTGGCTCACTCTCCAAAAGGTTATATTCTCTCTCAGAAAAATATATATCTGATTTATTCGAACGAGCGCGGCTTTCTGATAACAAAATGGTAGATACTCCTCTTGAAACCAATGCTCGGTATTCTCCGACTGATGGCGTTCCTTTGTCAGATCCAAGTCTATATCAAACTCTTGTAGGGAGCTTGGTCTATCTTACAGTTACTCGGCCAGATATAGCTTATGCTATTCATGTGGTCAGTCAGTTTGTTACTGCTCCTACATTTGTTCATTGGGGAGCTGTTCTTCGAATATTGAGATATCTTCGTGGCACTCAGTTCCAGAGCCTTTTATTTCCCTCGACCTCTTCACTTGAACTGCGTGCCTATAGCGATGCTGATTGGGATAGTGATCCTCATGACCGAAAATCTACTACCGGTTTCTGTATTTTTCTTGGAGATTCATTGATATCATGGAAAAGCAAGAAACAAGATGTTGTCTCTAGATCGTCTACTGAAGCTGAGTATCATGCTATGGCTGTCACCACATGTGAGATTGTTTGGTTACGATGGCTTCTTGCAGATATAGGGGTTAATGTTACTAAACCAACTTCCCTACATTGTGATAATAAAAGCGCCATGCAGATAGCAAAAAATTCAGTTTTTCATGAGAGGACAAAGCACATTGAAATAGATTGTCATTTCACTCGACATCATCTTCAGATCGGCACCATCTCGCTTCCGTATGTTCCATCAGCTTTGCAGATTGTTGATATTTTCACAAAGGCTCAGTCCACAGCGCGGTTTTGTTTTCTTTGTGACAAACTCTCAATGCTTATAACTGTTGCATTGTAAGTTTGAGGGAGGGTGTTAAGGATATAAAACCCATATAAAGCCCAAGCCCGTTAGCTTTCTTTTATTATAAATAAGAGCATATGCTGTACTAATTGAGATACTTCTGAATAATACAAAAACCCTAGCCATCTAGCGGTTTGTTCCTTTTATTTTTTCTTTTACAGTATTAACTCTTCTATTGAGAAGCTATTTGTTTTCCTAGATAACTATCATAAACTTTCTGGCCAACTGGTGAACAAAGGAAAAACTACTGTAATTACCTCTACCAAAATGCATCCAAGAAGGATTAATGTGTTGAGTGCATGAACTGGCTTCCAAACAGACTTCCTCCCTATCTCCTACTTGGGTATTAGCCTAAGCAACAACAACAATGTTAGAAACTTCAGCAAAATGATTGATGCTATCAACTCAAAGATTACTGAGTGGAACAATAAATTTATTTCTTTTGGGGGAAGGCTATCTCTTATCTCTTCTATTCTAATGTATATTCCCTATTACTGGATGCATAGTACCCTAATTCCTAACTCTGTTATCAAGAGATTTGAGCTAATCTTTAATAAATTCCTCTGGAGATCTAAAAATGAGACTAAATCTATTCATTGGTGCAATTGGGATAAAGTATGTAGGCATTTTGATGAGGGTGGCCTAAATATCATAAACTTATCTGATATTTAAACCACCCTATCAAAAAAGTTATGGTTTAGATACAGGAAAAATGATAATTTGTGGTCAAACCTAATGCATATTACTTATAATAAAAACTTGCATCCTCTCAAATCTAAATATAACAAAGTTGGTACTCATACTTGGAAATGATTAAATCTTATAAAGGATATGGCTGAACCTAATGTTAAATGGTTATTAGGTAGTAGAGAGATGGATTTTTGGTTGGAGAACTGGCATAACCAGCCTCCAATACTTGATTATAAAGATTCTAATGCTAGTTTATGGGTTTTAAATCAGAAGGTCAAGACTTTTGGATAGAAGACAAATGAGATTTCTCTTCACTTCAAAATTATATCAGTTCAGACAGAATGAATCAAATAACTAAGTTTAAGGTTGGGAATCAACTAGAAATCATTTCAACAAATCTACACTGTTTAGAAAAATCTGGAATCAGATCACTCTAGGAAAGTATTCATTTTTTCTATGGAGACTTATCAAAAATTATGTTTCCATTGATTCTATTTTGCAGTTCAGACACACTAATTTAGCCTCTAAATGCATGTTATGTGATAATTGTGAAACAAAAAATCACTTATTTGCTCAGTGCAATTTTACATGGACTATCTGGCTTCACTTTAGTAATGTTTTTAATATTAAAATTCAGAATTATATGACTTTAACTCATATAATTCATGAATGGTTTTGGTACTCTAATAATAAGGTACACATTGAAGAGTTCTTATCACACATTACTCATGTGATACCTCCTATTATTTGTTGGGCTGTGTGGAAATGCAGAAATGAGAAAAAATTAAAGAAACTAATCCTACTTCTGAGTCAGTTATTCACTATGTGTATAAAGTTATTCAGGGTATTGGAGTTTCAAACAAAATTACTAATAAACACTCGACTAAAGCTTATCGTGCAGGTTTAAAGTTTGGTTTCGATTATGACAAGAGTAAGGAAATAAAAATGACTTATCTGAAATGGGCTCTCCCTGCTGCTGGTCGATATAAGCTGAATATCGACGCTGCTCGTTCTTCGAATGGAGAAGCTGCTTCTGGCCTTGTTCTCAGAGACACTAAAGGGGATTTGATAACATGCAAAGGCTACACTATCGGAAAGTGTACCCCGATCCTTGCTGAAATGAAGGCTTTAGTTAATGGACTGATTCTATGTCGAAAAAAGAATATTAAAGATGTAGATATAGAATCAGACTGTAAAAGCTTAGTAGATTTCATAGCTTACAAAACTTACCCTCTTCACCTGAAAACATGCTCGACGATCTGTAGAAGCCTTCTCTTACCGGAAATGACTCTGAAATTCATCCCTAGAATCCAAAATAGAGCGACTGATTGGATCTCTAAGTGGACGATTCAATGTAACATCAAATGGAGCGAGTTCGAAGCTCCACCTGAATTTCTCTCTATCATTCTTTTGGAAAGTTTGGGTTTAAGCTACGTAAGGTAGTTGAATCTACTTAAAGTGATAGTTTTTTTTGGTTTGATCAGTTGGAGTCTCTAAAATTTGGAGGTGTTTATGTTTTTGGGAGCTGCTAGGGTTAAAGCTCTAAGATCTGGCAGTCGATTTGCTCGATTTGAGACTTTAGAGTTTCTTAATGGTTTTATTACTAGCGTGAAACGCTAGAAGTTATACCGTTTTGGATTATTCTAATGGGGCTAGCTTTTTAGTCCTCAAACTTTGTAACCCTTTGTAATTTGACCAAAGCAATAAAATTTCTTTAATTTTGATTAAAAAAAATAATTGAAATAAAAAATAAATGAGCAAATATCCAAGCTACTTGATTTTTAAGAAGTAAAACTTTGTTTTAAAGATTAAAAATATAATAGTGGGTTTTTAAATTGACCTCTATGAAATTTAATTAGGTGTGATATCGGAATTAAAAAAAATTCTAACCCAGACAATTATAAATAAATAGAGAGAAAACCGGAAATTGAAGGCTCGAACTACGTCGTCGTGCTTCGATCCCGACTCACATCTACCGAAAAGATGCTGCAGTGTATCTTTCTTCTGTCCGATTCCGGGTAAGATCTACGTTTTCTTTCCGATTAGAAAGTGTTAATTTTGATTCCGAATTGGAAACCTCGTGATTTCGATCCCTTAAACTATGAATCATATAATTGGATTCTGCTTATCTTGTGGCAGAGAGGTAATGCTAGAGAAACAGCTAACTGGGCATCGAGTAGACCGATCAATTTGTACTTGGTTCTGGAATCGCTCTATTTCTGATTTTGATTCTGATTCCGATTCCTTCAAGGTACTTGCAAATCGTTGAGTAAGAAGATAAGCATTACTTCTTGTCCAGCGAAGAAAATCTACATCTTTTTGATAACTTGCTCTTAATTTAGGCTGAATTTCACTTATTGTTAGTTTCTTTGTTGTTCTCTTATGATGTTTGCTGTTTTGCTAGTCGCAACCAGTGATTGCTTCGCCTACGCATTATCTATTCCAAGTTGTTCGCGATGGGATCACTTTTTTAGCTTGCACTCAAGTTGAAATGCCACCTCTTATGGCGATTGAGGTAGACTAGTGTCATTCACTGATAACCATCTACAGCTTTCTAGATGGAACAAAATCAAAGTTGCTTGCTCTTAACTTGTCGAGTTTTAGTTCCTTTCCAGAGTAGCCGATGTTCTCTCGGATTACCTTGGTGGGTTGAATGAAGATCTCATTAAAGATAACTTTGTGATTGTGTATGAGGTATTTGTGTATGTTGTAGGATCTTTTATTTATTTATTCAACGTCAGTCTTGTCTTTCATTTGCCACCGGTGTTGTAACTTGCAGCTTCTGGATGAGATGATCGATAATGGTTTCCCACTAACCACAGAACCTAGCATTTTAAGAGAGATGATAGCTCAACCTAATCTTGTTAGTAAAGTATTGAGTATGGTGACTGGTAATAGCTCCAATATGAGTGACGTCCTGCCTGGTTCTACTGCATCTTGTGTTCCGTGGCGACCCACCGACCCTAAATATGCTAATAATGAAGTGTACGTTGATCTTGTTGAAGAGATGGATGCGATCATTAACAGGTCAGATTCTCAAAATACTTTGTTTGAACATGACTTTTTCATTATAGGGCTAGCTACATACGAGGACTATATAGAAAAGAAGTTGTGTTGTATTATGATGCATAATGTAATAGATAACTGGCATGTAAAGATTTGTAGTTGTAGTAAGATATTATGTGCTGTGTACTGCTAGATAACTGGCAGATTTACATTATTTTTAATGTTGAATGCAATGGTCAGGGATGGAGTGTTGGTCAAGTGTGATATATACGGCATAATTCAAGTGAATTCCCAGCTGTCTGGTCTTCCGGACTTGACTCTATCGTTTGCAAACCCATCCATTCTAGATGACGTGAGATTCCATCCTTGTGTACGCTATCGTCCTTGGGAATCTCATCAAGTTTTGTCATTTGTGCCTCCTGATGGTCAGTTCAAGCTCATGAGTTACAGGTGCGTGCATTTTTAGGACTATCTATTCTGTACTTGAATCGAAATAAGGAAAACACAACATAATTCTTTGTAAGGCCTATTCTTACTATCTAATGTCACCCCAAACTGTCATAGTTTCATCTAATAGTTTTTCTTCCAAACGTGAAGAATTTCTTTTCCTGGGTTTACATGATATAATGAATTTTTCAAATGTCGATAATTATTTTGTTTTTTTATATATACACAATGTTATTACTGCATGATTAAATACTAGTCTAGCATTTAAGGAATATTCCTCCTTAGCTGCATACTTCCTTTTTATTTGCAGGGTTAAGAAATTAAAGAGCACTCCTATATATGTGAAGCCACAGCTAACATCAGATGCAGGGACATGCCGTCTCAGTATTTTGGTCGGAATACGAAATGATCCCGGAAAGACCATTGACTCGATTTCTGTTCAGTTTCAACTTCCACCTTGTGTATTATCAGCTGATTTGAATTCAAATCATGGCACTGTAGACATCCTATCTAACAAGGTATGGTATAGACATAATTTCTTCTATAACCATTCATGAAAAGTATACTATCTTCTTCGTTCGAACTCTATTTACTAATATCGCATGGGTGCCTGTTTTCTCTTATAGACCTGCACATGGTCAATCGGGCGAATACCAAATGACAAAACTCCTTCGTTATCGGGAACGTTAATGCTTGAAACCGGATTAGAGCGTCTTCACGTGTTTCCTACCTTAAAAGTGGGCTTCAAGATCATGGGTGTTGCCCTCTCAGGTCTCAAAATCGAAAAACTCGATCTTAAAATTGTACCCAATCGATTGTACAAGGGTTTTCGAGCTCTTACTCAAGCAGGAGAATTCGAAGTTAGGTTATAGTTTCATTTATTATACTACATTCAAATCATTAATATATCTTGTGTGTGTGGGCGGGTGATAGACTATAAGAGATTGATAGACACTAAAACATTGTATAGATTTAACTGATCTCCATTATGGGTTTGAAATAACTACAGTTCACTCATTCTATTTCTTGATATTTTTGTGTTGGAAATAACTACAGTTCACTCAATCTATTTCTTGATATTTTTGTATTATGTACCTGGCTATTGTTTAACAATCAATCCTAACCTTTTTATCCACGATAGCCATTTGTCTCAAACATGTCAAACTTCTATTGGTGGCATAAAAAGTCCTGAAAGTTTGTTGTCAAGTGTAAGTTACCTAATCTGAGTCTCTCTTGGATGTTGGAACGGTCTGATACAAATGGCCACAAAGGTTTTTTAAACTTAAAAACCTTCTGAAATGATAAAAGTATATATCGAAAGAAAAGGGTTATCTATCAAGGTATTTGGATCCAAACTATATTACCAAGAAATATACGAAAGATCAATAGATATTCGGTACAAAGTTAAACAAAAAATATCATTTAATAGCTCGGATTTCAGGTCATTCGCCTTACCGGATCAGCTAAAAAACGGACTTCTCCACACTGCTCCTGAAGTGGTGTGAGGAAGGGGTACGACGGAGCAAAAGCCAATGCCTGGTCCCGTAGTGTAATTCTTTTCATCCTTCTGTTGGGTATCTTTCTTTCGACGAAGCTAACCTAGTTCATATGTACAAGAAATTCCACAGCTGTGAGTTACGCTTTTCTGATTGGATATCGAAAGAAACTTAGATCTTGATATGAGAGTTTATGATCCTTCCACATATAAGACCGCACTGTCATCGCATCACATCGGTACCCTTCAAGCAAATCCTCAATTCGCACTTAACTCTTTTTTCGCTCTACGCATTTTCTGCGGTGGAATACCAGCTATGAAACACGTGAAGACAAGGTATGTCACCTACAAATCACGGCTGATTTCGTGTTATTTACTAGTTTTGGATGTCATGTTTTGTTAAAAGTAGGCGTTGATGCATTCTGATTGGACTTTTCTTGATCTCTTCTGCAGTTTAATGTTGTTATCTGCTAAATCAAGTGATTATGTTATCTGACTTTGGTGTACTTGATTCAACTTGTATATATTTCTTTCGCCTATAAATTTTGCTTACTAAATGTATATATAATCAGCTAACATATAACATAATACACTGAGTTTATATCGGTAGTATTGTTCTGGTGTCTATTACAGTTTTGTTCTCGTTTTCCAGACATCAAAACGAGATTGTCTATTTCGGAAAGAGTAAAAGATCATGATACTACTAAGTATGTAACTCTAATTTGATTAAGATTTTTATTGAGGAAATTGTACCTTGGAAAAGCTCTGTAAAGCTTGATGATTTGATACTGTCAGTTTGCCCAATAAGTTCTCCTATGTACTTTTTCTTAAATGGTGACTTATTTGGCCGATTTTGTATGGACATTATAGACTGAATGGACTAAGGAAAAAGATGAGAAGTTACTGCACCTTCTCAAGCTCATACCAACGCAGTGGAGAACTATTTCTCTGTAGTTGGTCGGACACCTTCTCAGTGCCTTGAGCGGTATATATAACTACTTGACGCAGCTTGTATTAAGGACGAGAACTACCAAGCATCAAATGATCCTTGAAGTTGTGCCTCACTGAAATTGATTTGAATCCAACAACTAAATATAATCTAACAAGTAACAACTAATTAATATAACAAACAATACCGTTCAGCAAAATGATTAGTGTATGTAATCCTAATATGTTTGTGAAATTTAATATTAGTAATATATGACAGGGATTTGTTAAGAAAAACTAAAATTATTCTATAAAATTGCACAAAAATATAAAATAATATTTGTTAAATATAATTATTATTTTAAACTAATATAAATTAAAAATTAAAAAATACAACGAATGAATTTTTATTTTGCTCATAACATTCCCATACATACTGTCATGCACAAGCTTTGTGCCGAACAAATATAACATTATCATATATGCATTCATGGTCAAGTTGGTCATCCAGGTAAGTTCACTAAGCGATAATCTCGTCGACTCGGGTACAACACCTTTTCGGATTGCATCGTCTTCTTTAACATATCTTCAGAATTTATCAACCATTTGATGGTGGACTGTTTTTTCTCCCATCTTGCCTGAGATTGTTGTGTCATGAATCTTAGACTCGCCTAGCTGACTAGCGCATGGTGGACTGTTTTTTCTCCCATCTTGCCTGAGATTGTTGTGTCATGAATCTTAGACTCGCCTAGCTGACTAGCGCATGGACCCCGGTCCTTTCTGAATGTTGTTGCATACTTTAAGCATGTTTGTTTACGTGACGTGGTTTACAATTTTTGATTTTTGAAAAGTGTCCGTATAGTTTCAGATAAAGCATCACTTGTTTTTGGGTTCAGTTATCTGAGTTATGTTAGGACATTTGCACAGATTTCATGGCTCGAAAGTCGACGATAATTTATTATTATTATTAACTTAAACCTTATTCACACCACTCCATCCATCATGATTATCCACTCCGGATGTCATGATGTTATCGTTCAATGTTACTAGATTATTATCATCTACTATACATGATAATTACTATTTTCTCAGTTCCACGATAAACGTAGTTGAAAGTTTTGAATTAGAAATCAATAAATGCAATGATGATTTCTCTTTTTTATAAAATCCTGCAAACCTTTGCGTCGAATCCGACCGAGTCCTCTCTCCTTTTGATCGAGAGGGAAGCCGCAAAAAACTATATCTTCCACAGTCGTTCGGAGGAATCCTTCCTCAAACAAAAATCTAGAGAGACCTGGCTCAAGCTGGGCGACAAAAACTCTAAGTTTTTCCACAATAGTATAAAAGCTCGTAGAGCTCGTAATAAAATCCTCTCTATTACCACCCAGGATGGCCGAACCAGCTCTAACCCTAGAACAATCTTGTCTACCTTCCTCTCTCACTATCAAAACCTTCTGGGCTCCCCTAGCCCGGAAGGCTACCCTGGCCTTGACAGGGTCAGATCCCTCTTCAATAAAGTTGTCTCCCCCACAGACAAATCTAACATGATAAAACCCATTTTAGATGATGAAATCAAATCTGCCATCTTTGATATTGATAACGACGAAGCTCCTGGCCCTGATGGCTTTAGTGCTGGTTTCTTCAAAACCTGTTGGTCAATTGTTGGACCTGATATTTGTGCTGCCATAAAGCACTTTTTCCATTATGGAAAAATGAACCCTGACTGTAATATAAATCTCATTGCCTTAATCCCGAAGATTGAAACCCCCACCTCGCCCTCGGATTTTAGACCCATATCCTGCTGTAATGTTATTTACAAGATTATTTCGAAGATCCTTGCGAACAGAATCAAACCCACCCTTACCTACCTCATTGACACATCCCAATCTGCTTTTGTCCATGGTTGATTCATAGTTGATAACATCTTCCTTACTCAGACTAACCGTAGAGGCCCAAGATGTGCCCTTAAGATCGACCTTATGAAAGCCTTCGATAACGTCCGCTGGGAGTTTGTCCTTGATGCCCTCTATGTAATGGAGTTCCCAATTGAAATGATTGGCTGGATTATCCATTGCATTACCACACCCTCATTTGTTGTCTGCATTAATGGAAACCCTACGAGTTTATTTCGGGGAGAAAGAGGACTCCGACAAGGAGACCCCCTCTCCCCATATATTTTTGTCATCATTATGCAGGTTCTCTCTCGCATCCTTCAAGAGAAAAGCCAAACCCTCATTTCGGATTTCATTGGAAATATCACTCGCTCAAAATCGACAACCTCTACTTCGCCGACGACCTCATGATCTTCTGTAGAGCTAACGCTCACTCTATAAAGCTTATCCATGAGGGTTTAAAGGAGTTCGCAACGCTTTCTCGTCTCCGCCTCAACCCGACCAAAAGTCAAATATTCCTCTCGAGCACGTCCCCCGACACTAGAAATGCTATTCTGCATCTCCTCAGATTCAGCGAGGGCGCCCTCCTGGTACGATACTTGGGGGTCCCTTTTATCACCTCAAGCCTTACTTACAATGACTACCGACCTCTCTCCACGATGATCACAAACCGCATTAACTCATGGACTACGAATCACCTCTCGTACGCGGGGCGTCTCCAGCTCATCAAGTATGTTCTCTTTGCTAGCCACGTATACTGGTCCTCTATTTTCATTCTCCCGGTCAGAGTCTTAAAGGAACTCTCACAACTCCTCCGATGGTTTCTTTGGTCGGGGTCGGAAATGAAGATCACGGGGGCTAAAGTTTCTTGGGATAAGCTTACTTTGCCCACAAATGAGGGTGGCCTTGGGATTCCAAATCTAAAAATTTGGAATCAGGCGGTCGCCTTAAAATTCTTTTGGTCCATACTAAATAAAAATCACAGTTCTATATGAACACAATGGACCAAGGGGTAGCCGAGTTGGTTGAGTAAGGCATGTTTGTGATCAAAGGTCATGAGTTCGAGTCCCATGACATACGCTTTCTCGGCTGAGTCTGTCACCTTGTGTGGTTTACCTTCTGGCGTTGGTTTACAGGCTATTGCGTCAAACTGAGGGTTTACCTTGTATGCACTCATTGCACTCTGAGTAGCGGCTGCAAGTTCCCTCCGAAAAAAAACAATGGACCAATACTGAAAAAATTAAAAATAAAAACTTTTGGACTATCCCAATCCCCACCAACTCTAGTTGGGGATGGAGAAAAATCTTGAAGCTTAGATCCCAAGCGTCGTGTCTCTATAAGGTTAATATTGGAAACGACTCCAACACTTTCATATGGTATGACCCATGACTATTTCCATCCCCTCTCATCAATTGCTTTGGCAACAACATCGCTAATTTGACTCGTCTGCGCAATATCTCCCGAGTCTCGGACCTCAACCACAATGGCGCTTGGTGCTGGCCTTCTCATGCCAGGGCACAAAATAGACATATATTCTCTGACTTAACCAAAATCATAAATGCCCTCGTCAATCTCCCCCATCCTACCACCGCCGACGGCATAGTCTTATGGATCCCCAATAAATCTAAACCTCACTTTACCATAAGTAGTACATATTCCGCACTCCGCCCTACTAGTGCCAAAGTCCCTTCGGACCCTCATCTAGAATAAATATTCTATACCTAGACACTCCTTTATTGCCTGGATGGCCATCCACAACAAACTCTCCACGCGTGACAAACTCATCAGTTGGGGCCTCGACTCCCCCCCTCATTGTGTCATCTGCTCATCTTACCTGGAAACTCTCGAGCACATTACCATCACATGCTACTTCGCCGCCTCCATCTGGAACAACATCTGTAGAAAGCTTCTCACGCCCCATTTCTTGGGACTCCTTGCTTGAGGAAGTCTGTAACTGGACGTCTGCTCCCAACGGTTCCACTTCTCCATGGCGCACTGCCTTCTGCACCACCATCTACCATATCTAGAAAGAAAGAAACGCACGGATCTTCAATAACAACTCTACTCTAAGCTCAAATGTCGCCCATCGCATCCTCTTGGACTTCCGATACCGCTTCCATGGAACAAAAATTAATTTTCCTTTGTAATTCGTTTCTTTATTCCGCTATATTTAGCCATCCCCAATAAGTTCAATGTAATATGGCCATAATGCCACCCGAAACTCATCTATATCTTTATTATTTATAAAATTTACAGTTTTTTATAAAAAAAAACACTAGAAACAATGGTCAAAAGTTATTAATTTAATAAAAAAAACAAACAATAATATATTATTGGTAAAAAAAATTAATTGTTGCATTGATATTATCAAATGACAATTAAAATGAAATATTTAGTATTTTCTAAAACGACAATTAAAATGAAATATTTAGTATTTTCTAAAATGGCCACTATTATCGAATGGATGAAGTATTTCTTTAGGTTCTCATATATTTATTTAGGTTCTCATATATTTATTTGTTATATGTTGTATTTTGTATTTGAAAAATTAAAAAAAAAAACTATTTTTTTTCGAAAACCAAACTTTACTTTGAAAAGCTTGAGTACGTTTTTTCTAATATCTAATTTATGCAAATTTGTAAAACATTTATTAATTTTAATTCAATTTTATTTTAAACAAAAATTCTCAATATAATATTCTTCATAAGAACTTACTTTTTGTTTTATTTACATTCGGACTTACATTTTATCCAGCATTATCATCCTTGACTTCCTCCAAGTAACGCATGTTTGTTTTTAGTATCAACAATTATTCTACTGTGTAAATTGACTTATTGACTAGTTAACATATTATATGCTTGTATACTTTATTATTTGTTTGTTTGTTACGATTGATCTATTATATGTATGTTAAATGTTAGCTTATCTTTTTTCACTGAAGTTGTAATCCTCTTTTTGTCTGATTCCTGTTGTTTAAAAATTAATCAAAAATATTTATATATAATTTTATATACTTTGCTAGTTTTTCCCGTTTTGAAAATATAAAGCGAATAATATTTTTGATTTTTTTCTAAAAGTTGTTTTGAAAAATATTAAAAATATATATAAAACGTAAAGAAAAGAATGATTAGTTCATATAAGATACAAGAAGGTTACTTTTGCTTTTTCTTTTTGATCGATTTTGCTTTTACTCCTAGATCGAGATACATATTGGTAGTTTATCAATTTTGGATATTAGTTGGCAATGAGATAGTCGATTGAGCATTTATTGGTAGTTCACCCAATAAACTAACTAACATATATGTATATATAATCCTGCTTAGTTTTTGTGACTGCATTGTTCACATGAAATAAACACCACTTCATTTGGAGAAAATTATTTCCGATCATTCACGAAATAAAAAAATGACTTTTCTATTTATATGTGATAAGAGAAGAAAATAATAAATAATAACAAGGTTTATTATACAAAATATAAAGACTAAATTTGTGTATTTTGTTATTAAGGGCCAAAGTAAAGCAAGCATAAGAGATAGTAGAGGGGTTAAGTGATATACCCCAAGAACTTGCTTGTAAGTAATAGAAGAGTGGGGTGAGAAATCCATCTTAAGTGTGGTAATTATGTAATTTTACTATCCAGCTCATGTATTATATAAAGGACGTTCCTTTTTTGGGAAAATGGTCAATGATTAGTCAATTATTGCTCAATTTATTCTTTTAGTCTTTTCCTCTTCCTACAAAACACTGATTTCATAATTAAAGTTACCTCATACAAACATTTCTTAGACATACGCACTCCTACGAACACTTCCACTTCCAAACTAACCTAGGAATATTTTGAGTTCATCAGTAGCGCCGTCTCTGGGAACCTGAGTAGTACCCGAAATCAACGTCCCAAAACCTTAAAAATAATATAAAAAATGGAAACAGAAGTTCGCGGTGAGGCTGAGATAAATCCGACAAAGAATCTGATTGGTGCTGTATCTGGCGACCATTTGATGGAAGAACAAGTCACAAATGAATGAAACAACCCTAACCGATACGCTGAGGAGGTTCTAGAGGAACCTGTCTTGGTTGCCAGGCGTAAAGACTTGTTGGAGGACATTGAAATACTAAACACAGAAAAAGAAACGATAATAAGCTCTAGAAGAGTCAAATCTGAAGTCCGACGAGAGAGAGTCGTGGCTGATCAGACTCAGGATGCCATTCAACCTGAAGAAAGGCGTGGGAGGAAAAGTCATCGATCTTCCAAAAGATGAGCTAGATCTGAACAACGATATGAATCGTCAGAGTCTAGTGAATATACTTTTTTTTAACTCAGATGAATTTTCATCCTCGGATACCGATGAAAGGTATAAAGCAGATCAAAAGCAAAGAGATTCAAAGATGCATAAAAGCTCTCATCGGACTAGTCAGAGAAGGAAAGATTCGAGGAAGAAGCGTGATCATGGGAAAATAAAGCTTTATTCTAAGGAGCCCGACAAAGCAGGGAATATCCGACCAGAATATGTAACTCCACGGAGGCACCTTCAATCTGACAGCTACAATCAGGATTACCGAGTCAGTAATCGATTTACTTTTTTGACCGAAGAAAGGCTATATATGACGACTAATGAAGGTCTGGGGGAGTGCCTACAAAGTCAGACATAATTGGAGATCATCTTTACTCTCTCCAGAGATTTTATCCGGCCATCTTCCCAAGTGGTTCGATATTTCCAAGTTGGAAAAGTTCGACATGACCCAAGATCTAGGTAATCACATTGAACAGTTCAAGAATTTCATGATCAATTATGATGATGATGACAATCTATTGTGTAGGGAATTCTCTTAAACCTTCAAGAATGCAGCATCCAAGTGGTATAATCGTTTACCTCAGGGGTGTATAAAGAATTTTGATATGTTTTGGAGTATGTTCCGGCAGCACTTCATTGGTAGCAAGAATTTCGAACGAATGGGGATACCATCATTTAATACAGACCAAAAGTTGGGGAAAGTTTAAAAGAGTATACGAAATGCTTTATTCAGGTCAAAATAGATATGGATTTTTGTGAGGACAAAGTGGCACTAGTTGCTTTCCGAATGGGTTTGCTTCTAGGGGTAATGAAAAATAATTCCGCTCAAGTCATGACATTCGGAGCACTCCTGGATCAGATAGAGAAGCGGATTCTAGTTGAAGAAACTAGAGCCTCATAGATAGAATTGATGTCTCAATTCTACCAAGATCCGACCTTGATAAGGGCTGGTGCACCAATAGTGAATGTCCGACCACAAGTATCACAACCAACGAAAAATGTCCGACCATAAGTATCATAGCCAACGACAACTATCCAACCTCGAGCATCAGTTCCATCAACTGGTCAAACTCATCAACGGGTAGTGAGCAATCAACAATGTACATCTGCAAGACAAACATCTCAACAATACGTTCGACCTATGTCAAACAAGTGGATCTGACCCGCTCATTATGCCGATTTAACCGAGTGTGTATCAACTATTTTTGAGAAAGCGCGTGTAAATGTACATTTTTGTAAGCCTTTCCCATTGCAGACCCCAAGGGAGCACAAGAAGAATAAATATTGTCAATTTTATGAGGATATCGGGCACGACATAAAAGATTGTGTGG
Source organism: Limnanthes douglasii subsp. nivea (assembly GCA_036936605.1). Taxonomy (NCBI): domain Eukaryota; kingdom Viridiplantae; phylum Streptophyta; class Magnoliopsida; order Brassicales; family Limnanthaceae; genus Limnanthes; species Limnanthes douglasii. The sequence continues at coordinate 244,995,255 of JAUPFV010000002.1, forward strand.
CATTGAAAAAAGAGATGCAATATTTGATAGAAATTGGGAAATTAATCAATTTTATGAATAAGTACTCCGCTGTTGCTCCCAAGCAAGAAGCTGCTCCTAAGCCAAGCAGATTATTCCGATGAAGAGTTTATTGATGCGTTTGATGTCACTGCAGATTATTTCGATCCGAAGCCAGGCAGAAATAATATAAACATGGTTGAAGAACTAATTGTTAGAGGAAAGGTTAGTGAATTATATGCTTTCTTTGAGTTACTAACCATTTTTTGTGGGGATACAGTGGCAGGAATATCAAACTATTCTCGGAAGATACACATTGTTAGTCTGGCGACACAATTAGAAGCAGGTGCTTCAATACACCGGTACAAAAATCTATCCCCGATACTTTGCTTCATAGATGATGGCATGAGAGACGTAGCTGGTCCGCATGAGGATGCAGTAGTAATCAGAGCAGAGATAGTGGGAAATGAGATATGGAAAATTTTGATTGATAGTGGAAGTTCAGCTAACATAATGTTTATGTCTACTTATATCCAGATAAAAAAAACCACCAACAATCTTGCGATCTGACCAGACGATAGTGGGATTTAGTGGAGCTATTGCTGAAGTAGTGGGAGAGTTCGAAGGGATGGTAGAGTTAGGCTGGGGTCCATTCAAGAAGATAGTCACAGTACTGAAGTAGCTGAAATGATAATGGAAGAGGTGGACCATTTAACAAAAATGGGCCACATACGCGAGTCGCAGTATCCTTTGTGGACTGCTAAACCAGTTCTAGTAAAGAAGAAAAATAGAAAGTGGCGAATGTGTGTGTACTTTACCGATCTAAACAAAGCATGTCCCGAAGATCCTTTCCTTGTGCCTTGAATAGATCAATTGGTCGACTCAACTTAAGGAAACCGTTTGCTATCTTTTATGGATGCCTATGTTGGGTACAATCAAATCCATATGGACCTAAGAGACCAAGAGAGTATAACTTTTATTACTGGACCTAATGACATTCGGGTTTAAAAATATTGGGGCAACATACCATCGCTTAGTTAACAAAGATTTTGAGTTTCAGATTGGAAGAAATGTTGAGGTCTACATCGATGACATGTTAGTCAAGAGCCTCAAATACGATAATCATTTAGTTGGCTTGGAAGAAACGTTTGTCAATTTGACCACTATAAATTTGAAATTGAACCAAGAGAAGTGCACGTTTGGGGTAAGATATGGAAACGTTTTAGGTTATATAGTCAGTGAATATGGTATTGAAGCCGATCTGATACAACTAAATGCTCTTTGTACTATGGGCTTACCAAGAACAATCAAAGAAGTACAAATCCTGACTGAAAGATTGGCAGCGTTGAACAGGTTCATATCGCGGTCCTCAGACAAATGCACCCCTTTCTTCCAAGTATTGAGAAAAAAAATTTCTTTCATCGGACTCAAGAATGTTCGGATGCTTTTAACCATTTTAAAAAGAATACATTTTCTCTCCGAAAATCTTGACCAGGCCAAATCCGAGGGAAAAGTTTTATATCTATTTGGCAGTGTTAGATTTCATGATGAGTGCGGTCTAAATCCGAGAGGAGTCAAATATTCCAAATCCGGGAAGAATGAGGCTTACATTCAGGCTCATTCAATCGTGGTACGAACATATTTTCCGTTGAAGAACATGCTACAAAGGCCCGATGACTTGGGAAGAATGAGGAAGTGGTCGAAGATCTTGGTGACTTTGATATTGAATTTGAACCATAAACTGCTATTAAAGCACAAACATTAGTTGATTTCTTAGTCAAATTCCACTCCGGTCGGAATGAAATGCATATTGATAAAGAAGAATCTAGTTCAGAGTGGGTAGTCCAAACCGACGGAGGTTCAAGCTCATCTAGTTGTGGAGCAGGGGTATAATTGATATCTCCAGAAGGAATTGCTATGTATCAAGCTATCCGATTCGGGTTTAAAGCATCAGATAATGAAGCAGACCACGAAGCTGCTTTGGCTGGCCTAAGACTTGCAAATATTTGTGGAGCCAAAAGAGTCAGGTTGATAAGTGATTCATAACTTTTGGTGAACCATGCTTCTGGTTGGTCAGAGGCAAGAAAAGATCATTTAGTAAAATATCTGGGGGTTTTAAAGGCCTTAACCTTGAGTTTCGAAGATGTTAGATACGAACATGTTCATAGGACTGGAAATTTAGTGCTTGATTATTTAGCTAGAGCATCTTACTCGGAGGAGTACCCATGAATAGTAGTCCAAGAAAACCCATCAATTGTTAAGGGATCCAAATCATTCGAAGGAGTTGTTGAGGCCTTCTAAATTTCCACAGCTATAGTGAAAGACAGGAGAAGTGAGATACAAGTGTTCTTAGTCAATGACATATTACCAGTTGATAAAGTAATGGTTAAAAGAATATGATTCAAGGCATATGGGTATGTGGTACTCAGATATGTATTGTATAAGAAATCATTTAGGTGTCCTTTACTCCGTTTCTTAGGGAAGGATGAATCGCAATTGATACTTTCAGATTTACACGATGAGGAAGAGTCTGGACATTATGGCTACAAAATATTAATACGAAGAGTTCTTTTGGCTGGTTATTATTGGCCGACCCTCTCCTCGGATGCAAATTAATTAGTACAGAAGTGCAACACATGACAAAGATTTTCTAATTCAATCCAAGCACCCGGCGTGCCCCTCGAATCAACATCAGAGTCTTTACCATTCGACCGATGGGGTATTGATCTAGTCGGACCCCTTCCGATGGCATCAGGAGGTTGTCAGACAATCATTATTGCAGTAGATTACTTCTCCAAGTGGTTAGAAGTTGAGCTGTTAGTAGGAACAAGAGCAAAGGATGTGATCAGTTTTATTATTTCTAACATATGTTGTCGTTTTGGTGTACCAAGAAAAATTACAATGGATAACGGACTGCAATTCGATAACAATGAGATGAACCTTTTGTGAATCTAAGGGAATACAACAATGCTTCTCAGCACCTTTCGACCCTCAAGCGAATGGCCAGGTCGAAGTGACTAATCAGACAATCTTAGATGGATTGAGAAAGAATCTGGAGGGTAAGGCCGGAAAATGGCCGAATTGTCTATAAGAAGTTCTATGGGCTTATAGAACAGCTCCTCGGACTGCAACGCAAGAGTCGCCATATGCACTCGTTTATGGGATGGACGCGGTGGAACCGTCAGAAACAATGGTCCCATCGTACATGTTAAGTGAATACTCAGAGGAAACAAATGATAGAGGAAAGCACGCGGAGTTGGATCTAATAAAAGCAAAGAGAAGAAGGGCACAAAAGTTAGAAAAAAAGAGTTCAAAGCTGGGGACAGAGTTTTGAGGAAAGTCTTCCTTCATACAAAATAAAAGAGGCTGGGAAAGTTAGCTCCTAATTGGGAAGGTCCGTACACGGTAACCAAGAAGATAAAGCCGGGGACGTACAAACTCAAAGATAAAGAAGGAAGAGATTTTTCCCACCCTTGGAACATTGAGCACCTCAAATTTTATTTAGAGTGAATGTGTAAATATGTAAATATTTTCTTTAACAATTTTCGTAAGTATCGGTCCCATACTCTTTCCTACATTTCTGGCACATGAAGGTTTTAATGAGGTCCCATAATAGCCGACTTATATATAAAATCCCATTGCCTTCTTAAAATGATTTGCATAATGTTCATCTTTTTGAACTCAAAAGGCATTCCAAAAACGTTTGGACTATAATGTTAATCTTTTTTAACTCAAAAGGCGTTCCAAAGAAGTTTGGACTAGAAAGTTCATCTTTGAACTCAAAAGGCGTTCCAAAGAAGTTTGGACTAGAAAGTTCATATTTTCGAACTCAAAAGACATTCCAAAGAAGTTTGGACAAAAATTATCATTTTGAATCATAAGACAGTGAATGTTTATTATTTAGAGCAAATAAAGGTGGTTAAGGCCACAGGTCAAATGTTTTCACATAAAAGATTTCTTAGCAAAGAAATAAGTTGATTTAACTTAGGTCAAACATTTTAACATAAGGCATTTTTAGTAAGAAATAAATTTGAAAAACAGATTTACAGCACCAAAAATTATCACAACATGAGGGTAATCTTACAAAACAAAGTTCCATATGTTCGCGTTTACAGATAATTAATAAAATACGGAAGACAACATTCAAACTATGCTAATCGGATGCGAAATTTTCCTTACTGTCTTCCGGAGATTCAGATTCTGAGAATGAACTTTCTGAGTCATCGCTAGTCCAAATCCTCCATAGAAATACCTGTAGGCGATGTCTTTCAATAACACGCTGCCAAAGGCTACCTAGCTTTAGGTCCGAAAACTTCTTATGCATCTCTAATACCATAGTTGATCTCATGTTGGCATCTCTTTTTTCAAGGCGAGATAAAATAGTGGTTGCATATGCATCTAGACTTTTGTTCTGCTCAGTTTCAAAGTCCTTCTTCAGAGACTCGTTCTCCTTCGACAGTTTTTCAATGTCTGCAACAAAATTCTAAAAATATGTCTTAGTCTTGGCGCAATATTCAATAACACCATCAATAAGAGTGTCCCGTTCGGTGTCTTTAGTAATGAAGCATTCTCATTCGTCGTCAAACTTTTTTCTCTCCTCCGAAAGTTCAGTCTCTAAGGAGGTAATACTGGATAAACGATCAGCAAATGTCTTTTTCTCTTTGGAAAGTTTGTCCTCAACCTTATTCAATTGGGAAGATACCTCTTCTTTCTTGGCAAGTTCATTTGTCAAGTCTTTCAAAAAAATTTCAAGTCGATCGCCTCGGTGGCCAGTCTCCTTACCTCAGCCCTTTTTTGAAAGACTTCGTTCTTGTAACGATCTTTGCGGTTAGCTTTCCGTTCGAGGAGGGCAGCAACACAAAGAATTTTTTTAGCTCATTAGCAACAAAATCATTTTCATAGACATCAAAGTAAGCTGAGGCAGGGGAGAGATATTCACCTTCCTCAAAGTTTTCTTCTTGACCCGCAGGCTGTTTTTTCTGAAGGACGAATTCCCCCCTGGAATCCGAGTTGACTATGAATACTTTCTTTATTCGGGTAAGCCCGAACAAGTTATATTGTCGTTTTTCCTTCATTGTCAACCACTTTCTTCTGTTTGTCTTCAACAGTAAGCCTTATTGGCCTTATAGCCCCGACTCTCCCAGCTGGTCTCACTTCAACAGAAGTCTCATTGTCAGCATCCCTCTTTTGTTCTTCTTGGGCGTTAGTCGGAGGACTTACCCGGGGATACACCTGGTTCTCTTGTTGAACCTCCGTTGGCCTTTCTTCTTGGGTCTCATTCTGATGATCTCCTTGGGCTTTAACTCCCTGTTCCTCGGGAGCATCACTCTCCGACTTTGCATCCTCCTCGGTACGCTCACCACCCTCATCGGGTTTTATTTCATCTTGGTGACTCGGAGCCCGAGCTTGAGTGGGAAGGTAAACTATATTGTCCAAACCTTCTAGGCGTTTGAGAATAGCATCATTCGGGGGAGGCACCATGAGGTCGGACATGGATTTTTTCTCTCCAAGGTCATACCTCTAAATATTTCTTCTCACGAAGTTCATTGGCAAGAAACTTTGATGACATTTATGGTCCCAATACTCACCTTAGCTTCTCAAATATTTTCATGACGGCTTTTGTATAACTTTTAAAAGGTTTGGAAATTCTCGTCATGGCTGTTTGAAAGATACATCTTAAGATTATCCAACTTAATTTAATAAAACAGAATACTATATGAGGACGCATTCCTTACCCAGACCACTTCAAAGTTAACCGATGGGGAAGGTCGTCGGAGTTCTCAAAGCCAATTTCCCATAGCCCAGAGATAAAGATGAATTGTTGTTTCCATTTTTTATCAACTTCTAAGAAGTCTTTGATCACCTTGAACTGACTTGCAAAAGCAAGAGAGTAAAAAGGATAATGAGATTTCTTAGCCACACCTGAAATGGAGATAAGTTGCTCCTTGGAAAATGGAGACTCAGAAAGTCTGGAGGCCATGATGCAGGTCATGAATGTGTACCACATGTTAGCGCCAACCTGAGAGGGGCAGAGTCCGATGAGGTTGAATTATTCTACTAGAGCAGGATCAAGAAGTAGACGAAAGCCCATATTCATGAGCTCGGTGTAAAGGATCAATTCATGATTGCGAACAGACAACGAAGGATCTCCGATGGTGGGAAACCAAATGGTAATACTTCCGGGTATCACCCACTGTTCTCTGAGCTTTACCTCCTCGGTCGGATGAAAATATTTTTACTTCACTTTATAAAGGGCACGAAGATACTTGGACTTGATATCGCTAAGGTTATCACCTAAAACATCTTCTGTGTTTGAAGGAAGCGTTGTGGTGCGTATCTTCTTCTTTTTGTCTTCTTTACCTAGGACGCATTACCACTCCGAGGGGGAGAATCGATTGTAATTTCCAGGGGAGGAGAAGATACACCCTGACTTGGCACAGATGGTCCAAGGAGAGGAATCGCGGTGAGTACAACTTGTAAGGGTTGTGCCTCAACCACAACCACATCAGGTTGTTGCTAATCACTATCCGACTCATCAATTAAAGTATTTGCTTGGATTTCAGGATTGAACTTCAAAACCTGTTCCAAGCAAACACCCCTTATAGAATATTTTATGGGACTCACCTCAGGATTCGTTTGGGGGGACCCCTGCGGAGTTACTTGAGGGGTTGCAGCAGAAGATATAATTTTTACACGGATAAACTTTGTAGGTGGATCGGGGGACCTTTTCCTCTTTACGCGTTCTCGTGCATTTACTTAAGCAAGTTTTTCCTTTTCATCACTCATTGCTAAAAAGGGAGAAGACTTGTAAATAGACTCAGATGACGCAAGATCAACCTTGTTATCCCTTAAACAAGCTTGACCGAGGGGCTGAGCGGCAAGGATGGTGCGTTCCCGGAGGGGGGGACCAGTTGTCACGAAAGGTTGATTCCCAGATGTCTACAGGTGTGGGGGGCCCTCTTCTACCTAAATTTACACGAGCAGCAGCTTGTTTTGAGATATTGAACCACCTCCAGAGCTTATATATTTCAAGATTGATAAACTCTTTAGACATGAAAAACAAGGAAAACATTTGGGACAAAAATTAGTCTTTTCTCTCTATTAAACATGTGTTCTTGGCTCGAGGATGAATAAAAATCAGAGATTCTAAACTTATAACTAGAGGGGGAAGGGAGTATTTATAGTGAAAGTTATAGGTGCTAGGGGCAGAAGGCGAAAGATTAAAAGGACATAAGGCGAAAGGTGTAATAACAATTTGACATGTTTTACCTCTCACAAACCGCTTCAAACAGCGCGTTGGTAGGCCATGGTAGGGACGCGACACGTGGCCAGAGGTAACTTCATCATCTAAAATATCTCTGACACCATAACGGCTAGGCAGAGACACGCGAACTTACAACAAATAATTATTTAGTCGTGGTCATCGTGACCAAGGGTGAGGTCATAAATTCAAACAAGTCGGGTATCACATAATCTGAGGGGTAGCAACAAAATAATTCGTTGATGAAGCACAAACAACAAAACCATCCGATCCGGGATAGGTCATACAAAGAAGTTCGAGTGTCATAAAATCTGAAGAAGTTAGAAATGAAAGAATAACTGCAGTCCTCATTCAGATATCTTCATAAAGACTGAGGAGCTACTGATAAGGGATTCAAGCTGACCGGACCGGTTGAATGCATTGTTAGCTATAAATTTACCTCAGAATACTAAAGAAGTCCAGAGGTTAATTAGAAGATTAACATCCTTAAACCGGTTTATTTCAGATCATCAGACAAATGTGCTTAATTTTATCAAGTCTTGAGAAATGTAAAAGATTTCAACGTCTCCTAGTTGTGATAAAGATTTTCTTGAAATTAAGAGTTACTTCTCTTCACCTAAGACAATGTCTAAACATGTTGATGGAGAAAGAATCTATATGTACTTGGTCGTATTGGAGTATGTTGTAAGTGCAGTACTAGTACGAGAAGTTAATAATTACCCTCGTATAGTTTATTATATAAGCAAGATTTTGTTAGAAGCTGAGAATAGGTGTTTAAAATTGGAAAAGCTGGCTTTGGGATTGGTGATAGCTGCTAGAAAGATGAGGCCTTATTTTTAAGCACATTCAATCACAGTTTGAACTTTTTTCCCTTAAAGAATGTGCTACAAAAGGCTAACATATCGGGAAGAATGACTAAATGGCCAGTTAAACTTGGAGATTATGACATTGATTTTGTGCCTCGAACAACAGTCAAAGCTCAAGATGTGGCTGATTTCTTAGTAGAATTCCACTCTAAACGGCTTCATGAAAAAGCATAAGTTACTAAGTTTAAAGAATAATGGGTAGTCGAACGGATAATGGGTCTAGTACGATGGGATGCAGAGCTAGAATTTGCTTAACATCTCCTTATGGTGATACCATGTACCAAGCTATATGTTTTGGCTTCAAAGCGTCCAAAAATGAGTCAGAATATGAGGCAGCTATAGCTGGGTTAAAGTTGCCTCATATATGTGGGGTTAAAAGAATCCAACTAATAAGTGATTCTCAATTGCTTATTCATCGGGCTCAAGGGTAGTCTGAAGCCAAGAAAGAACACTTGATAAAATATTTCAGAGTGTTGAAGGAAGTCACCACTCGCTTTAAAAGCGTCAGATATGAGCATGTCCCTAGATTAGAAAATGCCATGGCAGATTCCCTAGCTACTATAGCCTACTTTAAAGTGTATCCATAAATTCTTATGCAAGAATGTCCTTCTATGGATGCAACTACAGAAGGTAAAATTGAAGTTGGAGAAAATTTGCATGTATCTGATGCACCCTTTAAATATTGGAGGACTGAAATCCAAGAGTTTATTACTAACAGAGTTTTGCCTCTAGATAAGGATTTGGCTAAGAAAGTGAAATATAAGGCTCATGGTTTCCTAATATTGAGAGGGGTACTTTATAAAAAGTCTTTCAGCAGATCTCTGCTACGATGCATCAGATTAAATGAGTCCCAGAGTGTTCTATCAGAATTGCATGATAGAGAATGATCAGTAAATTTTGGTTATAAGGTTTTAACTTGAAAAAGTCTTACTAACAATGTGATCATTGTCAAAGATATGGAAATGCCATCCATATGTCAGCAGTCCTCATAGAATCAATATCTGAACCTATACCATTTGATATATAGGGACTTGATCTAGTTAGGCCCCTCCCAATGGCTTCAGGGGGCTGTCGTACTATAATAATGGAAATAGATTACTTCTCCAAATGGATAGAGGTTGCACATTTTTCAGGAAAAACTTCTAAGGCAATCATTAAATTTATTCTCTCCAACATATCTACCGATTTGGAATTCCTAAACGCATCACTACGGATAATGGACCTTAGTTTGATAACAAGTACATGGATACTTTTTGTGCATCTAGATGAATTTAGCATTGTTTTTCTTCTCATTTTCATCCTCAAGACAATGGGCAAGTCTATGTAACGAATTAGAAAATCCTATCAGGTTTAAAAAATAATTTAGAAGGAGCTACTGGGAAATGGCCCAGTTATTTGCAAAAAGTACTACGGGTATACCGATCTACTCCACATATAGCCACATAAGAGTCTCCATTTGCTTTAGTTTATGGGATGGATGCAATTACGCCTATAGAAGTAACTCTCCCTTTCTTCATGGTTTAAAATTATTCTGAAAACGAGAATGAGATAGCTATGAGGGCTCAGTTGGATTTGGTTGAAGAAAAGAGGGTGCCGGTACATCTAAGAGTTTCACACTACGAAGGGTTGATAAAGAGCAAGTTTACCTCTAAGTTAAAATAAGATATTTTCAAGTTCGAGACAAAATGTTGAGAAAAGTATTCATGCACAACAAAAAAATAGATCGGAAAGTTAGTTCCATATTGGAAAGGACCATATATCGTATGTGAAAGAGTTAAGCAAGGAACATACAAACTCCAAGATAAAGAAGGTCATTTGTTGAAGCATCCTTGGAACGTTGAGCATCTCAGGTTATACTTAGAGTATTTGTATCTTGTACATATTTCCCTTTCTTTACTTCAATATAAATATTTGGGGGCATTCTCTTACCTACGCTGGTGGCGTGGGGAGGTTTTAATGAGGTGCTCGGATTTCAATGAATATACTATCATTTACCTTTTTAAATTTTTTTACTATTTTGAGTAGACCATAGGTATTAAAGACTCATTAAACAACAGATGGATTAAAGGCTGATTAAACAGTTATAGCCCTCAAATGGATCACATTTGAGTGGATCGGAAGTATTAAAGACTCATTAAACATCTGGTGGATTAAAGACTTATTAAACGCTTGTTGCCCTCAAATTGATTACCTTTGAGTGGATCGAATGTGTTAAATACTTATTAAATACCTCACAAATTAAAGTATTATTGAACACTTGTTGCTTTTAGATAAATGATCTATGTATGGATCAGATAAATATAAGACTGATTAAGTGTTTAGTTTCTATAAAGAAAATATTTTTTTATACTCAAATATTAATGAAAGTATATAAGAAGACAAAAGAAAAATATTAAGTGAAAGTTGGAATATCATGAAATACGAAAAGGATCATAAAAGAATTTAATCCACATTACAAAATACCTTTGATACTACAACTGCGTAGCCCAATGTGTCATGCTCCTCGGATACTTCAAAAGATTCACCATCATGAGTCACTGCATTGGCTATCTTGGTTTATTGGGGGAAGGTTTAGTCAAAATCGTATTTGTCAAATTCACTGAAGTGCAGCTTCCCATATCATCTAGGTTAACCTCACCTTCAAAATGAGGTTGGTCAGGAGTAAGAAACACTGGATAGGAAAGATCAATATGAACCCCTTCTTCAGTAGGAACTTTAGTAGGAAAGATGGGAAGAAATGACCTCAAATTGGAGTATGATCTCCGAACTGATGGCCACTTTATTTTTCTTTTTTGCCCTGTCATCACTACCTTCTTGGTGCCTCTTGTGCCTCTTGTGCCCCTTTTTCTTCTTCTTCTTCTTGATTTTTGGATAATGTTGTGGCCCTTGAGCTTCCCTTATTGTTACCGCAACAACCTCTAATAATGCAACATCAATCTCTTCTGGCAATCTCGAACAACTACCATCGGGAATCCCTTGAGAGGAGTCTCCGCCTTTCTTCTTATTCTCTTGATTTTGTTGAGATGACTATGAGACTTATTCATAACTGGTAAATAGAGCTTACCATCTTTTTCCTCAGTCTGTTTGAAAATTCCAGTAGCTTCAGGAGGACTGGTAAAATTTTCCCATGAGAGCTCCATGGTTGAGATTGACCTCCATAGATGGGCCATTACCATGTTAGCTGAAGTGAAACAATTGTGGAAACTAGTTCCCCAATTTTATATGGCCCATTCATTCAGTTTTGTAAAAGTGGCTCGTCTCTCTTCCAAATATTCTGAGAACATCTTGGAAAATACTGAAAAACAAATTCGGTGTATAATTTAATATCAACATTATCCGATGTATGGATCAATATTAATATAAAGTAAAGAGAATCATGAAATGTTTACCCGAGCTTTTCCAGTATCTAGTTAGCAAAATTGGATTTTCCTTAATTCTTATTTTCTTACCATTCTCCCAAGCACCACTGGCGTAGAGGAATTGGGTCCTCCAAGGCTTGTCAGCTTCTAGCACACCATCAACGACTTTATTATTAGTACTCATATTAAAATAATAGAAGGGGATATGATGATTCCGATGTAAATTGGGCACAACAACAAATTGCTCCATGGGCATTAGAATTTTAGAAAGTCTTGAAGCTATAATGCTGGCCAGTAATGTATACCAAGCATTGGGACTTAGCTGACTTGGGCATAACTTCACCAAGTGGAAATATCTCATAATGTCTGAGTCCAGAGAGAACCAAAGGCCCCAGTTGAGCACTTAAGTGTATACCACTAGCTCCCCGATTTTACTATCCATCGGAGTCTCATCAGGGATGGAAATTCTCACCTCAATGGAATCTAGAAAGCCCAATTTCTTCTTTATTATATCCAACTCAGCAGTGTGGGTATACACATAAGAAATTCTGTGAAGTGCTAACAAGTACTTGACACTGAACCTGGAGAAATTGGGGCCCAGTCGCCCAATAAGGCACTCCATAAGCAGTTTGGCATGAGGCTGTGCTACTACCTTTTTCTTTTCCCGAACTGTACTCATGTCCCCGGTATGTCCGGAGGTCTCCAACGGGGTATCTTGCCCACTATCTTCCATCATCTCCTCCATTATTTATGTCACTTGATCAGCCAACTTGTGCTTAGTATCTCATTTCTCAATATGAGAAGTTTTGGTGGGAGGAGTCGATGGGCTTGGATCCAAAATTGGCAGTATTCAAGACTTCACCTTTGAAAGACCTTCTTTGGGTTTCTCTGCCTCTTTGGTAGTTGAAGTTTCAGTTTTAGATTTAAATAGCCTAGTAACCTTTCGAGGTGGGCTCTTTCCTATATCGAAATGAAAGAGGATGGAGTTTTGCGATTGGTAACGACTCTAGCTCTGGGAAAATGGTTTTCATTTAGTTTAACTAGTGGTTCTGGTTGTTCTAGCTGTGAATTGGTGGTTCCGGTTGTCCAAGATTTATTAAAGATAGAGCAGGGGAAGTTTTCTTGGAAAATATTATTGGTCTGTCAGAAGATGAACTCTTGTCCGGTTTTGATACCTCTTCAATGATCAATCCACCATGAGAGGCAAGTATCCGACCGCGATTTTGGCCTCTCTTTTCTCTCTGTCTAACTCAGATAAGTTGAGCTGTCTAACTCAGACAAGTTGAGCCAGTCTCCTTTGATTAAGGAAGTTCTTACTATAAACATAAAATCTTGGGAAATATTGGAGGAGTTAAACACTTATGAGATTTCTAAGATTCTCTCTCTAGATTTAAAATTTGAATTTTTTTCTTATTATAGAAATAAAAACAGTAAAGAAGCATACTTATATAACAAAAGATTCTACTTGAGTGTTTCACCTAGGGGAAGTGAATCGGCTAGGTAATAATTAAAGTCTATTAACGATAGCCCTTTAATTTTGAAAGTGTAGCTGCAAGTCCCTAGCAGAAAACAGCTAGTAGGTCCAACAGAAAGCTGACACGTGTAACAGAAGACTAATAATAAAGTTGCAACTTTTGAGCTGATCGGTAGACCCTTCAAATTCATTTCGAAGACAGATCAGATATTATTCGATGCGGTTAGCTCCTCCAAAGGTTTTTAAAAAAAATTAAGGGGGTTATTGATGAGTTCAGATATTGCTGGAAGCATATCTCAAATAATTTTGATAATATCCAAAGGTCATTTCGGACAGACCAAATAAAAGACAATTGATGAACATTAGCTTGAGTGGAACAATGACTCAATTATGTTCCTAGTAGCTCATTTCTTGGGCTTAGGGCTCATAGGAATAATCCAACTCTCTAGTTCGAGCACATGGCTCATGGGTCACGGAAAAACACTATAAATACCTCAATCAACATCATTGAGAGGGTTGGACTTTTTCCAAAAACATTATATATAAACACACGCCTATTTTCTCTCATAACCCTTTACAAAAAAAAGTTAATATCCACTAGTTAAAGTTTTTCCCATTTTTACCCATAATCGAGATTTTACCATCACCAACCTCGAATGATTTAGAATATTAATAAATTTATCAATTATAAATGATTTTGTAATATTTTTATAAATGAAAAAAGTTTATTAGTTTGAAAAACAATATATGAAAGTAATTTAATTTAAATAAAATTAATACAGTTATTTATGTTTTAAAAATCCTAAATATTCAAATATGTTTTTTTAACAAAATAATGTAACATTTCTAATAATTTTACAAGATATAATTGATTTTATGATTTATTTATTTTATCAATCATTATTTGTGGGATTTAATATAGTATAATATGTATACAGTTTTGTTTTCTTTATCAAATTTATATGTCAATAAATTATTAATATCCTATAACTTTTTTTTACGTTTTGATTTTATTTACAATTTTTTTTTGATTTTATTTACAATTATTTTGATTTTTTTGCTATATAATGATTGATAAAATTTAAGTTTTTATTTTTATTTTTCATGTACATCTTGTTGAACACTAAATAATTTATATTCGTATTAATCGACTGTATTTCGTCTCTCTAAATCATATATTCGATAAATTAACAATGTATCATCATCTCTAACTAGCATGATTTTTGTGTTTAAACAAATTTTTGAATTTAACAAATAATTTGATTTTTTAGTTTTAGTTATATGTTTTGGTCAAACAAGTCGAGTTCGTTTTTTCGTGTTTGTAACATGTTGGGTTCAGGTTTAACAAATTACAACGGTTTGGATCGGATTTAGATCAACAAAGTCTTTTACCAAACCAAAATGATATGAAATTGGCAGGTCTATCCCTAGCTTTATCTTTTGTTATTATCTATTATATGATTTTCAGATTATCTTGTTTGAAGCTAAACTTTCTCAATAACTAATATTTAACAGTTTTAACCCACTTATCTGCTTTAACATTTGATGTTGTCAATTTTCACATGAATTGTTTTTATAAATTTATTTGGATTTTTGAAAATTAATTTTTTTATCAATTATTCATCCTTTTCGTTTGAAATTTTATTCAAATCCAGTTGTACTTTAAAAATCTAATAGACACACCTAAGATCAATATTTATTTTAACCAAAAATGAAAAATAAAAGGATTTTTAACAACTATTTTAAATAGTTGAATCTCTAATAACATAATTATTTATACAATATATATGTATCTTTTTTTGCTTATTTTGTTGGAGTATTTTTAAATCTTGTATACTCGAGAAATTTAGTGTTAATAAATATTTTTAAATATTTTTAAATGACCCTTATAGGAGGCTCGATGATGTTAACGAATAAGTTATGTTTAAATTAGAACTTGAAAAAAATATCAATATGTATATCGAGCTCCCATTCTTCCCTTTATTGGTTACAAATTCAAGAGAGAACTCGGTTAGGATATCGAGCTCATTTTGATATGTCCAGTATTCTTTTTATGATATAAGGATATCTCACACTATCCTAAGCTCCACGTGGCTTCATTATCCAAATCATATAAATAATGGAGGGCTCGATATGTATACAGAGCTCTCTTTTTTTTCCTCTTCGTGTGCTAACTTCAACGAAGGGCTCAGTTTGGATACCGAGGTTCCTTTGATATTTTCATTCTTCTCTGCATGCCACAAGAAAATTTATGTGGTTTTATCATCCAAGTCATAATCGCGGATGATGGCTCAATTTGTATATGAGCTCATTTTGTTTTTCTCTTCCTGGTTTTAAACTTAAGACAACGTTCGGTTTGGATACGGAGCTCTCTTTGATTCTTCTTTTAATGATATAAGGAGGGCTCGATTATCATACCAATATCATTTTGAATTCTCCACCCAAGTTTTAATTATAAGAGAGGGCTCGATTTCTATACTGGGTATTTTTTGCTTTCATATTCTAGTTTATAGATTCAAAGGAGGGCTCAATTATCCTACTTTTCTCATAATAACCTTTTTTTGTTCCATGTTTGAGGAAGGGATTTTTTTTGGCGTCGAGCTCCTTTTGATCATTTCAACCTTACTTCACGTTGTAGAAAGGTCTTGGTTAGCATACCAAGATTTTATAACCTCTACAATCTTGGTTCAATAACAAGAGAGGTTCTGGTTTGCATATTGAGCTCCCTTTGATTCTTATAATTATATTTTATATTATAATGGAATATCAGTTACCGAGATTTATATAACTTTATCATCTTGATTACAAATATATATGAGGTTTAACTGAGAGGCTGGGATCCCTTGGATGGTTTCACTTGAATCCGTCTAAAATTAAGGCTTAGTTAAGAGCATGAGCTCCTTTGGATGGTTTAACTTGAATCCATCTAAGATTAAACCTCACTTAGTAGGTTTGAGCTCATTGGGTGGTTTTATCATGTTACTTATTGGACCATCATGCCTTATTTCTTACCCTGACATGTGTTATATTAATAACCCCCTCTTCATTTTGTTGTTGAATTTCAAGTAACACGAGTTTTTTGGACTCATGGGATGATACTTAGTAAGTTATGAGGATTTTTTGGGTGACTTATAGTGTTTAATTTCGCCACACGTTACTTCAATAACAAAAATATTCCAACTTAACATTTACTCTTCATTGTCATTACTTTTTTATTCCCATATGCATTTTTCCGCATGTCCAAAACGACTTTTGAATATTTTTAATTTTTTTCTATAAATTCCTCATGATTATTAGTTCAATTACTTTCATCCTGAATTCTCTCTCTTTAGAAAATTTATTTCACTCACTAGAAAATTTATTCCTTCTTCCTCGTTTTGTTTGATGCTTATCACTCCCAGTCATCGTGGTTATTATATTTCCTTCCACATCTGGTAAGGTTATATTTCCTTATTTTATTTTAGTTCTTGTATTACGGAGAAACATGTCGTAGAATCGATGATGTAGCTGATAGGAAATGAAGGTGCTGCTTCTTTGGGCCGATTTGACGAATATGGCTCCATCCTATATGTAATTAAGACTCCATCGACCAATTTACCTAATTCTCCGATGGATCCATGCTATTTTGTACATATCAATCAATAAATCTCTGTATGCTAATGGTTTATTGATAAATGATATGATAGTCAAGGGTTTCCAACTTTCTTGTTTATTTCCTCTAACTATAATCGGTTTTGTCTTGAAGAATGGGCTGCATGGTTCTATATAATTTTGGTATTTGGGTTTAGGTGGCAGTCCAAATGATCGTAGGCTTGAAAAGATACCTAAACTGGCATAACCAATTCATATAGAAAATTGAATGGTCTGACATGATAACTTGGTCAGAAGGCTAGTCATAATGCAAAACATGAACCAAAATTTTATATTAAAAAATTTAGGAACCTAAAGAATGTTAAAAAAATGGTGTCGTGACTCTTAAAAATCGAAATTATATTCTTTAGAAGTTGAGGGCGGGTAAGTAGATTCTTCATATATGACATCACTTCGCATTAGATTTTGGAAAATTTAGTTGCATAAGAGGAAAAGTAGAGTTAGTAAAAAATAATAAAACAAAACAAATAAAGCCACACGATTTCAAGTAGGCCACATGTGTGTCATACCAATATGTTTGAAATCTATGGGCATTAGGCAACGATTAGGGTCAAAGATAGATGACCAATCCCCTCTGATAAACTCCTCCTAGAATCGGCATTCTGAAATGGGATAGGGATAACTTTGCAAGCAGGAACCCAAAAGGATTCAAGGATCAAAGGATGTGGACCGATAGGTCACACAAAGGTTGTGGAAAGGCCTTTGATATTCCAACTGATCTTCCTTTGGATATGACGCACCAAATGAAGAACAGGTTTTCTTGTGGATATTACACACCAACAAGAGAAGAGTAAAACTTAAGAAGTTTTTTTAGAATCAAAGATAGTCTAACCATTAGAATTTTGAGTACATGGTTTTTATAGGAGAAAGAACTAGCCTTGAACACAATTAAGGCTGTTCTTGGAAACATAATGCATGCCTCTAAAACAATTAAGGCTTTTCTTGGAAACAAAATGCTTTAATATTGAAAATACAAAGTATTAATGATATAAGCTGGAAATCAGACCCTTCCCTCCTCCAAGGACGTGGCTTTTGGTGTAGATGGGCCTTGGAATTTTATTTCAACAAATGGGAAATGGTGAAGTGAAACAATTGCCTCATTAAAAACCTTGTCAAGAAAACCCATTGGGACAAAACTTGAACGAGGGAAAAAGAGTACAATCGAGACACTTTCTCATTTGTTGAAATCAATTAGCTTGAATCAAGACCAACGTGGTTTGACAAGATTTTCCACCATACTCGCTGTTTTGATCACGTGGATTCTTTAGTTGATTAAGAAATCCTTCAACAGCTTTGTTAAATTGTTTTGCTCTTGATCGAGTTGTTGGACCAGCCGGTAAAATAAGAATATCTTCAACTTCAAGCTCATATTCTTTTTCAAGTTGTTCATCTGGTTCTTGCACATTTCCATGTTCTAAGCTCTTTGTGTCATACCAATATGTTTGAAATCTATGGGCATTAGGCAACGATTAGGGTCAAAGATAGATGATCAATCCCTTCTAAAGAAAAAGTAGTGATTCCTTCACTTTTTGGTTAACTAAGGAAGATATATTATTATAATCGAAATTTGCTCCATGTAGTATAAAAACGTTTTAGGTTGGTGCTTCAACCAAAATAAAGAGGTAAGTATATGAACGGTAGGAACGACACCTCAAATCCTGCATAACACTCAGAAGATCATCATGTAATGTTATGCATAAAGAACTAACTGCACCGGAGTAGTATTAGCCCACACTAAATAATCTGACACGAGTGGTTCCAAAAGGAGACAAACATCAATGTCAAAAATAAATCTCAATAATAGGATCTTTTCAAGCCTACGATCATTTGGACTGCCACCCAAACCCAAACACTAAAATTATATAGAATCGAGGAGCTCATTCTCAAGACAAAATCGATCATAGTTCGAGGAAGTAAACAAGGAAGTTGGAAACCTTTGACCATCCTATCATTTATCAATAAACCATTTGTCAGAGCATAAAATGATTCATTTATATATATATATATATAATAGTGTGGATCCATGGGAGAATTAGGTAAATTGGTCGATAGGGTCTTAATGGTATATAGACTGGAGCCATATTCGTCAAATCGTCCCAAAGAAGTAGCACATTCATTTCATATCAGCTACATCATCGATTCCACGTCATTATTCTCCGTAACACAAGAAATAAAATAAAAGAAGAAAATATAACCTTACAAAAGGAGGAAGAAGATATGATAACCACGATGACTGGGAGCGAAAGAAGCTTCAAACAAAGCGATGAAGATGGAATAAATTTTCTAGTGAGTGAAATATATTTTTTAAATAGAAAGAGAATTTAGGATGAAAGTTGGTGTGGATTATTTCAGCCTGAGGGTAATCTTGTCAAGTGTTTTGTGACGTTTCAAATGTATTTAATGCTCAAGTGGTTTGTAGTGAGAGATTTGAGCTGCCTGGTTGTATTAAATGTTCATTATCCTCATTAATAAAAGTGGTTGGGTATTTATACCCTTAATTATGGGCCTCATGGGTTTTCGGGTTAAACTCATGAAACCGAGTCGAGGTTAAAAACCCATTAGTTTATTAAGCAAGTTACCAATTAGCTTAGTCAAAAGGTGATTAGCTTTTAATACTTTTGTTTTGTTCGGATGATTCAGTGGGTGGTGTTTGTCCAAATTGCCCCAGTCCGGTTTCTACAGTGAGTGGTGAGAAAATCCGGACTCATCAGTAGCCCATTTTTTAGGTTATGTTCGAAGTCCTTTGGATAGACCTAAAAAAATTCTCTTAAGCACCTGTGACAATGTCCGGACTGATTTCGATTTGTGTAAAATATTTATCCAGACTGACAAAACTCTAAGAAGCACAACGGTTTTACCATGGATTGTGGGACACGTGTCCTTCTCTGATTCGCCTCACCAGCCGTTTTTCTCCTAGAACGGCGCTCCTACTCATTTCAAAAAGTAACATCTTCAATTAATGCTGGTGACATCAGCGCCGTCTTTAATCATTACTTCCATATTTTCATATTCTCTTAGGTTTCAAGCTATCTTTTGTTTCTTTAGTATAAATTAACTCATTTTTCACTGTTTTACCATCTTCATCATCTTTTCACTCCTATTCTCCAAAGCTTTTATCTCTCTTTTCCAAAAACCCTTTTGGTGTAAGTTTATGTTTATAGCAAGAAACGCACTTGTAAAAGGTGGGTGGCTTAATCTTTCGGAGTTAGAGAAAACGCAAAGGGTCGAACGAGAAAGGCGCATTGTTGTAGGCCTCCTAGTCTCTCCCATTGACAAATCAGAAACACTAAGCTCAGAGCCTGATCGAGGTTCGTCTTCTGCCAGAAGCTCTAAACCTAGAAGGTTATTTCAACCTAGTCTGTCACCAATCATCTCAGGCTCATCGATCTAGGAGTCAGAGCCTATTGTCGAACAAGAGCAAGCAGTTACAAGTACTAAGAGACCCTCCCTATTCATTGCCATGGGATCGGATGCTGACATCTCCCCAGAAAAACTAACGAATCGACGAAGAGACCGCTTAGTAAAAGGCCATGTTCTAGCTCCACCGTCTAAATCTCCAAAATCAGTGCCCTCTAAGTCTGGGGCCAAGGAAAAAATTACAGGGTCAGAAACACCCATTAAGGCTCCCAAGGAAAAATTATCTGGTCCGGAGGATACTAGTTCAAGCCTTCGAAATGAGCCCTCCGGATCTGAGCCCCAGCCGAACTCCAGACCACAAAAGGAAAACGATGCTCAGCCATCCGGACAGCTTACTGAGGCAACCACTAGCACTTCTCTCCCAAAAACAACCGAGAACCCTTCCATGGTAATGGAAGACATAATGGAGGACAATGTTGAAGAAGCCCCTTTTGAGACCGATGTCTTCGGTCAGACAAGTGAGACAGTCATTGTCAATAAAAGCAAGGGCAAAGAGAAGCTATGTTTAAAACACCCGGACCTGCCGGAGTATCTTGAACGAAAAGTGGGACCTTGCTTCCACAAGGTTAGTGTAAAGTATCTGCTAGCCATGCAGAACATCAATTATGCTTTCATTCACACAGCTGAACTAGGCCGGATCCGGACGAAGTGGGGGATCCCAGAATCCATTAAAGTGAGGATACCGGTCGATCCGGAGACGCCAATGGATTGCAAACTCAGTGAGATAGTTTCTACACATAGTTATTTAACTTGGGGCTTAGGTTTCCTTTGGACCCAAAGATCGTCAGATATTTCCATCTGATAAAGCTCTGCCCAAGCCAACTGAGCCCCAATAATTGGTTCACACTCATGGCCTGCATCATGGCCTCCAGGCTCTCCGGAATCCCACTTCCGATGGAGCAGTTCGCAGCTGTAGCCAGTCTTTGCAAGAACCACGTCATCCCCTTCTACCATTTTAACATGGGTGACAATTACAAAGTGGTGGATGATCTGATTGAATCGGAGAAGAATTGGAAAACCCAATTATTGTTTATCAGTGGTGCTTGGCAGAATGGGAAGAAGATTAAGGCTGGTGTCAACCCAAGCATGCTTACCAGCAGATGGAAGAGCACAAGTTAGTATTTCATCATGTTTGTTTTTCTTTTCTTAAAAAATTCGTTTACTTAAACATTTTTCTTTCTCTTTTGGTAGTGCTGCCGAAGCAGATCAACGACTACTTAAAGGAGGGGCAAACTACTTGTGCCAAGCTGAATGCTTGGGCTGCTGAAAAATGGGGGAATCGATTTTACAAATGCTTCACTAGTGGCAACCTGGTGAGATCCCATCTCTGGAACACCACCGGCCTGAGAGACTTATCCTGGGAGGAATTAACCATTCCTCCCCCTCCAAAGGTTATTCTTTGGAAGACAGATGCAAAGGATGAAAATCTAGCTTTCCCGGGCAGAGCTAAAGCCCCAAGCAAGATGAAGGGCAAGAAAGGCAAGGCTAAGTAGGACGTAACTGAGGTCAACCCAGGTCGTGTTGAGGAGACTGTCCCAGCAAACCAGGAGGTGCAGGACCAAGGAAGGATTGATGTTGCTCTGCTTCAAGTGGTAGAAAACGAGAGTACCAAAGAGGCAGTTGGACCTTCAAATCCCACAAAGGCTCCCAAGAAAGACAGAAAACGGGGAGCAGAAGATGGTGATAGGGAGGCCAAGAAGAAGAAAACCTCAAAGGGAGATGAAGTTGCTCTCCGGCCTTCGGAGTCTCTTCCCCCAGTCGACCCAACAGACCCAACTCATGCAGAGGAAATCCTAAGTGACTTCCACACTAGAGAGGGCACCGGAGGGGACATCAACATCGATGGGGTAGACATCAGTGGCCTTCAAGGGATTGGCCTTTATTTTGAAGACCTTGAGAAGGATAACTTTGCTGGTCCTTATCTCCCCCAAAGTTCTTCGAACATTGTCACTTTCAACAGTAAATCTTTTTCTATTTCAGGTTAGAAGGACATGGTGACCCACTCCTTGTTGAGCAATATTCAACCGGTACTCAACTTGGAGAGGCAGGTGCGAAATCAGTCACCCATCATCAACACACTCACCTCTGATAAAGAGAGTTTGTCTAACAACCTCCTTACTGCCAACCAAATCATTGAGGCATTAAAGAGAGAGAATGAGGAGTTAAAGAGGGGGAAGGAGGATTTGGCCACCAAGCTGGCCACTTCGGAGGGGGTTGTCAAAGAACTTCAATCCAAGTATTCTGACTTGGAGAAGAATCTTTCTACTTCAAAAAAGGAGGTGAAGGCCAAAGAAAACGTCATTCAGACCTTAACCAGCGACAAAATTTCGCTTGAAGATGCTGTGTTCAAGGCTAAGCAAAAAAAATGACTTGTTAAAAGAGCAGGAGAAGAAAATCCAAGCCAGGATTGATGCCTATACCAACACGGTGATAGACTCCCAGGAAGAAAGGTATGCTGAAGTCAAGTCAGACATGGTCTTGCTCTTTCATCAGAAATTTCCGAAAAGGACACTAGGAGTACTATAGCGATTTGTGGAGTATGACGACATCCCATTTCACACGATGGTGGATGGTGATAAGAAAAACTATTCCAGTGGTTGGGATGATACAACTGATGAAGATGAGAATACCAGAGAGAGTCCAAATGAAGAAACCAATGATCCCAAGAAGAAACCAAGTGAGACTGGGCCAACCAAGTGAGACTGGGCCATCTAACAAAGCTCAGCCTTAAAGCATTAACTATCTTTCAACTTTTGTGTTTGAACTAAAGTCCTTGGATGGCCAAGGCATTTTTGTAATCGTGTCTGGCACTTGTCCGGACAAACATTCTCTTTTAAAACTTCAAAGTCCTTGGATGGCCAAGGCGTTTTACATATTTAATATCACTCTCCGGTATCTACCATGAAATTTTATTTTACACAACTCTTACATTGTTCTGTAGTTTTCTAATTTCGATGGCTCGTATTTAAATGGCCTTTAGTTATTTTACAAGTATCTTAAGTGAGAGTGTTTGAATTCTCTGATGACAAATGTTTAAATAGTCATCACTCCACCGAATCACACCGAACTGCTAGTCAAACCACTTCAATTTTTTCAAGAAGGCATCGAATTTTATTAAAAAACTCAGACACCTCATTAAAACCTCACCGTGCCACCAGTGTAGGAAATAGTATGCCCCCTAATATTTACATGGACTTTAAACAAGTAAATATTTACATAGTTTTTATTCTAGATACAAGCAGAGGTATTCAATATTCCAGGGGTGATTCAAAATCCTTCCATCTTTATCTTGGAGCTTGTACATTCCAGGCTTAAGCTTTTCACTGACCACATAGGGTCCTTCCCAAGTTGGAGCTAGCTTGCCGAATTGCTTCTCCTTGGTATACAGGAAGACTTTTCTCAGCACCTTATCACCTGGTTGAAAATCCCTCCTTTTGATTCTGGAAGCAAATTTGCTTCTCATCAAACCCTGATAGTGTGTGGCTCTAAGGTGAGCATTGACTCTTTTTTCTTCTATCAAGTCAAGCTGGCCTCTAATTGCTTCTTCGTTAGCTTGTTTGGAAAAATTTTAGACTCGGAATGAAGGGAAAGTGGCCCCTATGGGAGCTATTTCATCCATACCATACACCAAGGAAAATGGGGATTCTTGTGTTGCAGCCCCGGGAGTTGTCCGGTAAGCCCATAGTACTTCCTGTAGATAACTTGGCCACTTTCCAGCAGTCCCTTCTAGATTCTTTTTAAGACCGGACATGATGGTTCTGTTTGCTACTTCAACTTGACCATTTGCTTGTGGGTGGAAATGAGAGAAGAAGTGTTGAATTCCTCTAAAGGCACAAAAATTCTCAACATCCTTGTTATCGAACTGTGGCCCATTGTCTGTGGTTATCTTTTGTGGAATCCCAAATCTACAGCAAATATTAGACATGATGAATTTTATAACAGCTTTCGAAGTAGTTCATGCTAATGGGGCTGCTTCGATCTACTTTGAGAAGTAATTAATTGAAACTATTATAGTTTTGCATCCTCTGGATGCCATGGGTAGAGGTCCCACCAAATCCAGCCCCCAACGAGCAAAAGGTATTGGCTCAGAAATTGACTCTAAAGCGACAGCTGGGATATGAATTTCGTTACTTTATCTTTGGCATGGATCACAATTTTTCACCAATTCCTTGGCATCTTGCATTATGGAGGGCCAATAGTACCCAACTAACAAGAACCTTCTGGTTAGAGCCCTGAATCCACAATGTGTTGATCCCTCGCAATCGTGCAATTCGGAGAGCACTATTTGGGACTCTTTGATCCCCAAACATCGTAAGAGAGGCCTACTAAAGGATTTTTTGTACATAACATCTCTCAAGATGACAAAGCCACGAGCCTTATACTTTACTTTTCTTGCCACTGCTTTTTCCGGAGGCAAGATGCTATCTGAGAGGTACTGGAAAAGATGAAATCTCCAATCTTGAGGTTAATTTACTTGTATATTTAAACTTTCTTCTTTCTTGTTCTGACTGAGTTGAATGGATGGGCACTCTTGCACATGAATCCATAGGTAGGACTCAGAATAGGCTATGGTTGCCAAGGAATCTGCTAACGTATTTTCTGTTCGGGGTATGTGCTCATATGTAATGGTTTTGAAATTAAGTGCCACTTATTTAAGGACAAATAAATATTTAACCAATTGCTCATTTTTAGCTTCAGATTGACCTTGTGCATGATGGATTAGAAGCAGGGAATCGCTCATTAACCTGACCCTTTTGGCTCCACAAATTAGAGCTAATTTCAAGCCAGCTATAGCAGCTTCATATTCGGACTCATTATTGGAAGCCCTGAAAGCAAAACATATAACTTGGTACATTTTGTTGCCGTATGGAGAGGTTAAACATATTCCAGCACCACAACCCATGGTACTCGATCCTCCATCAGTCAGGACAACCCATACTTTCTTAGTTTTTTCAACTGTTGCTTGTTTGGTGTCTCTGTCTGAGTGAAATTCAACTAGAAAATCAGCAACAGTCTGAGCCTTAACTGGTGTACGAGGGGAAAATCAATATCATATTCTCCCAGCTCCACCGACCACTTTGTCATTCTGCTTGAAACGTCTGCCTTTTGAAGAACGTTTTTCAAGGGAAAAGACGTCCGGACAATGATCGAATGAGACTGAAAGTAGGGCCTCATTTTCCTAGCAGCAATTACTAAGGCCAGTGCTAGTTTTTCAAGTTTTAAATATCTTTTTTCTGCATGAATCAAACTTTTGCTGATATAGTACACCGGACGAGGATAATTATCCACCTCCCTTACCAGCACTGCACTTAGGGCGCAATCAGAAACTGCCAAGTATATGTAAAATGTCTCTCTATCAACAGGTTTAAACAAAGTTTTAAGGGAGGATAAGGGCTTCTTAATTTCATCAAAAGCCTGGTCACACTAGGAGACCAATTGAACTCTTTTGCACCTTTCAAAGTTTGAAAAAACGGGGCACACCTATCCGAAGACCTTGAAATAAAACGGTTTAGAGCAGCTAACCTCCCTGTCAATCTTTGTACTTCTTTAATATTCCGAGGAGGCTCCATTTTCAATAAAGCACTAAGCTGGTCTGGATCAGGTTGTATTCCCTTCTCACTTATCACATACCCCAAGAATTTTCCGGACGACACCCCAAAAACACACTTTTTTGGATTTAATTTTAAATTTACCTTTACCAAGTTGGCAAAGGTTTCTTGGAGATCTGCTAAGTGTAGCTCTTCGTCCATACTCTTTACCATCATGTCATCGATGTAGACTTCCATGTTTCTTCCAATCGGATTAGCAAAAGCCTTGTTTACTAATCTCTGATAAGTAGCCCAAGGATTCTTTAACCCAAATGGCATCACCTTGTAACAATGGAGGCCCACATCAGTAACAAATATAGTATGTTCTTGATCCTTCGGATCTACTTGAATCTGAATATACCCGGAGAAGGCATCCATAAAGGACAGTAGCTTGGGTTCCCAGATGTGGAGTCCACCAACTGATCAATTCGAGGGACAAGATATAGGTCTTTTGGGCAAGCTCTATTGAGATCTGTAAAATCAATGTACATACGCCACTTTCCATTTTTCTTTTTCACTAACACCGGATTGGCTGTCCATAAATGGTATTGAGATTCCTTTATGTGCCCCATTTTAGTAAGACGGTCAACTTACTGAACTATGACATCAACTTTTTCCTTAGAAAAAGCTCTCCTCTTTTGTACAACAGGTGCTACATCCCTCCAGATGGATAGTTGGTGTGATATAACGTCTGCTGGTACTCCGGTTACATCAATATTGCACCAAGCGAAAACATGTTGATGGTCTTTCAAAAAAGCTAACACTTTACTCTTTAATTCCGATGACATTTTGGACCCGATCTTGAAACTTCTTCCTTCAGCCAGAGAGTGAGTTTCAACTTGTTCAATTGGTATTAAAACACCAAGGGTCTCTCTAGGGTCATCAATTTCACCCTCTCCCCCAGAGGGCCCCTTAAATTGTTAAACCTCACTGATCCGAACTGCCCCCAAAGTTCGAGGGGCCAGTGCTGTTGCATAACACTCTCTTGCTACCTTCTGACTGCTTCAGACAACTCTCACTTGTCCTTACACAGCGTATTTCAGACATTTGTGGACTATTGAAGTCATAACATGCATCCAAAGAGAGCCAAGATCTCCCAAAAATGGCATTGTAACACGTAGGACAATCCACCACAATAAAAAGTATTCTGCCCATCTTCTTAAAAGGCCCCTTGCCCAGCAAAACCTCTTCTTCAAATTCCCCGATTACGTCAACTGAGCTTCCAGTGAAACCCATTATTGACCTGTTCGAACGCTGAATCACTGCTGGATTCTTCATATGTTTATAAGAAGTTAAAAGGAGGATATTGGTTGAACTGCCGGTGTCCACCAAAATTCGCCTTATGTCATCGCCCCCAATGGATGCTCCTATTACAACAACATCTTCATGGGGACCAGCTATGTCTCTCAAGTCATCTTCATCGAAAACAATGAAGGGAAAATGAATTTGTGATTGATAGAAAGTCATGCCTCCTTCCACTTGGGTAGCTAAAGTATGTACATGCCTTTTTCTCGAAGAAGCAGTTGGTGCAGTCATGGTGTCTTCCCCAAATTTTGTAAGTGACTCAAAAAAGCTGATGAGTCCGGACACCGTCTTGCAGTGCTCTGTGATAACACCCACCTTGTTTCGAGTTGGATCAGGATCCAAATACTCTGATTCTACATCGGACCTTTCAATTATCACCATAGCCCCATCCGGAGCCGATGTCCCTACATTGTTCGGGCCAGTCCGATAAGCATTATCAGGCATATTTCCACTTCTTCTTTTAACATAAGCCCCCAACTTCCCTCTCTCAATCAAATTCTGCACTTATTGTTTCAACGCGATGCAATCTTCAGTGGTATGGCCAGTATCATGATGATACTGACAGAAACTATTATTTTGACTTTCCCTGAGAGATTGTAATGCAGCCGGTTTTCTGAAATATACTTCGTCTTTCGTTTTATCATAAATGGTGGCCACATTTTCTTTTGATTCAGCAAACCACTCCGGTTGAACCCAAGGTCCTCGCTTATTTCTAGATTGTTGGCTTTGAGCTAGTGCAGCCGGATGAGATTGAGCCTTGGCCCTATTTTGACCCTGTCCGGCTTCCTTGGCCTTGTACCCGGACTGATTCTGGTTATGATTTCGTGCAGCTGGGGCAGACCTCACTTGCCGGTGCACCCTGGTTTTCTTTGTTTCATCCACATTAATCTGTTTGCCGACCTGATTCAGTAAACCTCCCCATGTCATGGCCTTTTTCCTGGTTACTGAATCAGCCAAATTACCAAGGTTCAAACCCTGCCTTAGAGAAGATATTGCTACTTGTTCAAAGCAATCAGCTAATCTATTTTTGGTGTTCACAAAGCGACTTATGTAATCATTCAAAGATTCATTTGGTTCTTGGGCACAATGGATAATAGTGTCTCCATTGCCCTTCACTTCTTTACTTCCAACGAACTGCCTCCGGAAGGCCACCCAAAAAGTATCAAAATTTCTGATGCAGCCCTATGGCATACTATTGTACCACTTCAGAGCACTCCCCGTAAAATACTGGGAGAACGCTCGACAAAGTACTTATCGTCATCGTCAAAATTCATCATAATTTTTTTGAATTTCTCAAGATGGTTATCTCAATCTTTACTGCCATCATACTTTTCCATCTTTGTGCTGTCAAACCTCTTAGGAAGGTCTCCGGACAGTATCTTGGAGGACAATGGAGATTGTCTCCAATTTCGGCCACGACTAAAAACAGTATCTTCGTTGGGACTTGCAAAGATACCTGACTCATCATGAAAGGCAAAAGGATCCATTAACAATCGGTCTACGTGCCTCCGGCTATAGCTGTGACTATGAGACGATCCTTTACCCATATTCATCTTCAACCTTCCATGCTTGTCCTTTTTTCTTGAGTATTCTTTTACCAACTTCTGTTGCTTCTTAGAACGGCCTTCATCACTGCTGGATGATAGAGATTCTTCGACTTCGTCTTCATTTGAGGAGCCGCTAGAAGATTCTGAGTCTGAATCTGAGCTCTCCACCGGTTTAGACCGGTGAGAGTTCGTTGAACTAACATGAGTCTTTTTAGTGCTCACATGGGTCTTTGATGGCTCATACTCTCTTGGATTATCAGTATGGTGAAATTCTGACACTTTTGACTTTTCTTTCACACCCATCTCCGCCCTTTTAGCAGCCCTCAAGGCTTCTATCTTAACTTTTAGTCTATCTCACTCCTCGATCATATATTCATCGTTTTCTCCCACCACTTCTGCCAAAGCTAGTGGCACATCCTGCTCGTCCGGATTCATCTGAACTGGTTTTTCTTGATGGTTTTGAATGCTAGATTCAGGCACCTTCTTCTCCCACCGTGGTCGCCAATTTGGTGTTGATTATTTCAGCCTGAGGGTAATTTGGTCAGGTGTTTTGTGATGTTTCAAAGGTATTTAATGCTCAAGTGGTTTATAGTGAGAGATTTGAGCTGCCTGGTTGTATTAAATGTTCATTACCCTCTTAATGAAAGGGGTTGGGTATTTATACCCTTAATTATGGGCCTCATGGGTTTTCGAGTCAAACTCATGAAACCGGGTCGAGGTTAAAAACCCGTTAGTTTATTAAGCAAGTTACCAATTAGCTTAGTCAAAAGGTGATTAGCTTTTAATACTTTTGTCATGTTAAGATGATTCAGTGGGTGGTGTTTGTCCGAATTGCCCCTGTCCAGTTTCTACAGTGAGTGGTGAGAAAATCCGGACTCATCAAAAGTAACTGAACTAATAATTATGATGAATTTATAGAAAAAATAAAAATATCCAAAAGTCATTTTGGACATGTGGAAAAAGTGCATAAGAAAAGAAAAAACTAATGACAATGAAGAGTAAATGTTAGGTTGGAATATTTTTGTTATTGAAGTAACACATGGCGAAATAAAAAACTAATAGTGACCCGAAAAACCCTTATAACTCCGTAAGTATCATACCATGAGTCTAAAACACTCATGTTACTTGAAACCCAACAACAAAATGGAGGGGGAGGGGGGTATTAATATAACAAATAAGTCATGATAAGAAAAAAGACATATGGTCCAATAAGTAACATGATAAAACCACCCAATGAGTTCAAACCTACTAAGTGAGGTTTAGCCTTAGAGGGATTCAATTTAAACCTTCCAAGAGAGCTCATGCTCTTAACCAAGCCTTAACCTTAGACAGATTCAAGTGAGACCATCCAAAGGATCCCAACCTTCCAATTAAACCTCATATGTACTTGTAATCGAGATGAAAAAGTTATATAAAGCTCGACATGCTAACTGATATCCCCTTATAATATAAAGGAAAATTATAAGAATTAAACGGAGCTCAGTGTGAAAACAAGGACCTCTTTTGTTATTGAACCACAATTGTAGAGGTTATAAAAGATTAATATACTAACCGAGACCTCTCTACAACGTGAACTAAGGTTTAAATGATCAAAATGAGTTCGACATCCAAAACGAGCCCTTCTTCAAACACGGAAGAAGAAAAAAAGTTATAAGGAGTAAAGTAGGATAACAAAGCCCTCATTTGAAGCTGGAACCTTGAATATGAAAACAAAAATAGTTTGGCATAGAAATCAGGCCCTCTCTTATAATTAAGAATTGAGTGGAGAAGTCACAATTATATTAGTATGATAATCGAGCCCTCCTTATATCAGTAAAAGAAGAATGAAAAGATCAAAGACAACTCAGTATCGAAATCGCTGCCTTGAGTTTAAAACCAAGAAGAGGAAAGTAAAATGAACTCGTATAAAAATTGAGCCCTCATCCGCGTTTATGACTTAAATAATAAAAACACATAGAGCTCCTTATACTAACCGATATCTTCTTATAGCATGAAGAGAAGAATGGAAATATAAAAGGAATCTCGGTATCCAAACTGAGCCATCCATTAAAGTTGGAACGAAGATGAGGAAAACAAAGGGAGTTCAGTATACAAACCGAGATCTCCTTATATCATAAAAAGAATACTGAGAATATCTTAGGAGGTCGATATCCTAACCAATCCTTCTCTTGAATTTGTAACCAAGAAAAGGAAAGAATGAGAGCTCGATATACAAATTGAACATTTCCTTTCTTTTTCAAGTTCCAATTTCAACATAACTTCCTCGTTAACATCATTAAGCCTCATATAAGGACCATTTAATAATATCTAAAAATATATATTAACACTAATGTTCTTAAGTATACAAGACTTAAAAATACTCCAACAAAATAAACAAAAAAATACATATATACTATATAAATAATTTTGTTATTTGAAATTAACTAGTAAAAATAGTTGTTAAAAATCATTTTATTTTTTCATTTCTGGTTAAAATAAGTATTGATCTTATCTACGTCTATTAGATTTTTAAAGTGCAATTTGATTTGAATAAAATTCCAAATGAGACGGATGAATAATTGATAAAATGTTAATTTAAAAATAAAAATAAAAAAACCAGTCTCTCCACCTCCATCATGTCTAGTCTTTCAACTTCAATCACGTCGGGTCTCGCATGATTTAATGATAACGAGTCTCTCGACTTTATCATGCCTGGTCTCTTATCTCTTCACTTCATCATGTCTGGTCTCGTATATCTCTATTACATCATGTAAGACCAGAACAAAACGAAGTAAGAGACGTGAGACCATTCAACGTAATACGAGAATAGGGTTACTGGGTCTCGCGAAAAAAGATTCAAAAAATATTATCCATAGAACTAGTTTTGTTTGTGTTAAAAAACCAAAGCCAATGATAACTTTGTTTAGGTCGGATTTGAAAGGTACAAAAAAAAATTAACAGAAAAAAATGTTTGATTCAAAATATAAAAAAATAGTTACATGAATGGTATAGAAAGTTATTAAAAATATTTTTGAATTATTATTTAACTATTGGATTTTAAGTTTGGGTTAAATACATAAAATATCTTATTAAATAAAGAGTAATGCTATTTGGAATACTTTTCTTTTATTTACTTTTCTATTGAAAGCAATATAAATTTGATTCAAATATATCGTCAATATTTGGAATTTATGCTTCACAAAACTTTGAAAATTATGATTAAAAGAAAACCACTAGTTTTATCATTTCCGAAACGAGGGTCTGTTTAGATAAATTGCCTCAGCCCTCAGGTCAGCAATCGTCTTCTTCTTCATTGGTCGCGTGTAAATGATAAATAAATAGGAGAAGAGAAACCCTCTCCCTCTCCCTCTCTCTCGAACACTTTTCTTTCCATTTTTAACAAAAATCTATATCTTCAATCCCCAATTCCCTCTCACCTGTATCCAATTCTTTTCCAAAAAAAGATACCCAATTTTATAGCTTTTGCATTACCCAACCCTATACTATCCACTAATCCCATATCCTCCATTCCTAAATTCTTTCAAGATCCCAATCCCTTCTTCGATCATTCCATTTTCCAGCGATGAACGCGCTCATCATGACACTGAAACCTTCCTGTACCTTCTTGATGGCTCGTGGAACTCCTGCGTTTAGATGCCTACACCTCTCATCAAATCTCTGCTTTGATTCGAGTCGGAACACGTTGCGCGAATCATATGCTTCTTGTTTCTTGGGGACGCGTCGGGTTTTAAACAACACCCAGAACTCAATTTGTTTTCCGAGTTCGAGTTTGGGGTTTTTCTCGAAGCCATATACCGTAGTAGCGAGGAGCAGGGACGTTTCCGTTGCAGCGAGAGT
Source organism: Limnanthes douglasii subsp. nivea (assembly GCA_036936605.1). Taxonomy (NCBI): domain Eukaryota; kingdom Viridiplantae; phylum Streptophyta; class Magnoliopsida; order Brassicales; family Limnanthaceae; genus Limnanthes; species Limnanthes douglasii. The sequence goes on from JAUPFV010000002.1 coordinate 245,027,557, forward strand.
TGCATCACGAGTAGTAAGGGATTTATCTACATTTGTTGAAACGCGGGTTAATGACAAGAATTTCGAGAAGATTTACGTTCAGAATGGTTTGAATGTGAAACCATTGGGTGTTGATACTGTTGAAAAAGATGAAAACGTTCTTGGGGACGAAAATGGTGGAGGTGTAGGGGAGGAGAATTTAGAGGGTGTTAAAGATACTGTGACCTTGAAGGAGAAGATAGGAGATAGTGAAGTTGAGAAACAAGCTTGGAAATTATTGCAGGATGCTGTTGTGATGTATTCTGGAGACCCTGTTGGTACTGTTGCTGCAAATGATCCTAGCGATAGTATGCCTTTGAATTACGATCAGGTTTTTATTCGAGATTTTGTGCCCTCGGCTTTGGCATTCTTGCTTAAAGGAGAAGGGGATATTGTCAGGAATTTCCTCCTTCATACACTGCAATTGCAGGTATTTCATCATCTCTTTAAAGATTTCAGTAATTAATAGCCCTCTTTTAGGATGTGGTTCAGGCTGAATTTGCAGAAGCAAGGTTTAACTAAGTATTTTAGAATCAACCGAGTTGAATTTTCAGTAGTTATATTTGCTAAAAGTCCATCTCCTTCTGCGAGATGAGGTCAACTCTTATAATGATTTTGAGGGAAAGGGAGATGTAATCACTGCTAATTCTATACATTGGATACTTGATATGGCATAACTGTCTAAAGCTAATAGTATTTTTTATTTCTTCCTTGCGCGGTGACAAAGATGTAGCTACATTTGTCAATAATTCATACTTCTCTGAGCTTTTTCATGTTTTTTTTACTTTTGTATATAGAGTTGGGAGAAAACAGTAGACTGTTACAGTCCTGGACAGGGATTGATGCCAGCGAGTTTTAAAGTGAGAAGTATTCCTCTTGAAGAAAATAAGTTCGAAGAAGTTTTAGACCCAGATTTTGGTGAATCGGCTATTGGTCGTGTTGCGCCTGTTGATTCAGGTAAATCATATCTTATATAAATTGGTCTTTACACAACTAAGCAAATATGATCAAAGTTTTGTTCTTAAAGCATGACTTAGAATTTTCTTCTACCTTTTCTTCACAACGAAAGGAATTATTAATTTCCAGAATGTCCTACTTTTTCCTTTTCCTGCGTTCCTTTTTGAGTGATAAAGTTTCCGGCCTGTTGGGTGCATAATTCACTGCCTGCAGTTATGCTTGCTTCTAAACAGTAATAGTTGCCTTTTTAAAAGGCATAATTATTCCATCTTCTTCAGAAGCATAAGCACTGGTAAAACATATTCATAGTTTTTTTAATAAAGCTAAGATGAAAATGGTTGTAGCTTATTAGAGGGGTTTAGGCTATTATTATAGAAAAATGATCTATGAATTATAATTTGGCTTATCTGGTTTAGGCTATTATAGAAAGATGATCTATAAATTATAATTTGGCTTATCTTTTGACTTCAAAAATAGGATTGTGGTGGATTATCATGTTGAGGGCATATGGAAAGCTCACCGGTGATTATCAATTGCAAGAAAGGGTTGATGTTCAAACTGGCATAAAACTCATAATGAATTTGTGTTTAGCTGACGGGTTTGATATGTTTCCTTCTCTATTGGTTACTGATGGATCCTGCATGATAGATAGGAGGTTGGGTATCCATGGGCATCCTCTCGAGATCCAAGTAAGTTCCTAGCATCGTGGTTGATCATTGGTTGCATAGCAGTGTACTTGCCATTATTTTTCCATTTTTTACTGTGCTTTCCTCTATAATTATGGGCTCATGGGCTGATATGTTTATAACTTCATACATTTTACTCTTGATTTTTTGAGTTTCTTCTCTTGTTAGTTGCAAATTGCCTGGTTCTCAAAAATATAAGGGTATATTTGAATCTCGAATAGCTTCATGGGGAAAAAGGTCTAATGGGAACTGCAGGAAAGTCGTGAATGAATTTTTAGAGAGTTTTGAGGCTACATTTAAATTTTGAAAAATTTAAGCACAAAGTGATATTTTAGATTTAAATAATTATTATTTTGTTCAATGCCTTCCCTCAGCTTTGTTTGGTATATTGCCCAGGTCTTTGGTAATTATATGGATTATGGAATGTATTTTCTCTATAGCTTTTTTTTGTAAAGAGCACCAGTAGTCTGGATGTACAGCCTTTTTCTAGCTTCCATTTTACTTTTCTGTCTATCTTTTGATTTCCATAATCTTACTATTCAATTCAATGTTGATAACGCAGGCCTTGTTCTACTCTGCACTCCGTTGCTCGCGTGAGATGCTCTCTGAGAATGAGAGCTCAAAGACTTTGGTACGTGCTATCAACAATCGATTGAGCGCATTATCATTCCATATTAGAGAATACTACTGGGTTGACATGAAAAAGATCAACGAGATATACCGTTATAATACAGAGGAGTACTCCATGGATGCGACAAACAAGTTCAACATTTATCCTGAACAAATTCCTTCATGGCTTATGGATTGGATTCCAGAAGAAGGGGGATTTCTTATTGGCAATGTTCAGCCAGCTCACATGGATTTCCGGTTCTTTACTTTGGGGAATCTTTGGTCGATTATTTCGTGTTTGGGTACTCCAAAACAGAATACGGCTATATTGAATATGATCGAAGCTAAGTGGGACGATCTTGTGGGGCACATGCCACTTAAGATATGTTATCCTGCGCTGGAATATGAAGAGTGGCGCATAATAACTGGAAGTGACCCGAAAAACACGTGAGTTATATGCAGCTCTATTTTATCATTTTTGTTATTCCCCCCTCAGTATCGCTTTCCTTGGTTTGATATATATATATATATATATATTGATTTGCTGTTGTTCCATTAAACTGATACCGATGCATCTGGTGGGTGCTCTGTTTTTCAGCCCATGGTCATACCATAATGGTGGATCCTGGCCTACACTTTTGTGGCAGGTAATTTTTGGACTTTAATTTGATATTGATCAGTTGATTTGTTTTTTATTCTTTTTCACAGTAGTGTGTGTGTTTTTGGAGACATGGAAACATACTTCTCATACAAGAAACACTGCAAGTATGGCACGTGTATTTATTTTTCATGTAATTGTTTTCAGTTCACTTTGGCATGCCTCAAAATGGGTAGACCGGAAATAGCCCAAAAGGCAGTTGACTTGGTAGAGAAAAAACTCGTTGCCGATCACTGGCCCGAATACTACGACACTCGAAGTGGAAAGTTCATAGGAAAGCAATCAAGATTGTATCAAACTTGGACGATTGCTGGGTTCTTAACTTCTAAACTACTTTTGCAAAATCCAGAAATGGCTTCCAAGCTATTCTGGGAAGAAGATTATGAGCTTCTTGAGAATTGTGTCTGTGCTCTTAGCAAAACTGGCCGCAAGAAGTGCTCCCGTGTTGCTGCAAAGTCGCAGATTCTTGTGTAACAAGTCATCCTTATATCAGCGGCGGTATTGCCCTTGCCTGTACAGACACAGAGTTTTAGGGTAGACAGTTATTACCTTGATTGTTTACAGTAGTGTATGAGTCAAACCACAGGGTTCTGGTTTATTATTTTACAAGGTCCAGAGCTTTATTATATAGCTGATTACACATTCATATAGAGCACTCAAGGATGTTGATATTGAATGACAGTTTGTATATAAATTTAATTAATAAAAAAAATGGTTTCTCCTCTTTCTGTTTTTAGCATATTTGTTTAATTATCTATCTTCATTACTGTAATTATCGTCACTTACTCGTACATCTAAATTATTAAAGATATTGATTGCTTCTATTAATGAGTGAAATTTACATTTAAAAAGAAATTTAGACTGATTATCTAACTTTATAACTGTAATTAATTAACATGGATTATATGTTATATTGTCATTTGGGATAACAATGTTGGTCCTCTGATCTGACTGGGTAGGTTTTGGGATAACAATGTTGGTCCTCTGATCTGACTGGGTAGGTTTTGTCCATTGGGAGCACGTAATGGACTGGATACCGATATACGAATTACAATCTAATTACGAGCTGGACGGGTATAGATTTTTAAATGTCCAACCCGAGTCCAAAAATATAAATTATATAAAAATAATAATTATAAATTTGTAATATATAAGAAAAAATTATTCACTAAAAAGTAATATTTATATTGTTCCGATATATATATTTTTAATTCAAATTTGGATTGAATTAGAAATAAGAAAAGTACAAGGTCTTTTTGGCAATTTTACAACAATTTGAAAAGAAAGACATCAAACAGAAACCCTAATTTGAAAAACGAAGGTAGCCAAGATTAAGGGTTTCCAGGAAGGTAATAGCTTTCAGCTTTGAAGGAGCATATAAACCATTGAAGACCAGACGATTTTCGAGTCTAAGAGCTTTCTTTGCTATCCAATCGGCACCATAATTTTGCTCACGAAAGACATGGTTGATGACCATGGCATGCTTTATAAGCTTCCTACAACAGCTAATGATTGGCTTTAAATACCAAATCGAGTTACCATATAATAAGAGATTGACAAGAACCTTCGAATCGATATCAATATCTACCTTCTCCATTCTGAGGTCTTTGCACAGATTTAAACCATCAAGAAGGGCTCTGCATTCAGCAATGAGAGGGTTTCCTTTACCATATAATCTGCCATGCCAATAACGATACTTCCATTACTATCCCGAAGAAGAATTCCGCCTCAAGATTCATTGTTGAAGGTACATGATCCAACTACATTTAACTTGTATCTCCCATGTTTTGGATTTTTTCATTTTAGGAAAAAATACTTAGAATAGCTTTTCATTTGATTCGTACAACCAAGAGTAGCAGCTTCCTTCACAAATCTTCCCAAGTGCTTCTTCTTCAACACTTTCGCGAAATCAAGGCTAAAGAGAATGTACAGAACATGCCTGATCATGGTGTTAGAACTCGTGTTATCATCACTGTATTTCTTCTTGTTGCGACTAGACCAGACTGACCAAGCAATGATTGCAGGCAGGATAGACAGTATGACACAATTCTTTTGAGAAGCCCAGTACCGTTTCCTTAGAATGTGCGCAATTGTCATGTGAGGCTGAATTTGAATTCTGAAGATGGAGCTAAAGTATATCCAGACATTCCAGGCTTGAGAGCAGTGCACAAGAGCATGGTGAGTGGTTTCTATGTTGTTACAGTGGATACATTTATAGGCTAGTTGAAATTTCTTGTTCTGCATAACACCATCAGTAGGGATCCAATTGTGAAGTGCTCTCCACAAGAAAAAAGAGCACTTCTTAGGTGTAACTTCATTCCAGGTCTTAGCATAGAGGTTTGAAAGATTGCCTTTGTGTCTGATATGATTCATCGTGTCTTTAGTGTTGAACATTCCGTCTTTAGAGAGAGACCAGAGCAACTTTTCTGGCTTATCAGAAAGAGAAATCTCTTTGATTTTGTTTATCTCAGTTATATAAACCAGAGAACTAATTCTGTCAATGTCCCTACTTCCATTGACCCATAAATCTTTAACAAAATCATTACCAGTGTCCCAAAGCAGTCTTCTGTTGTTGTTATCTCTAACTTTGATGAATGGTTTGTCCGAGCACCATCTGTCAAACCATAAGTTCATGTTTTCTTGGCCAAACAGGTAGAAAATGTGCTCCTCAGACAGCTCTTTAACGTTTATGATACGAACCCAAGCTTTATATTTCTTGACAGGAGAAATAGCTAGAATAGTATGTATGTTATCCCTGCAATAGATAGATAACATGTATCTGGCCCAGAGAGAGTTTTGAAGCCTGAAATTTAGCCAAAGTTTCATTGAGTAAACAAGCTGAACATCCTTTAGCTTATGAAGATTGAGCCTACCTTCACTATAGGTCTTCAAGAATCTTTCCCATCTAGACCAATTTATAACCTTTATGTTTTCTTTGTTTCTCCATAGGAATTTATTAAAAAAGAGCTCCAATCTGTTGATGATACTAGTAGGCAGGATGGTGTGTTGGAGAAAGTAGTTGGGAAAAGCAGTTAAGACAGTCTGAATTAGAAGAAGACGGGCCACTAAAGGAGAGGTCCAACTTGTCTCAATCCAAGATTCTATTCCTGGTTTTGTTTAACAGATCTTCAAAATTAGCTAGTCTTGTAGAGATAGCAATGGTTGAACCAAGGTATTTGATTGGCATATTTGTATGCTTTATATTAATAATATTTTCAATTGTAGAAGAATGCTCAGTTTCCATCTTGCTTGAAACAATAGCTTTAGATTTAGTAGCATTAATCTCCTCACCAGATACACACTAGTAATGATCCAAGAAAGACTTTATAGTTTGCATAGAATTAGAATCTTCATTGCGAAACACCATGAAATCGTCTGTGAATGCTAGGAAAGAGATGTTCAAGTTACTTCTGCTTTTAAATCTGAATTTAAGGTTGAGATTTGCTTGATGCTTCTGATGAGATACTCTTCAGCCAAGATGAAGAGACTTGGAGAAAGCGGATCTTCTTGTCTCAAGCCTTGAGTGTTGAGGAAAAAACCTTTCAATTCACCATTAACCAGAATCGAGGAGTATACCTTGCTAATACAGTTACTAAGAAGAGTAGTCACGTTAGTATTAAACCCAAATAGTTACAGTTTTTTTATTAATACGTTATATATATAATATATATAGTTACAGTTTTTTATTAATTAATAATTAAACTTTGAGAGTCTATAATACATGCATCAATTATATTTTCTTTCCATAAACCTAATTTCATAATATAATATAATATATATTTTTTAATTTTTTTCTATATTTTTTTAATTTTCAAGTTTTTTTTGGATTTCTTCCGGATACGTTGATTTGTCGTTTTTTAAATATTATAAAGAATATCATACTATTTTTTTAAGATAATTTCTTTTATTTAAAAATATAATTTTCAGATCATTTGATATATATTTTATCAAATTAATAAATTTAATTAGAATGTACGACATAGTCTGTATTTGATAAATATGTTATTATCGTATTATGAATAATTTTAGGAATCGATATTTAGATACTAATAGTCGACAATGTAATTTTAAGAATCAATGATGCTATTTGATATATTTTATACTAACCATCGGATTTGGATGTGGCCGTGGATTTTAGAATATTTTCACGATTATTTTCACGAATATCGAATCCAAATCCGACTCACCGAATAATACCTGAAATATATAGTTACAATTACGGTGTCTAAAAATTCTAGAGGCTAAAGCTTCTTTTACTAGTGGCTACACATATCCTTTATTGCGACTTTCTTTTACTAGTGGCTACATAGATCCTTTATTCTAGCGCTTGATATCATGTTATAAAATATAAGTGTGCCTAACATACTCGCAAGATATTGTTCACTTTGAGCCAAAAGCCCTCACGAGTTTTTTTTGGTACACTCCTAAAAGGCCTCTTGCTAGTTGAGGTGGATTCACACTTATATAGACTATATTATTTTCAATATTAGCAATGTAAAATTCTGGACCAAATATGGGATGCAGTTTACTCTCCAACACTTTATATAAAAATACTAATATTACAATAATATATTACCGTTATAAAATAAAAATGTTTATTATAATGTTTTCATCATATATACAACTAGCTTATAAATTAGTATATTAAATATTTAAATAGTAGTTTATCCGCATAAAACTATTACTTCTGAGTCTTTTTTATGTGGATAAATTTTTTAATGGGTATTTTATTCACATGTGGGTTATTTGTTTTGGAAGAAATTATGGTTAAATAATTTTTATTTAGGTATCTGCGGATGGATACTCGGACACGCCGGATTCATGTGTGAATTTGTTTTTTGTTATCCGGATCGGTTCGGGTTTGAATTTGAAACAACATAAACGTGATAAGTTACTGGTATAGCTATACATGCACCCATCCCAAACCAATGTCATCTTTTACTTTAGATCTCTTACAGATATCATATAATCTTCTTAGTTATCTTCCCGTATTAATTTGTAATTTTCATTAGTATACAAAACTGATATTTAATTTAATTTGACATTGTAAATACATAATGAATTATTTTTAATTATTTACTTTTAGATTCGTTCTACAATACTCATATTCATTGAGCTTCCCTCATTCAAAAATTGATGTTTCACTAAATGAACATAATCGGATATTTAATCTTTATTGAACACACTCGATATGTTATTTATATGAAAATTCTAATCTACACCAAGATTCATCTTTAAATATCTCAATGAAAATTTAATAAGATAGCTCATTCATATCAGCCATCTAATAGTTCTTAGCTTTTTTTTACTTACACAACAAACAATGATGAATTTTTCTAATATAATCTCATTTTCATATAAAACTAGAAATATAAACATGTTGATTCTAAATCAAGAATAACAAAGGTTTTAAATCCTTCATCATCCAAAGACACTAGTTACTCATATATATATATATATATGGTATACTTGAATTATCTATATGTGCTTTAAGTAACCATATTTATAGTTAGTGAATATAACTCACTAAATTATCTATATGTGCTTTAATTAACTATATTTTGTCTAATTTGCAGAAATCTTTTTTGTGTTTATTTATTTAGCCCATAGATTTTAGGCCAAAGCTATTTCCCCATCATAATTTTTATTTCCTCAATGATTTGAAAAAACCTCATGTTGTTATTTCTTCCATAAAGAAAATTACACATTTGTCCTTCTACCCATTTATTCTACCTCTTTCATTTTCAAGAACGCAATTAACTCTTCCATCAACCCATTAACTTCTATTTTCCTACCTTCCATCAACCAACCTAACCCCATTAAATTAACCCTAGTTGTACCTTATTCTTCCCCTCTATTATCCTACCCATTAACAAATTCAAAGAAAAAAAATCTTACTTATCTACTATCCTTACTTTTCTACTGTCTTTTATTTTTAGGTCAAAACCCTAATCGAAGAGAGAGAGAGAGCTGTCCTTCCAAGGTACAATTTCTTCTCAAGATTGTTCAGGCGTCCCATTTTCAGGTCAAAACCCTAAGGGTTTTTTTCAGTTTTCCGGCGTTAGACTTCTTACAGTACGTTTTCTTACGGTTTTTCTTACGTTATTTTGGGTTTTCAGGTGTACCGCTGGCGAATCAAGGAGTGGAGCTAGGTTGTTCTTGTTAGGTAAGTTAGCTATGGCTGTTCTTGTTAGGTTAGAGTTCTTATTTGGTAGATTTAGGGTTCGATTAGGGTTTTTAGGGTTGCAAACTTTATGGTTTCAATTAGGGTTTTATGCTTTTGGTTGGATCTGTTTTCGAGTTTGGTTCGATTGTGTGACCATATGGGTGTTCTATTCTATTATGTTTTTTAACGAAAGCATGTGTTTTCGAGAGGCCATCTCGGAATCACATGTTTTTTTTAACTGCAAAAGATCTGATTCCGAGTGACCATCTCGGAATCACATATTTTGCAGTTAAAAAAACAGCATGTGATTCCGAGATGGCCTCTCGGAAATAGATGCTTTCGTTAAAAAATATAGCATGTAATTCCGAGATACCATCTCAGAATTACATGCTAATGTTTAAATTTTTTGGCTAGTAATAGTTTTTTTAAACACTACTGATTATAATAACTTGTAAATTTTTCTTGTGGTTGTAGTATGGGACCAAGAAAAATACTTAAGTTAATTTTGTGTGGCTCTTCATCATCCGCTCCAAATGCCGCAAACGAACCGGATATTGTTGAGACGCCGCAGCCTCTTCAAATTGTTGCCCCTAAACCTACGTCTTGTTCGGTTAGACATAATCGGCGTGATGCAACGAGGGAACCATCTCCGGTTGCAATACCTCAATCAGAATCGGAAGATGATGAAACTGAGCAAAACGATGACGAAACAACGTTAGCAGTTGAGAAAGAGTAATTTTCAGCACGCTTTCTGCACATACACCACATACAAAGGTTTTACAAACCATACGACGTACCATGTTTACCATGGCCGAGTAAGTTGTTTTGAATATAAGGGTTAATTTTGTTTTTCTATAATAACGTTTCACTTTAATGTATTAGAAAATAGGGGGACGTCCTTTGCGGTTTTTTGCCGCGGGAAATACGGTCAATTGTTGGAAGCTGAGCAACCAAACTAGTGTGCGTGAGGTTGTCGAGTCCATCCATTTTGGACCATTGTTGGTTGCCATCCATCATTGGAGTACCGAGGTACCTCTGGTAGCCGCTTTCGTAGAACGGTGGCATCATGAGACGACATTATTTTACTTTTCTTTCGGTGAGATGACTGTCACTTTAGACGATGTGGAAATCATTACTGGGTTACCGATATACGATAGATTGTTGGAGGTGCGTAGAAGCAACGGTGTAGAGAAAAGTGTGAAACTGATACATGATGTTCTCAGTGTGCCATACGGGGAAGCTTTAGCGGAGCTCAAACCGTGTAAAGTTATCGGTCTATAGTTAACTTGGCTAAGAGATCGCTTCTCCAACGAGTGTTTTCAAGACGTAGCTGGTCGATTAAGGAGGATCGATGTTCAACGTTGTGTGAAAGCCTACTTACTTTATCTCTTTGGGTCTTGTCTATTTGTAGACAAAAGTGGATATTACGTGAAAGCAGATTGGTTACATGTGCTCGATGATCTTGATTTGTTGGGATCATATGCGTGGGGGATGCATATCCTTGCAGAGCTTGATAGTGGGTTACGTATGGCTTCCACATTCTACAAAGACGATGAGTGGATTTGTACAACTACTCGAATGTTGGATTTTTTACTATTTCACTCGCTTTTAGGCACCTCATTCGGAGGGATTCTATCCCTATATGCCGCACATTCGTACGTGGGCAACACCCAAACGGTACCACTCGTTAGAAAAGTTTGGAGATCTACTTCAATCATATAGATTGACACTTGACCGATTAGATATATACTCGGTACGTTTATATCCTAACTTAATTTATCTATTATAATTTTTAATACATTTTCATATATCGTGTTCGGTTTTATTCTATTTCAGGTTATTTTTCAGCCGTACGAGTATTGTCGAATGTTGAAACCCCTTCACGAGCTTGCGTGGTTTACCGGTGGATTGAAATTAATGGACAAAACTGAGCCGTACTAACCACTTAGAGTTGCCTGTCAGTTTGGATACATCCAACGATTTGGAGATTTATTTGCAAAGTTTGCTGCTAGGCGTGGTCGCTTGTCAAATACGATGATTGACTTTAAAAATGATGTGTGGGAAAATCGGCACCAACATATAATACCACCAGAATGTAGAGGAACTCTTATCGAGGAAGGTAATGTGATAAGTACGACCGTACCGGATTACGATGATTGGGTTCGTGAAACTCGATGGTACATAGTTTCTATTGCACCTCGAGAATAAGATTTTCCTATAGGGGAAGAACCACAACATTCAACCCACCAAGATAATATCACCGGAGGTTATACGAAAATTCTCGACACCTACAAAGATTATGTGGAAGATATGACCGATGAAAAGTGTTGTGTCGCCTTAAGACATCCCATTCATATAAGCAAGACGTATACAACATGAAGATGTTTCTTTGTTGATGTTTCTTTGTCGCTTGCTTGTCATTTATGTTGGTTTGTTTTACAGATGATGTTGCTTTGTTTATCGGATGATGTTGCTTTGTTTATCGGATGATGTATGATATCGTTGTTTATTTTGCTTTGTTTTAAGTGTTTTAAACATTACAAAACCAACAAATTTTAATAGAAACTGGAAGAATGCACCTGATTCTGAGATGGCCACTCGGAATCAGGTGCAACATTTTTTTGAACAAAATACAACCTTATTAAAGAAATAGAGACATTGCACCTGATTCCGAGTGGCCATCTCGGAATCAGGTGCACATTTTTTTTGAAAAATTAGATCTAATTCCAAGTGGCCATCTCAGAATCAGATGTAATTTGTGAAAATATTTTTGCACCTGATTCCGAGATGGCCACTCGGAATCAGGTGCAATGTCTCTGTCTCTTTGTTAATAACGTTAGGTGCAATAGGTGAACCAGGTGCTCATAATTCCGAGCTGGCCTCTCAGAATCATATGTCTTTTTTAAAAATTAACGAGCACTTCAAAAAATTTGTTGGTTGGATAAGAACAAGATGCTATGTACTTGGCTCCTATGAATTACACAATAATAGGTTAACTCTACTTGAACAACAACATAAACACCAAATAATGGACTTCGTGTTGGATGATATTGAAGATGAATATCTTAGAAACATTAACATAACATTTTTGTCCCTAGATTCAATCAATCGTTAAATCCACCACTTGTGGTTCTCGCGTAGTAGGAGGTTGGATACCAACAAAGGACGAAATCCTTCTTTGCAAGGGAGATAACCACGCTTTAGCTTCTTCGGAAACGTGTTGGATATACGTTGGATAAACTAATGGCAACAGTCCACCCGGAGATATGGTAACTTTTATAAACAAAATCAATTAGTATACTAGTATGAAATCATGTTTGCAAAAATAGTAGTAGAAATGTACTCGTACGCTAATGTAGTGATTGCCATGGACGTGTGCGATGCCAATATCTTTTTTTCCGTTCATATGGGGCGGAACACCTTTTAGCGGTAGAAACGTATATGTAATGCTGTCGGAAATTGTATATATGATGCATTTGAAAGCATTAGCAATCACATAACAAATGTCCGGAATTGTCATCCAATTACTATAAGGGGAAATTAGGGCATAACAATCTAGGCAACGTAGTTCAGCATCAACCCTTTCACGTCCACCGTAAAGTTTGTCATAGAGAGGTAGATCCGATAAGATTTCTTTTTTTAGTGAGGTCCTAACATACGACCATACATTTTCGTCGTAATAAAGTCCATGAGCGACAGCTCTAAAAGCACAATGACCATCTGAGCCCACATTTTTCATTCAGAGATGAATGGACGTAAATATTTGGGGAGATGTTGCAAAAATATTTTCGTATCGTTTTGAGTTTTTGCCTTCCGAGAATTGATATTTGTAGGAGTATTACGAGTTTTGGTACTCTTTGGTACACTTGGTGTAGCTTTCTTTGGATCATTTGGTGTACTTTTTGTTTGACTCAGTAATGATCTAACGATGTTTTGGATTGAAGCCGGGGAAATATCACTTACATACGACAGTGTGTTTGAACTGTTGCCTAGCTTCACATATTCGTCTAATAACCTCGAATATCCAAGCATCATACTCAAATTGGGAGAAAAACGTACATTTTTCAAGCGATGCTTTTATGTTCGTGGGTTGCATCTCTAGTAGAGAATCGACTCTACCCCAAAATGCATCAAATGTTAGCAAACCCGTCCCGAGGTACCGTTTCAAGGTCGAATGCGAACTCTCCGCCCTATTATTTATGAAAACATATGTTCATTTAAAATGAGTAAATATTATAATAATTGCATTACATTAAAACTATTTTAGCTTACCGATTTGTTGTATTGTTGTGGGAATGCTTCAACTTGTTAGTGTATGCATAGAGAAACTTTTCACCGTAAGAAGGTTTGAGCCATGTTTGAGTGTAATCGAGGGCTCCGGGGTATGCCTTGTACTTTTCTTTCATACACTCGATGTTTGAGTTTAACTTGCTTACGTTGTCCGAATAAACAATTGTATTCCAAGATGCTTGAAATCCGTTGAACACATTTTCTTCGGTAAAATATTTTTTGGACTTCATTACGATGTTTTTTTTCAATGTGCCATCTACATAGCATGTGTGTCACTTTCGGAAATATAATTCAAGATGCTTGAAATCCGTCAATTTCTTTCATTAATGCCAATTCCCTATCCGTCACCATAATATTAGGTAAAACACAATGGTTTTCCGACATGAGCAACCGCAAACGTTCCAACGCCCACATGTAATTTTTGACCTTTTCGTGACTCAAGAAAACAAAAGCGATCGCAAATGTGATGTTGGTTGACGTAACTCCAACTATTTCGAACAATGACATCTTGTATCTCGTCGTCTTATACGTACTATCCATAATAAGGACCTCCGGAAATGTCCTAAGAAGATCGATAGACGTCGGGTGTGCAAAAAATAATTCGGACATTATTTGAGACTCTTCACTTCCCGTTCTATGCCATTCAATGTAATTTTTCTCCTTCATCTTAACCAACAAATATTTAAGTTTTGATTGACCGCACTTTTCCAATGTACGATATTTTTGTCTAGCATTGTAAATGTTACGCATGTTAGACACGTTATGAGGATTAATATCCTTTAAATGGGGTAAAATGTTACGAGGAATGGCACGCGTATCGATAATTTCTTCACAAAATCTTCTTCGGCCGAAGTTAGTTTCCTTGCTTGAGGACAACCTTCTAAATATTCGGATGGAGGGTGGTTATGCCTACCACATGAAACTACCAAATACCATAGATCATTGTCAAAATGATGAGCTCTTACTAGAAACCGACAATCTGTTTTTTTTCGTACTTGACTTTCTTCTCTTCACATTAGGTGCCTTTTGTTTTAACCTTTGTTTCCCATATTTTTCACAAGAATAAAACAATCGAGGAGTATTCCCATAATTTCCAGAGTCGTACCTACATACCATCAAAGAAAATTTCAACTCTCGATCCTTTGTTAATACCCATTCCATAACTTCAGATTTAGTACGCTTGCGCAGTGAATGCGTCGGTGAGATCCGGATATATAACATCATCGCCAGTATGAGAAGGGGATGCAATTTCAGGTTCCGAAGATATTTGAAATTCATGCATGATTAAAAAGTAATGTGTTAATGATGTTGAAATTGTCTACTGAAACATAACAACTGATTCTGAGAGGCTGTCTCGGAATCAGTTGTTTTTAGCAAACGCGGTTGATTCCGAGAGGGTATCTCAGAATCAACTGTTTGTATAAGACAACTGATTCTGAGACATTCGCTTGAAATCAGTTGCGTTTGCAAAAAATAATTGATTCCAAGATACTGCCTCAGAATCAGTTTATCTTTGCTCAGAAATGCAGAAATCGGGAATGCAGTATCAACACCAACATTTTCGAAGTGATAATCTCAAGTTACTGTATTGTAAAACGAAAAAACGAGATTAAATTACCTTATTCGTTGCTTGAGTGTTGTTCTCCGGTTTGGTATGAGTTTTTTTGATTTTCCATGGTCAATCTTCAATCAATCTTCCAATAAAAGCGATGTTTTTTGGGTTTATGGTTAATTTTAGTTGTAAAAATCAAATATGTGGGATTAAAAATGGTTAATGATATGTTTTTCACAGTAGGAATTTCTGTTTCAATTATGGCACGTAATATTAAATTTGAAAATAAAATAAGGGTAAACTAGTAATATCATGTTTCAAGTGTTTTAGAAAATTCAAATTATGGAGGAAAAAAAAATTATAATGGGGAAATAGCTTTGTCCTAGATTTTATTATGAGTTTTACTATGATGTTCTAGCTGTCGTAGATGACCATAACCGTTATTGGGCTATTAGAGCCCAAATCTAAAATGTTGCAATAATGATCTCTTGATCAAGATATACATTAGCCCAACTAGTATCTACACTTTGTATACTTCCATGAGATTTAATAATAATATATTTATTATTATTATTATTATTATTATTATTATTATTATTATTATTATTATTATCTATATGTCCAATATTTTAAATAGTGATTAATTTATTTAATTGAAATTATAATATCATACCTAGATACTATGAATTTACACATGACGAGACATTCCAAATCTATTTATTTATGAAAATGTTCCACTTGGATACCGAAGTGTATCCATTCGATTTTTGTACTATAAAACATTGTTGTTCATATATAATATCTAAATTTTATTCATGTCAGCTAATAGTCAACAATAAACCAAAAAAAGGTTTCATCACGTCTTATGCTTACGTAATGGTCTTAAAATAATTATATTACGAATTACCACTTTGATGAAACCTAAACTTTTTAGGCAGTGTAGCATAGAAGTGTGACACAATTATGTAATCAACACGTGCTAACTTCTAACTGGTCCTACATTTTTGAATTGAAATATTTTTTTGTAGTTCGACAATCCTTTCAAAAAAAAACCTATTTATCAGATAGATTCTATAATTACAAAATATGGCTAATGACTTTTATACATGCTACAGACTCGATTTTCAGATTAAAAAAAGTATGTCATATGTCTTTTATACAAAATGTGGATATTTTCTAATCCAACCAACCAACAAAATCCGACTCTTAATAACCAAGCACTTGAGAAAAGATTTGATTATATATATAATCATATAGTTTTACGTTATGATGATATTTTTTTTCAAACATGTGGATATCTGACCTATCTGGTGGAATGAGTTATGGAATTTAAATTTTTGCTATCAATAAATTATACGTTTTAAAAATTTACTATCCATGATTTATGGATTTAAAAATTTACTATCCATGATTTATGGATTTAAAAATTTACTATCCACTGGATTCGGGTCGGATTGTCGGGTTTATAAATTTCTCATGGATACCTAAGCCGAACCCAACCTCCGAATAATACCTAGAAGATACCCCCTAATTAAATATTATATTAAATAACATATTATTTAATATTATTTATAAAATATAAAAATACTAATATTATGGTAATACCAAAGTTATAAAGTAAAATTATTTCTTATGATATTTTAATAAAATCAAATAATTAATTAGTTTATGAATTAGTTTATTAAATATTTAAATAATATTTTATTTGTGAAAAACTATTATCCGTAGTTTTTTTTTGGATAATTGTTTCGTGAATATTTTATCCACGAGAAATTACTACTAGTGGGTAGTTTTTCATAAATAAAATCATGGTTAAATAATTATTATTTAGGTACCCGCGGTTGGGTTCCCGAGACAACCACATTCGGGTGTGAAAGTTTTTTCTATCCGACAGGTTTAGATTTAGGATTAGTCTCTGAAAATATAAACGGATGTATTATGGGTTTAGCTATACACACATCCATCCCGACCGACCCATTGTCATCCCGAGTTTTTGTATCTCTTAAAAGTATCACATAACTTTCTTAGTTATCTTTTGGTATTAATTTGTAATCTTCATCCGTTACAAAATTGATATTCAATTTGATTAGCTATCATGAATACACACTAAAATATTTTTATTAATTAATTTTCTAGTTCGATTTAAAACACTAATATCCATTAGAATTCTCACACTCAAAAGTTGATGTTTCACTAATTGAACATAATTGCATATTCAACCTTCTAAAACAAAATCGATATGCCATTTATGTGAAAATTTTAATATACATCAAGATTCATCTTTAACTATATTAATTGACAAATGATTCACCCATATCAACCATCAAAAAGTTCTTAGTTTTTTTACTTACATAAAAACTGAAGATGAATTCCACTAATAAAATCTCATTTTCATACAAAACTAGAAATACATCCTAAATGAGGAATCAATTATAAATTCTTGATTATACCAACGCACTAATTACTCATATATATATAAGACGAAGATTCAAGTTTACCACTCTGCATATTCAAGTCGTGGGAATAAGAGTTATTGCGAAAACTATTATATGTTTGAAAGAGACCAATGATGATTTCCCCGCAAGTAGGCTAGTTCCTCACTAGACTGTTCCTAAAAGATAATGAATAATGATCTTGATGGAGTCTCTAGAGAGAAAAAAAATCAAAAAATCAAAAAATCAAAAAAGAGCATAAACTAAAGTTGATGATTTGATCTTCATGATAATCTGAGTTATAGTTTATTTGGACATATTTATATTTAGTGAATATTATTCACTAAATTATCTATATGCTGAATTAACCATTTTGTTTTATCCAATATGCCTTAATCTCTTTTTCTTCATATATTAAGCACACAGGTTTTATTATCAGTTATACTTTGATGTTACAGGCGTTGCACGGACCATAACCATTATTACGCTATTAAAGCCTAATACTTAAATTTTATAATATTGATCCCTCTACAACATACACATTAGCGCAACTAGTATCTACATTCTATATACTTCCATCGTACTTAATAATAATAATATATTTATTATTATTATTATTATTCTTATTATATGTAGGTCCGATATTTAAAATAATGATTAACTTAGTTAATTGGATTTATAATATCATGCCTAAATACTATGAATTTATACATGATGAAACATTCCAAATATATGATTTTCTAGAAATATCCCACTTGGAGCATTCATGTGTACTAAAGTGTATCCATTCAAATTGTGTACTATAAAATGTTGTTATTCTTAAATTTTTAAAATTTTATACATCTGAGTTAGTCGTCAACAATGATCCAAAGAGGTTCCATCACGTCTTATGTTTGCGTAATGGTTTTAGAGTAAATGCATTTCTAACTACCTTAATGAACCCTGACTTCTTATGTAGTATATTATGGAAGTGTGGCACAACCATGTAAACAATACATGCCAACTTCCAATTGGTCATACAGTTCAAAATTTAGATCTCTTAATTTAAGAAATGCAACAATTTAAAACTGAATTATGATGTACCTATTCTAAAATAAATTCAGTGTATGCATAAAATAACAACACAATTTGGAAAAATAGAAATCCAAATAACACTGTCTCTGAATCTAAATATCTTCCAAGATAAGGACCCCTATGTGAACTCTATGTTCTTGAAATAATAAAATGGGAAATGTATTGGTGAAATGATTTGCAATCATGGGATTTGTGTTAATATTCTCTACCATTATATGGTTGCTTTGGATTCATTCATTTACAATAAGAAACTTAATGTGTATGTGTTTAGATTTATTTGAGCTGTTATTTCCATTCGAGAGTATAACATCCAAATTATTGTCATAGTAGAGCTGAAAAGGCCTTTTCACTAAATGCAATATTATCACAAAGTTCATCTACCAAATTGGATGTGTAAATGTTGTGAAATATATCACACAATCAGCTGCTATAGTGTAATAAGAGTTTGTTTCACACTCTTCCATGATATGATACCTTAAGTTAAAATAAAATATGTATTCGATGGTAGATTTTTGAGTGTCTTTACACCTGTAAAATATGCATTGGAATAACCTATAATCTCTAGGTTATCGTATTTGATCTATGACAATCCGAATTGTTTAGTATTCTTGAATTACCAGAGCATCATTTTCATAACATTCTCCTCGATAACTCTCAGATTGCTTAAGTATCATCCTAACTTTCTAACAATGAATAATATGCTTGATCTAGTACATACATGAGCATACATGAGACAACCAAATAACTGAGTCAGATGGTATTGTCTGCATGAACTAAAAGTTTCAATTTATTAGAGAATTAATGGAGTGAGAACTTACTACCTTTCACTATATGGTTATTAATAAGTTTTTTGTTATCCATGCAATAACGATGTTACATGCTTTTAATGTATCCCTATTGTGAGAGATACACGATGCCCACAAGGAGGTTCATTACTATACAGATCCCTAACATAGAGGAGGCTTCACCAAGATCATTAATATAAAATTTATTTGATAATAATTAATTGGTAGTATGTAATAGACCTAGATCGTCTGTGGCTAGCGGTATGTCATCAACATCCAACACTAAATACATCAATTTACTCCTACTAATCTTGTGATATATAAAAAAATGATATGGTTTATCTCAAAACCGAATGAGGTAATAATATCTAGAAACTTATGGTACCACCGAGGAGATGCATTTTTAGTTAATAGATAAATGTATTTAGTTTAAACACCATCGACTTTGGATCTTCCGATAGAAAGTTTTCAGATTACTTTATGTAAATAGTTTCATCAACATCATTGAGGAACATTATCTTAACATTCATATGATAAAGCTTAAGGGTAAAATGAGCAATAGGATCCATGCTTGTCCTAAATGAGTCTTTTGATAAAATTAGAGAAAATGTCTCAGAATACTCAATCCCTTCAGTTTGATTGCACCCTTTCACAACAATACGAGCTTTATATATTTCCACTTTCCTTGGAGCATCACATTTGGTTTTAAACAACCATTTGCAACTAAGTTCTTTCTTCCCTTCAAGTAAGGGGACACGATCCCAAATTGAATTATCTTGCATTGGTTTGTACTCTTCATTCATTGCTTCAATCTAGACTTTAGAGTTTAAACTCTCTATAGCATCTTGAAGGGTGACTACATCATATTCTAGAATGTTTAAAGTTTATTTATTTTCATTAACGAATGATTCATAATCCAAAGATATGTCACTCATCCTCTCTTGAGTGGATATACACGATGTTGTCCCATTGTGTTGTTTTATATCTTCAGGTTACTGAATTTATTTATAATAAACAACATCAATAACTGAACTCATTGGCATAATGTTGATGATAATCGTAGTTGAATTATCAATCTGAGAGACTGAATGAATTGGTTCTAATTCTTCCTAAAAAAAGTATTATTCTCTAAATCCTTCCGTCCAAAATCTACATCCTAAAAAATGTTATAGTTAATATCTCAAAGATCAAACTTTGATGTGATTGTAAAATTTGTAACCCATAGGGTACCATATAAAATTACAACTAACTGTTTTGGACTCTAAATTTTGTTTACTAGGTCTATAAGGGTTTGCTTATGTTGGAAATCCCCATATATGAAAGTGCTTAAAGCTAGGCTTAAGCCCTATGAATAATTCATGTGGTGTTTTAGTTGCTGATGAAGTATATATTGCACACTTAAAAACTTCCCTCCATAATGAATATGGTAATGATGTATGAGAAGTCATGCTCTTAACCATATTTCTATTAATATTTTGTTGTTCATGTACACCATTTATAATGGGCGAGCCCAACATGGTGTATTGAGAGATAATCCCAACCATCAGAAGGTAGATAGGGGATGGGCCATGAGTTTATTCCCGATATGCATCATACCTTCCATAATATTCACCAACACGGTCGAATCTAATGGTTTTAATATGTTTTCCAGTTTATAATTCAACCTTAACCTTAAAGGATGTGAACATATCAATGACTTTGGGTTCCTCATGAAGAAAATATAAATATCAATATCATGAATTTTTTTCAATAAAAGATATAAAGTATCTTTGGCCATTTCATGATGCTGTAGAGAATGGGTCGCATATATTTGCATAGATTAATTCCAAGACGTCTCTAGCACGTAAGGCTTTAAACCTTCTCTACTTGCTATGTATCTTTCCCTTTGGTACACCCTGCACATTTATCGGTATTGGTGTAGTCAAGTGGATGAAATAGACCTTTAGCAATAAGCTTATTTATCATCTTTCTAAACGTGTGACCTAAACGTTTGTTCCATAGAGAGGCTGGATTTTCAGAAGCTATTATATGTGTTATATTCATTGCAATTCGATAATGAGTGATATTATTTAACTTATATCAATTATCATCACAATGAAGAACATTTGAGCCAATTAAAATATTATAATCAAGGAGTTGTAATTTTCCATTACCAAATGAACAAGTATAACCACATTTATCCAAGAATAAAAAAACTAGTAAGTTTCTAATAAAGGAGAGAACAAAAAAAACATCCCTTTAATACAAAACATATCATGAACTTAAAAATAATTTAAATTAACAAATAGATTCAACTGGACAAACCACACCATCAGTAGTGAAAATCTTTATGTCTCATTCATTGAGAGACTTGCTTTGGGTTGAGTCATGCAAAGAAATACATACATGAGTTATGGTTGTTGTATCAACCCACTATATTTTGTTGACACTAAAATAATTTAGCTTATGGAGTTACTATATAAGATATATTACATTTCCTTTCCATCCATGCCTTAAATTTGGAAGAATCCATCTTCTAGTGATATGTGCATTTGTAGTGGAAACAAACAACACTCTTTCCTTTTCCATTTCCCTTTTTGAGGTCTCCCAAATCATAGTTGGATTCTGAAAGTTCATGTTGTACAACAAAAACAGATAAGCGTTTCCTCGTATTCTAAGGAATGCTCTTGCAAACGTTAACCATTTTGGCATTTTATTGAGGGTACTTTTCTTCCTCATTCGCTAGATTTTCAATAAGAGTGATCATATGCCACTTATTCTCAAAAATATTCTAAGTGGTCTATATAACACTAAATTTATAAGGAAAATATATGAAAATATTAAATACCACGATATTCTCAAGGAGCTCAACGTCGAGTGACCTAAGTTTTTCATGAATATTGACCATCTCTAGTATGTGCTCATGAACTTTACCATTGCCTTATATATCATAATATATATTTTTTCAATTAGGTTTTTTTAACTTGTGGATACTTAACAAAAATTTCTCTAAATGGGAAAAAATATTATTACATAGCTTCATGTCGGTGGTTTTGGAACTTCAGAACACATATAGAACTCCACTCTATAAGACATATCTATTAAGGAAATTAGAATGTTCCAATAATTCAGGAGTGCATCCATTCCTCATGATTTCTCTTATCTTCCGAAATACGTGGTTGATCCTTTCTAAGCTAATGATCAATCTCACTGCGTCCTAGTAAGATTTCTCTTTCTCACTCCTTAAATTCCCCCTCCCCCCCCCCGACGGAATGGGAACCTTAATTGAATTTCTTAGTTGAGATTCATTTGTTGAAAATCAAAAAAAAAACACTAAATCAGTGAAACAATTTCTGAATTAATACCAAACGTATTAAAACACACATACTGAATTTTATCAGGCTTAAAAATATGATTGGAAATGTATATTTACTACACTTTCACAATCATGAGAAAAGATGGTTGACATTAACGTACTATATATTACCTCTACAGTTATTAGTTTAAGGTAGACAATGTAGGTTCCATATCTGAAATCAGCAAAGCCTTCCGTTGGGGTCAAACCTGACGAATACATGGTAACCTGAATTTACCATTCAAAATTGAAAAAATAGTTATGCATGAGTATGATGTATGTAAACACAACATGGATATCATGCAACAATTTCTCACATATAGGAAATATGGGAGGTAGTCTCCTGTTGGGGCCGACCTATACTCACAACAACCATTCCTTAAGCTATAAGGCCCCATACTCATTTTCTTTCGTGACTTGCTTGATATTTCCCACCCATGTGGGATTCCAAGTCCACCAATAATAACCACCCAATGAACATATGAAGTTCTCGCACTGTAATTATACAAACGTTACCTAATCGTCTATCTTAACATATTATACACTAATGTGTTGTATCTTAATACTCTTTGAGCATCTAAAGCATTTCATGGATGTAAAATATCTCTTCAAGTGCTCAAATATATGAAAAGAGATAAATATCAATCAAACTTAATAACCTGAAACAAACAATCGATAGACATCGTACATTCCAAAGTCCACTTATGAACATGGATAATCACATCTAATGCTGAAAGCCATGAATTCATCATTACTAGATGATTATCCATAAATTTATAATGGTATTATATAAATGTGACCCCCTAACCATATAATACTACAGACAAGAATGGCATAAAAATTGAAACAACCACCTTAAACGACCGTGAACTAATCATATTATACAACCGAATAGAGAAGCGTACTATAATAAAAAAGATACTTGTTATAAACATATTGTCCCTAAATATACATATAATATCAACGATATTTAAGGTATGAAGTGGTGGTTTCTATACCGAATGAGATTCAATATAGCCAACCACATGCAAAATAAACAACAAGTAAGCGAAATTGTTTTTCTATATTTATCAGGTTCACTACGATCACCATCTGGGTGATCACAATGAGGGTCTTTGACCCTTTTGCCAATGTGAAGCCTAAAATTTTCCTAAGCGGTCTTACTAGTGATCCTGATGAACCTTAGTCCTTCATCCAAATTTATAAAATCCTCAAAATGTTTTTGAGTTGGGTTTCTATCTTGAAGGTTCTAAAATGGAACATGCAATTGAAAAACATAACACATATATCCAATTATGTGTCCTAGATCACATCATCCAATCCTAACATGCGATTACATGCTCTCTATCACCTAAACATTCTTTATGTCTCAAAAAAACAGAAAATAAAACTTAGTTTTATCAAACTGAATCGATTATGAAATCATATTATTAGAAGACTCAATCAAAGGTTTAAAATCTCCAAACACAAAGTAATCATAAAAATATGACACAAATTATTGATTCTAAATAAATAATCACAAAGTTCTATACGATCATACCAAAAAATTAATTACTCACGTATATATAAGATGAAAATTCACGAGTACCACTATGTATCTTCAAGTCATGCGATTAAGAGTTACTGCAAAAGTTATATTCTGATTGGTAGAGACCGGTAGACGATGGTCTTCCCACAAATATACTAGTTGCTCACTAGATTGTATCTTAAGGATAATAAACAATGACTTTTTTGAAGTCACTACAAAAAATCTGTAGAGAAAAGAAAAACGAATAGAGAAAAGAGAGAGAGAGAGAGAGAAAAATCTAAAATTGATAGATTAAGATCGTGTATTCGTGATAATATCAATTAGGACTTATTTGGACTTATTTATAGTTGGTGAATTTAACTCAGTATATTATCTTTAAGTCCCTCAATTAACTCTTTTATGTCTAATATACCCCAATTTTATTGTCTTTACTTATTTAGCATATACGTTTTGTTATTAGCTATACTCCGATGTTTTAGATATTGTAGAGGACGATTATTAAACTATTAGATTATAGTACTAAAATTTTGCAGTAATGGTTCATCCCTCAACATACACGTTAGCCCAACTAGTATCTACACTCTATATACATCCATGAGACTTACTAATAATATATTTATTATTATTATATGTAGGTCAAATATTTTAAATAATGATTACTATATTTAATTAAATTTATAATAAAAGACCGGAATACTATGTATCAAGATTGAGATTTTTATCCTCAAGTGAGGTTTTGGCGGGTAAAGAGTTTTTAATATAGGCATGATGGTCAGCACAAACCAATCTGGAATCTCTGTGAGGTTTTATTCGGCTAGAGTCAATTGATCGTATCAAAAGGAAACACCAACGTATCCCGAACCTTTAGAAGTCCATTTGAATATAAATTATGCTACAATTTAGTATCAAGATCATTCGACCTCAAACAAAAAAAACACAAATAGATTTGAAAACCCTAACAAGTCCAAAATACCAAATCTCTCGAATATTGTAAAGATTTTAGTCCTTATTCAACTCTATCACAAGGACTATGGGGTATTTGAAAATGGCCGCGATAATATAAGGCGAACCTTTAGGCTGTTATTTGGAGACAAAAAAGAGAATATTTGTAAGTGTGAAGAGCATGATGTCTACACAATTGTTAATTAATGGTAAAGCTAATAAATAGAAAATATGTTTGTATTTTAGGTATCTTCTCCTTATTAATAAGATATCCCAATATGCAATAGAGGATATATAAGGTATTAAGAAATAATAATCGATACTTTTTATATCTGTTCAATTACCTTGTTCTTATAATATTTTTGATCACATTACTTACGTATGATACATTTCATATTTTGAATTGTTATTTTTTATTTACGCATTTATCAATTATATCATCATCAACCTTGAAATCTCCGTTAATTTGAATTTGTATCACCAATTTAAAGTTACAAAGTAAACATTTTCAGTGTTTAGAAATGTTCATCACTCCATGGTCTTCGTTGAGTGTTGTATGAATTTGCATATATTTACCAATTCGATTGAATAATGGACTAATTGAGCTAAAACTATATTTTCTATAAAATTGTTTATAACCAATATGAACAAGAGGTAGCAGTGCGTTCAAATGCATCATAACATGATAATCGAATACAAACAATATTATAAAATAAAATATTTTTATGAACGTGATAAACAACTAAAATCATGAATTTCCTTACGTTAAATGATTCCCGTTCACACGACCCATGCAAACCTATTTTGTTTTTGTGAGAGGGGCAACCATATTTTAGAGTTAAAAACATTAAAGAGCAACATATAGAAAATGTACACACGATGTGTTTAAATACGATCGCAATGACAAAACAAATATCAAGCATTTGCATCTAGGTCATGAAGCAAAAAATTATATCAAAATCATTTGAGCTTCTCCAATTCTCCATCTATGTTTTTACGATTATCGTACACAACTCTATACAAAGGCATGTCTGATAGGATTTCACTTATGATTTATTCCCTCACATGCTATCATATATGTTGACTGCCGAACAAAGAGTGATTTATAGGCCTAAAACAACAATGGCCATCATTTTTAATATCAATTAACTCGTGGTAAGTAATTATCCGGTTTCACTATGTAAGATTGAGAGAAGTAAAAGATTGTAGAAAGTAGTAGATTCTAGAGATAGAAAGTCAAGTAACAAGAGTAGTTAATCTCCAAAGTCAGAGAATTTTATTAGATCAGCTTTGACCTTTATATAGAGGCGCAAAGACTTAGCTTTAAATGAAAAGGTTACAAAAATATGTCTAATTACATATTAGTCCCTCACTAAAATATAAAGCTTTAATTCTATCCTATGATTATACAATCTGTCATAACAGGTTTTATTCCTTCACATTTAAGTCCCCGAAGTTCTATTTCCTTATGTAGTAGCCCCCTTAGTTCTTATAAAAGTATAAGAATGAGAACTAACTAGCTTTGGATATCTTTGGAGGTGAATAAAATCTATTTTATCCATAATTCGAACTGCTTCAAACTTGTTGTTTTCGTATTCTTGGCAAAGTCTTATTTATGTTTTCTCAACGCTTTAGATATTTGCATACAAAGTAGTTTCCCTTCAACGGTCATAATTGTTCGAAGCATAAATCGGATAGGTAATGATATTCTATGCACTAAGTCTGCCACTAGGACTATCACTTGGCAGGTGTCAAATTCTTATGTACGCAAGCATTTGGAATTATATCCAATTATCGCCTCCACCTCTTCCACTTTCCTCTCTTCCAACTTTCCTTATAAATACTTCTCTTTATTTTGCTTCACGACATATTTCTTAAAGAGAGAAAGAGAGAGCTCACTAGCTACCTTTATATGAATTTTTATCTTTTTGCTACTTTCGCCGGAAAACACCAACCCAATCCTTAAATCTGTTTATGAAAAAGTATCCACAACACAAAAAAGCCAAGAGCCAAAAAACCCAGAAAACCCAGAAATTCATCATCCCCAGAGAAACCTGTCTTCGGAGCGTATGATTACTTCTGCATAAGTGAAATGGCAGATGAATATAGAGCGGTTGGGTTGATAAGCAACACTCCTCGATTTTCCATAGAGACAATTCATTATGGTAAATTTGATCCTAAAAAAGTCATATCTTTTCACCTTCTCCTCTTCCAGAAGAAAGTCAGTCATAAAAAACTCACACACCAAAAACACCTCGAATTTTACCTTCTCTGACTGAATCATCACCTCGAATCAATTGCAAGGTAACCAAATATTTTTCAAGGAAATCAAAAGAGATTTATTTTCTGGTCGATCCCCATCATTCATCACGCAAGAAAACAAAAACTCAATCTCCTCAAACCCCCAAAATAAGAACTTTCATAGCAATGAGTGACGATGTTGATGTCGCTTCGAATCCATCAACCTCTTCTCCTCCCCTGAGGGAGATTGTTGAGACAACAACAAAGTCTCAACAAAATCCCTCATGTAACCCGCCTCGACTGATGGATGAGGCATCCGAGGAAGAAGTTGATTCTGAAGCAACACATTCAAATAACGAGACCAAAACAGAAGAAGATACACTTCGAAAGAATCAGAGAGTAAAATAGTGAAAAATGTTTCAAAGGCAAAAGCTCGTAAAACACGAAGAAAGAAATCTCGTGTGACGATATCCGGTGAACTACTTGCATCAGTTGGTGAAAATTTAAAGCCTCTCAAAGCATACTATATCTTGGTTTTAAAAATGTTTCTTACACATATTACCAAGAGAGCCAAGCAGATGATCTAAAAAGATAATATGGAATGGGAGACAACATTATACTTCGTCTACCCAAAGAAGGGAAAACCCATTTGGATTGCAAAGAGGATGAACTGGTGGTCTACCTAGAGATCATCAATTAGGGTCTTCGATTGCCAGTGGACCCCATGATAGTTGAATACTTTGATATTCTGGATCTGAGCCCAACTCAAGTGACACTAAATCAGTCGTTCACTTTTCTCTCACTAATCATGGCTTCTCGACTGGCCCAAATTCCTCTCTACATCCAAGACTTCATTTTCTTGACCAAATTGTCGAAGAGACCGGTACTTCCATTTTACTATCTAACACTGGATGACAATTTGAAGATCATCGACGACTTGTTGAAGGCAGACAAATTTTAGAAACAAAAATTATTTTCGTCTCAAGAGCTTGGGAGAATGGAAAAGAAATTTCTGAAGCCAACCCATCAGAGTTAAACCTCGTCTGGAGGAATAATCGTAAGTATTTTTATTTTATTACCTTGAATTATAACTCGAACTGATTATCTTTTTATCTGTTATCAAATTTTGTTTTTCGTGCAGAAATTTTGAGGCGTTACAAGATTCGTCGGAAAGATGCCAAGGCAACTTTCGTCAAGCTTGCAGCCTGGGATGAAAAACAATGGGGAAATGCATTTCACACCACCTTTTAACCTATCAAATTTCTCAACAGCCAGTTGTGGAGAATAAACTTGGGAGCTCATCTTCCTAAAAATATAATGGAGCCACCCAACCCTTTGTCTGTTGTCAAAAGGTTACTGGCCCCTGATTGCAATATATTTCTGCCTGTTTGAAATAGATCTAATAACCACCTTCCCCAGAAGAAGAAGGGAAAAGGAATAAAAAGGCAGCTACCACATCTAGTGCTACCCCATCAGAAGATCTGATGCCCAAGAGTTTGAAGAGAAAAACAATAGAAAGTAACCTCCCTACTATCAAAGAAAGAGTAGAAGGCGAGCCTTATCCAAAAAGGAAGAAAACAACTTCTCCGTCAAAAAAGAAAGGCACAACTAAAACAACTCCTCAAAAGAAATGAAAAAAGAAAGATGTGCAAATTTTCAAAAATGTGTCATCCGATTGTGATGAAATTGTGGTTGTGGAAGGTCAGCAAGGTCAGCAAAAAGAAAATGAAGCATGTGCTGAAGATGGTGGCACTCAATAATGGGAAACTGTTTCAGACAATGAGCGAGGTGATGCCAACTTTGATCCTGATAGCTTCATCAACTTTGATCAATCTCAAGAGCTTGCTGGAGGTGAAGATCCAATCGTTCAAGAACTTCAAGACCAACTGCATAATCTTGGTAAAAGATCTTCTATTTTCGAAGCAGTATCACCTGAAGTCTCTTTTCCTCCAACCTCCCTTGCTCTTATACCTCCTCCTAGCTGAATGGTCATCCCTCACGAGGGGCCATCCAAAGAAGTTACAGTTGCTCTTCAACCTTTTTCTGATCTTGGTGCTGCAGCACACAAATTAACCCAAGAAATCGAATCTTCTCGAAGTCAATTAGAACACATGGAAAATGAGATGGTTCGCTACAAGAAATTTGATGTTGCTCAAAAAATCATAAGAAACTCTTTGGTGGCCTCGTGGAAAAATAGTTTCATGGATTTCAACTGGCCAGATCTGAATTTCTCAAAAGTCTCATCTATCTCAAGAATCACCTTAGAGATATGCATCAAAAAGAAAAAGAAAAGCTCAACATTTCTCACCAGAATTAAATAAATCAACTCAAATCCAAGCATTCTAACGAATTAGCTACAGAGAAGTAAAATTCTGATGCTCTTCAAGTTTCACTTAACAAAAGTGAGGCAGAGAAGAAAAAATTAACAGATTATATGACTGCTCTCAAGGCTCAATTTGATGAAGAGAAGAAACTTGTTGTTACCGCTGTTGAGAATGAATGTGCATAGTACATGCTAGCACCTATCGCAAATGTCAGAGAGCAAAAATCCATCAACCTTCTGCGCGAGATTCATGTTGCATTTTCTAAAGCTAACCTCTCCAGCTTTTGGGAGCGAATTCCCATTGAAAGTTTCCATAGCGAAGCTTTTGATCTTGTTCGTGGCTCTTCATCCGAAGAAGCAGAATCAGAGGAAAGTGCTTCTGATCAAACGGAAAATTCTGAAGAAAGCTCTGAAGGCGAGTAACTTTTCTATCTCTTTTTTGTGCTTGTCATTCAATTATTGTAATATTTTGTTTTTGATAGATGCCTTTTTACTTGACATTTAATAAATTACTTTGATATCATCGAATCAAATTGAATGCATAAAGGATTTGTTTATCTTTTGTTCTCATAAGTCATGTTTTCCTTGAAATATTACTTATATTATAACCCTTATAAAAAAATCGAAGTGGAAATTCTCTTTTAACTTCGCCAATTTAGTGTATTTATAGAATACTGACACCTTAAATATAAATAAGGTACTTATATAATGTGACATTTTGAATAATGTTGTGCATAACACCTCGAATATTATCGTATGTTTAGAGAATTTAGCACTTCGAATATTATAGTGCGTTTAGAGAACATAGCGTTTAGAGAATGTAGCTTTTCGAATATTATAGTGCGTTTAGAGAACGTAGCACTTCGAATATTATAGTGCATTTAGAGAACGTAACACTTCGAATATTATAGGGCTTTAGATTACGTAGCCCTTTGAATATGGTTATTTTTTCGTAAAGTGTACTCAACACTTCAGAATATTCTACTCTTGATAAACTTCAAAAATGATCAGTCTTTGACTAGTTACCAAAACAGTTTAAACAATCATTGGCCAGAAAATGCAATTTTATTGATAAATTAGTATATATACATAGCACCTCATTAAAACCTCCCTCGGCCAACAGGGTAGGAAATAGTGTGTTGATTAGTTAAAGAAAACAATTTGAAAATACAACACATTTACTCCCAATAAAATTTTAGATGTTGTATATTCCAAGGATGTTGAAGCATCCTCCTCTGATTGTCACAAAGGCGATAAGAACCGAGATTTATTTTTTCCACATCCATATAAGGACCTTCCCAATAGGGCCATCTTACCGAGGTTGTTTTCCTTAGTATAGAGAAATACCTTTCTTAAAACTTTATCACCTACCTTGAAATCCATCCTTTTAACCCTCGAATTATATCTAATTCTCATAAGAGTTTGATAATGAATCATATTTAGGTGAGCTCGAACTCTTTTTTCTTTAATCAAATCCAAACTTTCTCTTTTTGCCTCGTCATTCAGGTGTTTGGAGTATTGAGCTACTCTAAAAGAAGGCAATGTAGATTCTGCAGGACTAACAACATCCATCCCATGTGATAAGACAAAAGGAGTTTCTTTAGTAGCTTCCTTAGGGGTTGTTCGATAAGCCCCTATCACCTCCTGCAAATAATTAGACCATTTTCTTGTAGACCTTATCAAATTCTTTTTCAAAACTTATAAAATACATATGTTTGTCACCTATACTTGACCATTTGCTTGTGGATGAAAGGTTGTGGAAAGTCATTGCTTTATCCCCTTCAAAGCACAGAAAAAAGCCATTTCTTTGTTATTAAATTGAGGATCGTTGTCTGTAGAAATTTTTCGAGGTACTACGAAAAGATAACAAACATTGTTACAATGAACTTAATCACATCCCTGGCTTTTGTTCCAGATAATGGTTCAACTTCTTCTCACTTCGTAAAATAATCCAGTACAACAATAATCATTTTTCGTCCTCCATAAGCCATTGACAAAGGTCCCACCAAATCTATTCCTCATCTATCGAATGGGATGGCTTCGGTAATGGACATAAGTGGAACTGTTGGTTTATGAATAGAGTTTGCAAATAATTGACAAGTATCACAGCTTCGAACTAAATTGTTTGCATCGTTCATAATCGAAGGCCAATAATACCATGTTAGCAAAACTCGGCGAGTCAATGCCTTGAACCTGCAATGTGTTGAACCCTCTCCGTCATGTAATTCTGATAAAAAACAATTGAGATTCCTGTTTGCTTAAGCATTGAAATAATGGCCTACTCACTATTTTTTTTACAAAATCACATCTAACGCCATACAGCCAAATGCTTTACCTCGCAACTTCTTATACAATTTCATATCTTCAGGTAACGGTCCTTTAATAAAAAAATCAAAATGTGAGTTCTCTAGTCTCCTCACATTGTATCTGGAGTGACGAATATCTCCTCAATGTGCTCACATTACTTTGAATGGGTTAGAATCGATGAACTCTCCTGTAATAAAATCCAAGGATATTTTTCTCTATATGCAACGGTTGCAAAGGAATCATCAACTATATTATCTCATTGACTTATATGTTATACAATAACGTGATCTAACAGAAGAGTCAGATTTTGAAGTTCTCGAAGATACATAATCAAGTGGTATTTTTTAGTTTCGGAAACACCAGCCACTTGATTTGCTACTAATTGAGAATCTGTTTCTAATTGCACTAGAGTTGCGCCATAGATTTTTGTAAGCCTCAAGTCGGCCAATGCATCTTCGTATTCAGCTTCATTAAAATGACACTTGAATTTTTTAAACTTTTAATAAGTAATAAATAATAAACAGGTATAGTCGATCAAGATTGACATACGCAAATGTGGTTTAAGTTTACCTAAAAATGCACTTGACTTTTGTTTGACTTTTTTAGGACAAAAAACCCCTTGAACTTTCATTTAATATCCGAATTTCCACTAAGTAAAAAAACACTAAGTATATCCTAGATATACCCATTTCATAAAAAATCTATTTGGCTATGTATACCCAAAAAAAACACAACTTTCTACTAGATCAAACCCCATATTACTACAATTTTGTGAAGTTCTTCAAATTGTTCTTGAACATTCAAAGTTGTCTCAACAACATTCAAACTCTTTTCAATTTTTTTAAACTTCTAATAAAAACATAAAAACAAACATGAATCAACCAAAATTAATGTAAAAAATTGTTTTTAATAAAAAAATTAATGATCTAATTATTAAAAAATTCTTTATTTTTAGGGTGCTTGGAGGCCATTTTCCAGCCGGAATTTGGTCGGAAAAAGGACGACAGCGAAGGCCTATCATACCATAGGTACAGGTCAAGCGTACCAACGGGTACGATACACTTGTACATATGGTATGCTAGGCCTTCGCTGCAGGCCATTTTCAAGCCGCATTCTGGCTGGAAAATGGCCTCAAACACCCTAAAATTAAGATTTTTTTTACATAATATAACCCTAACCCTAATTTTGATACTAACACTAAGTTTCAAGATTTTAGTTCGTCAGATAAATTAGAGAGAATTCAGAGGTTTTAGAGAGAAGTTAGAGAGAAGTGAGAGAGTGTACGAGAAAAAATGGGGTGGATGAAGGTTATTAAAAAAAGTTTATATACCCCTAAAAAGGTATTTTTGTCAAAATTGGGTAAACTGAAACCACATTTGGATATATATAGCTTGACCCTTTTTCAAATATATAAGGGTTTTCATATAATTTATAAAAACAAGTTATACCATTATTTATTTTAAATTTATCAATAATTCCCATGCATTTTCTCAACATAAATAATATGTATACTTTATTTATATTTTTAATTATTTAATAAAGTTTGTTATTTTATTTTATTTAAATCGTTGTTATATATATAACTCATAAAAATAAAAATTAGTTCATCTTTCTTTGTTTTTATTTTTATTGTCACAAAATATCGATTGTTTAATTTAAATTTATTTTTATGTTTAATAAAAACAAAGGATTGAAAGCAAATATGCTGAAGTATTTGACAATTTATAAGTGATAACTTATTTTTTGATAATATTTTTATAAATTTGTTTATTTGAAACGCTCTCTCAGATTCAGGTCAAAATTCATAAAGACCCTCAAATCTTAGTCTTTGCTCAAGACTACCGTATTCCTCATCCTCAGAGGAAGTCTCTTGAATCTGCATCAATAAAGGTAGAAAAATGAAAAGAGTCAAACTACTAGAAGACTTTAGTAAATTGAGGGTGTAATTTGACATAAAGAAAGGATTTTAGGAGCATTTGATTACCATGTAATATTAGAGAAATAATTTATAACAAATAATAAACTTGAGAAAGTGACCATAATTAGAAATTTGTCTAGGTATGTGGGACCCTACAAATGTACTATAAAAGCATACCACCTCTTTTGAGAAAAGGTGATTGATAAAATGATTACTTGATATAACAAATTTGGCCTTCCAAATATTATTTTACTCATAAACTTCCTCCAAAGATTTCTGGAACTATCAATGCATAACATGCTAGTGAAACTTCAGTGCCAAACCATTTTAAATCTCATAAGGTTACCATTCGTAAAGGGAAAGGAATCACACCTTGGATGACACCTGTTAATTTTAACTACCAACTCAAGTTAGTCGTCATAGCGCTAAGGCAGCGAAATATTTATTAGTTTGAACTCTTTCTATGTCATTGCTATCAAGTCATAACGTTCGAGCAGAGAAACCTTCGGTAGTTGGAATTCTTTCAATGGTGTTATCTAGTTATAGCACGCGAAGCTCAAATATTGGTTCTAAACAAATACTTAATGATCCAAAAAATTTCTTATAATGGTTTCTTCTTCACTACACACAATTTATAACTGCTATAAGCGACGTTGACCCAATGGGCATTGCGGTTATCGATAAATAGTATGTGGATTGTTCTGCCAAAAAAGGGGTTAGAGTTGTTAAGAAAGGGATTTATGACGAGCTTATGGATACTACGAAGTTTAAAACAAGATAGATGATAGTAAAGAAGAGTATTTAATGATCGCTAAAAGTATACACTACTTTGGATATCGAATTTGGTTTTGTTAATAATGACCATTTTGACAATGCAAGTATTTCTTTTTGGTTTGAAGCTTTTTTATAAAAAATAGTCATCGACCTCCTCTTTTTCTTTTATTTGTTTATATAGCTTTCTTTGATGTCTGGCACACTATGTGCATCGATATATCCTACATGGACATCATTGTGTAGTTGTGATTCAACAGCTTGGGAATTACCATTATTAAGTCGCTGCAAAAGATATGAATATGTTGAAGGTCGGAAGCGTGTCATCGACAATGAGTAATATAACATATAATAATCTTCATTACATAACCAAACCATACGTAGTACAATACAGAACATTAAGAAAACATAACCAACATAAGTGCTATAATAAAAACAATGTATAACTATTATAACAGGAAAAATAAGCAAAAAAGAAGTAAGCTACAACACTTGTTTCTTGAAAAGCCTTAAACCTTCCAAGTCATCTCTTTTACGAATGATGTTGATCGTACAAACAACCTCAAAGAGTTTATCATCACCGAACTGCAGGTGGGGTGATGACGTACCATCCACAATGAGCAATATAAACAACACACCTACTCATCGTCGACCTCACATATGTATCAATAAGAATTGTCAAGATATCATTGAAAATTAAATGGTGATGCTAATTTTCCAAGCTATCTCACACCAAAGGTAACAAGAGAGATCTATCTTATACAAAAACTTTAGTAACATGGGAGTTGCTAGTGCATCCTCGTCGGACATATAACCTTCTACAGTTCTCATCATTCGGTTGGGATAGTCTAGTAGATAGATATCATGCATAGTAAACTAAGCTTTCATGTGCTCGTACCACTCGAAGATGACCTATAAAATAAAGATAATGTGTTATAAAAAAATTTAAGTTAAACGTGTTAAATATTTTTACACATATAATAAGTATAATATTGTGCACTTACACCGTTCTTCTTTATATTTTCAAGAATGACATGGACGTTGGATTTTAGTCACACGGTAGAGCCCACTATTCTTCTCGGCATACAACTAGAAATCTGTGGGTTCCTCGCGACATAATATAGGTTTTTCACAAATTTTAAAGCTAGAAAGTGGTCGTATATCTAATGGTTTAGCATGGCCACAAAGCCGTACAGCTTCCGCTTTCAATATTTAGGAACATCCCCCCAAAGCATGATAAAAGAAAGACAATACACTAACCCTCAAGATATATCACACAATCCAGTATCCATGTTCTCTGAATCGTAGAGATAGTCAGCCTTCATATTTTTCTGAATCGTATCCACGAATATAGTGCACCCGAATAAAAACGTAAGGTATGCGTGTGATATTTGGAAAATAAACTCTTGGTCGGCCAAGTGAATAAACTATTCCTCAATAAATGTTTTTTGGAGCTAACTCAATATAAACCCCACTCCTCGTGTAGACTCCAACTTAGAACGGATCTCATAAAGTATGAGTCCCAACAATCTCTCATAGTAAGTATACATCTCATCTCTTCTAGCTTTAACCTTATCCAGTATTCTATCAATAACCAATAGGCCTATAATGATATTGACGTAATGTAGAGTGAGTTTTATTTCTCGGAAATTGAACTGGAAAATGTTGGTCTTTTGGCGCCAATGTTCGAAGAATACCTCATCCATCACTTGATGATTATAATACTTTGGCATGTGAGCTATGAGATATCCAAATAGAGTACGTGCAAGATGACTTGCTACTTCAGGTTTAGGATGTCAAGTCCCCATGCGCAACATATTATAATATGACTGGATGCCAAGAGAACTACGAGGTTGTAAACAAAAATATTTAGTTAGAAACCAACATTCAATAAACGATATAAATATAAGTTAACCTCATATGTTATTATCTATGAACCCCAAAGTTCTCCTCCTTCTTAAATAACTCGTGATATACATTACCAATGTCGACGTTACGGGTTCAGAGTGCGATGCATGGTGAGCTAATAACGGTGAACGATAAGGTAATGATGGTGGAAGAACTAGTCATTGTGGTCATTGTGGTAGTGCAACATGTCCCTTAAATAACTGATGATGGTGAACGATAACCTGATAATTGTTGTAGTCATTGTGGTAGTGCAACATGTCTAAATGATCCACTCTTCATACGATTAAATACTTTATCAATGTTTTCAGCACCATTCTTCAAACTTTTATGCATGCAGCACAGTGATCCTTCCATGTGCTCTTCAGCTTCCGCGTGGGTGATGGTCATTCCGTGTATCGGAAAATTTGAGTAAAAACTAATAAATATTAGATAAAAAAACTAAAGTAAACACGAAAAATCAAATATTAATAACTAAATTCTACAACAAACAAGTATTGAAAATTATGTAAGCACAAAAAACAAGTTTAATAGGTAGCAAAACTCCAAAAATTCAAAGAGGATTTTCGCTCATAAAATTTTGTAAACATTCGGAAAATTTAGAAAATTTGGTCGTGCACCACATGTGCAATGGCTATACACCTATAGTGCAGGTGTTGTGCAACATAGGTGCATGTGATATGCACCTATGGTATTGCGCTTGCGCATCACTGATGTTTTTCATCTTCCTCGCGATTCTGACGAGGAAGATGAACACTATACCTACCCATTAACTCCTGAAACCCTCAAATTCATTCGAAAAACACTCTAAATGCATAAATTCTAACCTAATCCATAAATTCCACAGTTAATTACAACAAGCCACAATAACAAACATACAATATACTAACTAATGGCTAAACAAGTCAAGAAACTCAAGAAGTTGAAGAAAATTCAAGAAATAAAATCAAGAATTCTTACTTTGATGGTGGAGGAGGATGAAGACGCTGTAAAAGAGGTGGAATAAAAGAGGTTGAATAAAATGGTATGAAATTATAGAGCGATAGTGAACAAAGACGAGGAGAATGAGAGAAAGTTAAAGACAAATTAGAAAAATAAAGTTTTTGTCCAAAAATGACTGGGTAGTCTTTAGCAAAAACAAACCCCTTATATCCTCCTAAAGGAAATTTTTGTCTTAAAATGAATAAAATTAGATTATGTTTTGTTGAACTTATAAATAGATGGGATTAAACCCCACTTGGATGAAAATAGCCTCACCGTAACTAAAGGTTTATGCAATGATAATTTCACAATAAAGATACCATTTAATTTTTAAATGAAACACATCTAGTTGGTTTTGCTTGGTCAGGCTAGGTTTAAATTTTGACCGAACTAGATCACACCGATAAAACTAATTGTTCGATTACGGTTTTGGATTACGAAACTAAACTAAAACTAATAAATATCAGTTTGATCCAATTCTAATCGGTCTTGGTCTGGTCCAATTTTGATTTTAATTTAATACGGTCTAGTGGTTTATTATTATAATTAAAAAAATCAATAATTAAATATCACATTACATGATTTTCAGAGAATCAATAATTTTGCAAGGTTAATTTTACAAGTATTATAATTTTGGAATTATCATAATAATTATATAAATAAGTTGTTTGTAGTTGTTATTATCATAAAATAAAAAATAAAAAGATCATATAAAAAGTAAGAAGATCATGTGTTTCATCATTAGATTTCGTACGTATTCAACTAAGAGAAATAAATCAAACTTCTTCCAACACATTTAGAACTCAATCACGCCTAAAAACAATTTTTTTATTTGTTTAGAGGATTCTAAATTTTTAGATAGTAGTTATTCTATTCTTAAGAAAAAGAGATTTTACATTGTGTCCAAATGGTAAATGTGCAATAACTTAGAGTCCATTAATCACTTGCTTGTTTCCTCTAACATTTCTTGGGGTACTTGGCTTTACTTTACTAGCTTATTCAACATTAGCATCGAAAAATTTATGACTATAATTCACCTAGGTTTTGGTCCTCTAATAAGAAGCCTTATATTAGAACTATCATTCCAGTTATAATCTGTTGGGTGATTTTGGTCCTATTGTAAGTTTTACTATTAGTTATAGTAAAGTTATTTTAAGTGGGTTTTGCTCGGATCAGATTTAGTTTGGGGTATCTTAAGCGATTTTGATTTAACCAGAAGGGAAATTCGGACATAATGATCAACATTTAATGACTAAGCAACAACCTGAGAGGGTCAATGGCTCAGCTATGTGTTTGGTACCTCAAAGCATGGGCCTGTGGGCTCATATAATGGATCCAATAATAAGATCTGACCCAAAAGGCCCATGGGTATCTCAAAATAGTATAAATACTCCAACCAACTTCATTAAGAGGGTTGGATTTTTTCTAAAAATATTAAATAAAAAAAACACCTCATTTCTCTCACTATTCTTTACCAACATACTTAATATCAACCAACTGACTTCTTTTTTTACCCCTGAACCATATTTTTCCATCATCAAATTGGCGACCACAATGGGAGACAAAGGTACATGAATAGCTCTATTCAAAACCTCAATTGTGATTCGAAATTCGGAAATCTTTGGGATATGGATCTCAATATACAAGAAGTGTTACCTCGTGAAAAAGAAGTATTAAAAGATGAGAATGAGCATGCTACTGTTTCTCATGTCAATCACAACACGGAGGAAATACCGTTCATGCAAGATGAGCGTTATCAGTTGAGAGCTGAGATTGAAGCTCTGAGAGCCTAGAGACAAGCTGAAAGGGCATTCAAAGAAAAATCTGATGCGGGAGGTATATCTACAGATGAGTCTGGTGATAATAACAAGAAATAGGAAATGATTAGTCCCCAAATGCTCATATTAACTCTAAAAATGTGCATCTGGCTAAATAAATAATGAGTGCATCGGATTCTTCTCACGGTTCATAAAACTGCTTCTGACTATAATGGGTCTTCTTCATCTAGTAGTGAGCAGGGCCGTAAAAAAATAAGGTTAACCAAGAAACAATCGATAAGAAAGGATATAAAGGGGAAAATGAAAAAGAATAAATATTAGAGAAAAAGAATAGGGTCGGCTGATCATGGTATTGGCCATCTACTGAGTACTATATTTGCTACCTAATCTGAAACATGTATATTTCCTACCCCTCATGAAGATACAGTACTTAATCGCAGCCATAATTGGAGGCAGTCACATTTGTTCTCAAAAATACTCTACAGACATTTGCTCATGTGGTTTGGCAGCTCCAAAATGAAAAAGTACGATGGAAGCAAATACCTGATAACCACCTCGAGCAATTCAAAAAAATTATGATGAACTTCGATGATGATGATGATGATGATAGACTTTTATGTCGGGCATTCTCACAAATTTTTAAAGAGAGTGCCTTAAAATGATATAATAGTTTACCACACTGATCTATAAAGAATTTTGATATGTTCTGGATGCCATTTCGGAGACAATTCATGGGGAGTAAGGAACTTAAAGGGAATGGTGACACTATCATCAATTGTTCCCAAGATTCGAATGATTCTTTTGAAGGAAGACATCAACCATTTTATGAATACGGAGAACGGATTAGCTGATTGTTTTGAACAAGTGGTTAAAATCTCTCTAAGGCATGAGACAAATTATTGTGGAAGAAAACAAATTACCGTGTCAATTGGCTGATTCGATAACTCAGAAAAAAAATGACAGGGTGGATTATTAAATCAGTTTGGAAAACAAATTACTGTGGAAGAAACTAAGAAATCTAGAGTACAGCGTCAGAATAGGTTTGCTCCAACAGCGCCAATCCCACAAGCTAGTACTCAATCCCAGGCTACAGTTAATTACAAACTTAAATATTCTAGACATGGGTCACATCAGCTAAGACAAGATCAATCAAGTTAATACTAACAATTTAAACCTAAGAGGGGTCCATGGATTAAACTAGAATGGTACGTCGAGTTGGATGAAAGTGTGGCTACTATTTATGATAAAACTAAGAATGATGTGCCTTTTAAAAGACCAACACCAATTTAGTATCCTAGAGAGAGTCAAAATACTTGTTTTTGTAAGTACCACAATGATGTGGGTCATGATACCCAAGAGCGCATCGACCTAAAACAAAAGATACAGAATTTGATTGAGAGAGAGAAGTTGTCAGCTTTTGTTAAAAAACAAGGAGACAATAGGCAAGTAAATACTCAATCTAATGCGTATACGACCTGAGTCGCATCACCAATTGGTCCAGGGAAAAGTGTAGGAGAATCTAGAAAAGAAGATGTTATGGTGATTATGGAAAGTTTTGATCTGGATTATGAATATCTAGATCTTGACCCGGATCAGAATTAGATTAGGTTGATAGTATAAAAGATTTCAAGAGTATCCGATCAGTGTAACGTTTTTGAATCCCTAACCATTTTAGGGGAGATACTATGGTTGTGCCTTCAAGTTGCTCAAGAAAAATACACATTAATAGCCTCACGACTCAGTTAAAGGGAAAACTTTCTACACATCCTCATCGAAGTCCTGCTCCATTCATTGTCTTTGATGAAGATGACTTAAGGGACATCGCGGGGCCACACAAAGATGTTGTGGTGATAGGGGCATCCATTGGAGGCAATGATGTATGATGGATTTTAATTGATACAGACAGTTCAACAAATATATTATTCTTATCAGCTTACAAACAAAGGAATAATCCTTCAGTTTTCCAGCGTTCAAACAGGTCAATATTGAGGTTTACTTGAAGTATAGCTGATATAATTGGAGAATTTAAAGAAGAGGTCTTGTTGGGGAAAGGGTCGTTCAAAAAGTTAGTAAGAGTTATGTTTCTTGTAGTTGAGTGTCCGACATCTTACAATGCCATATTTGGTAGATCGTGGATGTCTAGGATGCATGTGGTAGCTTCCACCGTCCACCAATGTTTAAAGTATGTCGTGGGAGGACAAATGGGCGGCGACCAAAGTAGCGAAAAGGTAGCTAGTGAATGTTATGTTACTACTCTTGTTTCAAAGTCGTTAGAAGCAGTAAAGGCTGACAAAGAATAGAAATTAGTGGAGTCCTCTATCAACCAGAATAAAATATATAACCCAAGGGAGGCTCCTAGTGCGGTAATCACAATTGAAGAAGTTGAAATTCATTACTTGGAAGAAGGTAAAAGTGTCAGGATCGGATCCAAACTACCATTAAAACTAAATGGAAAAATAATATCATTTTTATCTAATAATTTACATGTGTTTGCATGGTGTAATGAGGATGTGATTGGAGTGCTAGCCAATATGATTAGTCACAAACTATCTATATGATCT
This sequence comes from Limnanthes douglasii subsp. nivea, assembly GCA_036936605.1. Taxonomy (NCBI): domain Eukaryota; kingdom Viridiplantae; phylum Streptophyta; class Magnoliopsida; order Brassicales; family Limnanthaceae; genus Limnanthes; species Limnanthes douglasii. The sequence goes on from JAUPFV010000002.1 coordinate 245,069,373, forward strand.
GATGTTGGGCCAGTGGTGCAGAAAAAAAGAGCTTTTTCCAGAGAAAAATCAGAAGCCATTGTTCAAGAATTAAATTGGTTGACCAAAATGGGGCATATCAAAGAATCTCAATACCCTCTTCGGACAAAAAACCCAGTGTAGGTCAAGAAATAATGGAAATTGACTTCAAAGATCTCAATAGAGCTTGCTTTAAAGATCCTTTTTTAATGTCTCAGATAGATCGGGGAACAAGTTGTTGTCTTTCATGGATGCTTTTTCTGGGTATAATCAAATACAAGTGACTCTAAATGATCAAGATCACACTACTTTTTTAACTGATATGGGGCTCTATTGCTATAAAGTAATGCCATTTGGGTTGAAGAATGCAGGAGCTACTTATCAACGACTGTTGAATAAGGAATTTGCTAATAAGATCGACATGAATATAGAAGTTTACATTGATGACATGATGGTGAAAATTCCTAAGGAGAAATATCACATATCCGATCTTTAGAATCCATCAAGTTGAAGTTAAATCCAGAGAAATGTACCTTCAGAGTCCGATATAGTAAATTTTTGGGGTAAATTATAAGTGAGAAAGGGATTTAGGCTGATCCGGATCAATTAAACACTTTGTTAACTATGGATCCACCTCGAAATACAAAGAAAGTTCAGATGTTAACTCGAAGGTTGACTGCATTGAACAAATTTATTTCAAGATGATCGTACAAATGTGCACAATTCTTCTAAGTTCTAATAAATGTTAAAGACTTCAACTGGTCTCCTACCTATGATCAAGCTTTCCTTGAAGGAAACATGTTGAAGGAGAAACACTTTATATGTAACTAGAAGTATCGGAGTATGCGGTAAGCGTTGTCTTAGTTCAAGAAGTGGATAATTACCCTCAGTCCGTTTACTATATAAGCAAGAGTTTGTTGGAAGCTGAAAAAAGGTACCTCAAACTGGAAAAGTAGCGTTATCATTGGTAACTGTAGCTAGAAAGATGAGACCCTACTTTCAAGTACATTCTATTACAGTTCAAACTTATTTTCCACTAAAAATGTGCTACAAAAGGATGATATATCGGGAAGAATGACCAAATGGTCAGTTCAGCTTAAGTATTATGATATTGAATTTGCACCTCAGACTGCAATCAAAAAGCTCAAACTGTGGCTGATTTCTTAGTTAAATTTCATTCTAAGAGGCCTCATGAAGAAGCTCAAATCATAAATTTTAAAAAGGAATGGTTTATCCGCGCTGATGGTGGCTCTAGTACAATGGGTTTTGGAGCTGGAATTTGCTTAACCTCTTCTTGTGGTGATACAATGTACCATGATATATGTTTTGGCTTCAGAGCATATAATGAGTCAGAATATGACGCGGCCATAGCTGGTTTAAGTTTAGCTTAAATATGTGGGGCTAAAAGAGTCTGACTGATAAGTGATTCGCATGCTAATTCATCAGGCCCAACGACAATCTGAAACCAGGAAAGATCACTTGATAAAATATTTGCAAGTGCTAAAAGAATTTACCGTCGCGTTCAAATGTGTCAGATATGAGCGTATCCCTAGATCGGAAAACGTCATGGCAGATTCTTTAGCCACTATAGCACATTCTGAAGCCTACCCTTGGGTTCTTATACAAGAATGTCCTTCCATAGATGCAACCACAGGAAACAAGGGTGAAATACGAGAAAATTTTCATCTATCTGATGTACTTTCTAGAGATTGTAGAAGTTAAATTCCACTAATCGAGTTTTACCTTTAGACAAGATTGTGGCCAAGAAAACAAAGTATAAAACTCGTGGTTTTATAGTTCTGCGGGGGGTTATTTATAAAAAAATATTTCAGCAGGCCTTTACTACATTGTCTCGAACCCAATGAGTCTCAAAATGTTCTATCATAATTACATGATGGAGAAGGGTTAGTACATTGTGGCTATAAAGTTTTGACTAGAAGAGTTTTACTATAAGGATATTATTGGCCTACGATTATGGTAGATGCTAAAGATTTGGTAAACAAATGTGATCTTTCTCAAAGGTATGGAAATGCAATACATGTGCCAGCAGTCCCCATGGAATCAATATCTGAACCAGTACATTTTAATACATGGGGACTTGATTTAGTTGGGGCCCTTCCAATGGCTTCAGAGAGTTGTGGCAATATATTACTTCTGCAAATGGGTAGAAGTTGCACCTTTGTCTGGGACAACATCTAAGGCTGTCATTAAATTTATTCTCTCCAACATATGTTGCCGGTTTGAGATAGCTAGGAGGGCTCAGTTGGATTTACTTTAAGAGAAAAGAGTGAAAGCACATTTAAGGACTGCTTATTATCAAGGCTTGATATGGAGCAGGTTTGCTTCTAAAGTAAAAAGATGAGATTTTCAAGTTGGAGATAAAGTGTAGAAAAGTGTTTATGGCACTAAGGTGAAGAGCGCTGACTCCAAATTGGGAAGGACCATACATAGTATGTGAAAGAATTAAGCAAGGAACATACAAATTCTAAAACAAAGAAAGCAACATGTTGAAGCATCCTTGGAATGTGGAGCATCTCAGGTTATACTTAGAATAAACTCATCTTGTAAATATTTACTTTGTTTTACTTCAATGTAAATATTTTGGGGCATACTCTTTCCTACCCTGGTGGCGCCGAGAGGTTTTAATGAGGTGTTCAAAACTCAATCAATATACTATCTTTTTCCTTTTTAAAGAAATTGTTTTAGTGGTGATTGGAAGGATTAAAGACTTATTAAACATCAGAAGTATTAAAGATATATTAAACATCAGAAGGATTAAAAACTTATTAAACACTTGGTGGATTGAAGACTTATTAAACACCTGATGGAGAAAACACTTGTTGGATTGAAGATTTATTAAATATTTATTACCTTCACATTAATTTTTGAATGGATTGGGTAAATGCAAGACTGATTAAGTGTTTAGTTCCTTAAAAGAATATACTTCTTAAATACCTTGATCGGATTTTATATATGCATATGGTTTTATTATGTTCAAATACGATCGGATATTAATGGAAGTATAAAAAAACAACAAGGAAAGGTACAAAGTGACTGAAAGTAAAGATGGCATGAAATACAATTAGGATCATTATATTATATAAATGCCTTGTAAACCACAAGGACTTGTACGAATAAAGTTTCTAAAAAGTCCTATATGAAAACAACAAAATACCTTGCATACTCCAAGGACTTTGACCCAAAATACCAACATTAAAAAAAGTTAACCTTAGGGCTCGTTCCCTTTGGTTTTCTTTTCAGTATTGCCTTCTTGTTTCTCCTCTTTATCATCACCTAAATCCTCTTCAGCTTCATTATCAGATTCGGATTCATCCGAGGAGATGTTGAGTTTATCACTTTGTGCCATAGTATGAAAGAGAATTTCTTCATAAGGCATAAAACCCCACAGCTTCCCAATGGAACGTTTGGGAAAAGTTTCATAAAACAATTGGACCATGTCCAATTTAACAGACGCTTCCCTCTGATCCATGGATTTCAACGGCTATGTCTTAGGATCTTATCTCTTTGAAAGAAGAAATCTCATCATCCCTCTTCTTCAGAAGATCATGTAATTCTTTTTTCTCCTTGGATGATTGATAATTGGTATTTATCTCATTAGTCTGTTATTTCTTCAAGGAATCGATTTATGTGGAAGTGGTAGATTGCAATCCGATGTAGCTAGCCTTTGATTTTTTAAGATCATACTTGGATTTTACTAAATGATCACTAAGATGTATCTTTTCCTTGTCCAAAGTCTCAACCTTTCTCTGTTCAACCATGATGGAGTCCTTCGGGCCTTGATTTTCAGTATAAAGGGACACAATGTCGTTTGCTTAAGATCGGACTTGCCTTTCCAATTCAACAATTGGCCTTATATAACCTAAAATTTTATAGCCCGGAGTATCACTGGACAACTCAAAAGATTCATCATCATGAGCCACAGTATTGGCGATAATAGTAGATTGGGGGAAAGTCTTATCAAAATCTTCTTTGTCAAAATCACTCAAATACAGATTTCTTAGGTCATCCAAATTCGCTTCACCTTCAGGAAAATGCTAGTTAGCAGCATGAAACGATAGAGAAGGAGGATCGGCATGTACCTCTTCATGGGAAGGATTTTCAATAGGAGTATTAGAGGGAAGGACTTCGGGTCGGAGTATGATCTCCGAACCAATGGCAACGTTTTTACTCTTTTTCACTCTCTTTTTACTACCCTCTACACTCCTCTTCTGCCTTTTTTCATCTTGACCCTTGGAGAGTGTGATGGCTTCTTAGCCTCACCTACAGTAACCACTACATCATCTAACAGTGCAACGTCAATCTCTCATGGCAATCTCTAACTACCCACATCGGGAAGACCTTGAGAAAGATCGTCGCCCTTTGTCTTTTTAATCTTAATTTTGTCAAGATGGCTAGGAACCGTGTTCCTAGATGGTAAATAAAGCTTACCGTCTTTCTCCTCTATCTTTTTGAAAATCTCAGTAGCTTCAGGATGACTGGTAAACTATCACACGAGAGCTCCCTGGTTGAGCTTGTTTTCCACAGATGGACCCTCACCATGTTTGTTGCAGTTTAAAAATTATGGAAACCAGTTCCCCAATTCTCTGTGGCCCATTGATTCAGCTTTATAAAATTAGTTCGTCCCTCCTCCAAATGTTAGAGAACATCTTTGAAAACACTGAAAAACAAATTTGATGTGAAATTTAATATTAGCATCCAATGTACAATTTAAGATGAACATCTGATTTGAGGATTAATATCAATACACAGTAAAGAGAGACGTAAAGTGTTTACCTGAGATTTTCTAGTATATAGTCAGAAAAATTGGATCTTCCATGGCTCTGAGTTTCTTGCTATTTTCCCAAGCACCGCTGATGTAGAGGAATTGGGTCCTCCAAGGCTTGGCAAATTCTAGCAGGTCATCAATGAATTTATAATTATTCCCCATGTTGAAATAATATAAGGGGATATGATGATTCTAATGTAAACTCGCCACAATAGCAAACTGCTCCATGGTCATCGAAATTTTAGAAAGCCTTGAAACTATGTTGTTGGCTAGTAATGTATACCAAGCATTGAGACTTAGCTGACTTGGGCATAACTTCACCAAATGAAAGTATCTCACAATCTCTGGGTCCAAAGGTAACTGAAGGCCACAATTGAGCACTTCTGTATACACCACTAGTTCTCCGATTTTACTATCAATCGGAGTCTCATCGGAGATAGGAATTCTTACTTAGACAGACTCTGAAAAACCCCATTTTTCTGATTTTGTCCAATTCAACTGTATGGGTATATACGTAAGCATTTTGAAGTGCCAGTAGATATTTAACCTTGATCGTGCATAATTTGGGCACCATTCGCCCCACAAGACACTTCGGAAGCGGTTCAGAGTCTGACGATCTGATCTTTTCTTTCTTTTCCCAAACTACACTAGTGTCATTGGTTTGGCCGGATGTATCAAATGGAGTGTCATCTCCAGTATCATCCATATTTTCATCCATTATTTGTGGTGGATCGTCAGCCAACTTAAGGGCAGTATCCTCTTTTTTTATACGGAAAAATCGATGGGTGGAATTGGTGGAACTGGATCCAAAGTAGGCAACATTATAGGATCCACCAATGTAGAACCTTCAGTGGGTTTTTCTGTATCCATGGCAGAGGAGGTTACATTTTTTTCTTTGGAAAACCTAGTAATCCTTTGATGCGTGTTTTCCCTTACATCTGACCTCATAGAAATAAAAGGAGATGGAGTTATGCGACTAGTAACATCTTTATTTTTTGTGAAAAGGATTTTCAATTAACTGAACATGAGGTCCAAGTGGTTCAAGACTTGTTAAACATAGAGCAAGAGAAGTACTTCTTGAAACTACTGATGGTATATGAGATGACAAACTTCTGTCCGATTAGGGTATCCCTTATATGATCAGTCCACCAAGAGAAACAGGTAGTATGGCAGCGATTCTAGCCTTTTTTCTCTTTTTCTAACTCAGACAGGTTAAGCCAGCATCGTTTGATTAAGGCAGTTCTTGTAGTGAATATAAAAGTCTTGAAAAATATTAGAAAATTTGAAAACTTGAGATGATTCAAGTTCTCTCTCTCTAGAATTAGAATTTGAAATTTTTCTTACTCTAGAAATAGAAACAGTAAAAAAAACACACTTATATAGTTGAATGATCTACTTGATTGTTTTACCTAGGGTAGATGAATTGGTTGAATAATGATCAAATGACACTAATTATAGCATTGTCAATTTTTAAAGTTTCAGTGCAAGTACCTAGGAAAAATGGTTGGTGGGTCCAATTAGAAATTGACACGTGTAACATAGAACTAATTAAAAAGTCGCAACCTTTGAGTTGTTCAATTGACCCTTCAGATTTACTTCGAATGCCAATCGGACATTATATACCATGGTTATCTCTTCTAAATATTTTTTGGAAGAACAAATGGGGCTATATGATCGGATCAAATATAACTGGGGGTATCTCATAGCGATTCTGATTTAATCTGAAGGGAAATTCGGACATAATGATCAACATTTAATGACTAAGAAACAACTTGAGGTGGTCAATGACTTAGCTATGTGTCTAGTACCTCAAAGCATGGGCTTGGGGGCTTATAATGGGCTTGGGGTCTCACATAATGGACCCACTAATAAGATCTGACCCGAAAGACCCATTGGGTATCTCAAAAGAGTATAAATATCCCAACCAACTTCATTAAGAGTGTTGAACATTTTCTAAAAATATTAAATACAAGGATACACCTCATTTCTCTCACTATTCTTTAAAAACATACTTAATATCAACCAACTGTATTCCTTTTTTACCCCTAAATCAGATTTTTCCATCATCAGGCTAGATCATGCCAACCTATAAAACAAAGACCATTGGCAAAATGACCTCCATATTTCCTCTAAAATTGGTTTTTTCAATCATCTTAACAAGAGTAACATTACTAATATTCATTCGTGGTTTCCTCCTATTAATAATAAACTGAAATTAAACATCGATGGTTCTTGTTTGAGTAACGGTGAAGCCAGTGGGGATAGCCTAATTAGAGACACTAAGGGTGAAATCATTGTTGGTTTCGGTATAAATTATGGTAAGCTTACCCATTTTATTGCTGAGATAAGAGCCCTCATTGATGGCATTAATCTCTGCAGTTCTTTAAGTGTAACAAATATCGACATCGAAACAGATTCTAAGACATTAGTTGAGCTTATTGCTAAAGACAAATATCCTTTGACTCTTGACCCTCTTCTTAAGATTTGTAGGAGTCTAACAACGTTTTATGGTCTTGTCTTATATCAATCGAAATCAAAATTTGACAACTAATTGGCTAGCCAAGTGGACGCATAAATATAAGATGAGAGTAGAATTTTCGAACGATCATGCTCTTATCCCTCCTAAGGGTATAACATTCTTTGTAAGTATAGGAATTTTCTATACTACTATGAACAATTAAAGCTCTGATTCTTAGTAGAGATTTATATATCTGTTCTAACAATGGAGTAGGTATTTCCTGACTACCACTCTTTTAATTTTCAGGTTTAGGGAAAAGTTGTAATCATAAGAAAAATATCAAATCAAAAGTTGGATCTCATCCCAAATTCTTCGTTTAATTAGCACTCTTGAGGATTTTCTTCAAATATACAGGTCTGAACAAAAGAATTGCTAGAAGATGGGTGGAAAGGACAAGTATCATTGCATAAGGTTTGGAGCTGGGATTATGAATGGACAACAGATGATTCTCAACTGCAAAGATGGAATTCAAAAAGGAGTAATTACATACTTATTAAATATTCGATCAAGTACCTGATTTATGTTAGCTTCCAAGGCCGAATTCTTATTTCCTTTACTAGAGTTTCTCCGGTAAAGAGAAACACAAACTATTCAAAACGTGTAGGAAGTTATCTATTTTGCAGCTTCTAAGATCATGGATAGGGGTTCAAGTACCTTCATGTTTAAACCAAAATCTTGTGTTGATTTTGCATTTTGTCAAATGGGTTTCGTGCATTATGAAGCTTCACTTGCAATTGGATCTCAAGAAATAAATTCCTATATGAAAAGTTGAAGGATTAGACTGAGTTACAAATGCTATATGTTAAAAGACAAAGAGAGAAGTAGCCGCAAGAGGCGGCTAGGGTTTTGTGTTTTATTAGAAAATGTTCCTTTTTGTATTGAACTGTTTTTTTTATAATGCAAACCCAAGTAAGGCTCTCAATATATAGAGAACTTAGAGGCCTATACAAGGAAACTTAATACATTGAATATTCTAACACTCTCCCCTCAAGTTGTGTAATGGGATCACCAATACCTAACTTGGATAAAACTAATTCGAATGTTCTTGCAGCAACCGCTTTTGTCAGGATGTCTGCCAGTTGGTCTTCGGATCTAACAAACGGAAGTTCGACTGTCCCATCTTCAATCTTTTCTTTTATGAAGTGCCTATCTATTTCAACGTGCTTTGTTCTATCGTGCTGTACCGGGTTCTCTGAAATCTTAATCGCAGCTTTATTATCGCACATTAACTGAGTTGGACACTTTAGGGGGATCCGATTTCTTTTATTATCTTCTTTAACCAAAGTATCTCGGTAATCCCCTTAATGATTCCTCTAAATTCTGATTCAGCACTTGACAGTGATACTACTTTCTGTTTCTTACTCCTCCAAGTCACCAAGTTACCTCCAAGAAGAGTAAAGTAGCCAGCAGTTGATCGTTTGTCGTTAGGATTCCCTCCCCAATCAGCATTTGTGAATACTTCAACATCAAGGTGTCTATTTTTCTTAAAAATTATGCCTTTTCCGGGTGTGCCTTTGAGATATCGAATAATCCTCATTACTTCCTCCATATGGTGTTCCCGAGGATGATGCATGAACTGGCTAACTACTCCCACCGCGTATGCAATGTCGGGTCGAGTGTGAGCCAGGTAAATCGATTTTCCCACCAACCTTTGGTACCTTTCTTTACTCGTTGGTCTGGCCCCTTCAATTATCTTTAGTTTGTGATTCACAACCATAGGAGTGTCATTTGGTTTGCAATCCACCATGCCAACTTCAGCTAATAAATCCAATATATATATTTCCATTGGGAGATATAAATCCCTCTTCTTGACCTAAGAACCTCGATTCCTAGGAAATACTTCAATCCCCCAAGGTCTTTCATTTCGAACTCCTTGAAGAGGTTTTTCCTGAGAGAGCTAATTTCTTCTTCGTCATTCCCCGTTATAATCATATCGTCGATATATATTATAAGACACGTGACTAATTCTCCTCTCTTTTTGTAAAACAAGGTATGATCCCCATTACTCTGTTTGTAGCTATAATGCTTCATTGTCATTGTAAATATCCCAAATTAAGCATGAAGAGACTGTTTGAGCCCATATAATGCCTTTTTCAGTTTACATACCTCATTTTCTTGAAAACCATCAGAGAACCCTGGTGGGGGTTCCATATATACCTCTTCTTCGAAGTCTCCATGTAAGAAAGCATTCTTTACATCAAATTGATGAAGAGGCCAATCTTTATTTGCGGCTATGGAAAGTAAAACTCTGATAGTGTAAATCTTTGCAACCGGAGAGAACGTTTCAGAGTAGTCTATACCATATGTTTGTGTATATCCTTTGGCAACCAATCTTGCCTTGTGTTGCTCAATAGTGCCATCGGATTTATATTTTATATTAAACACCCATCTACACCCGACTGCTTTCTTCCCTTATGGTAACACACAATTCTCCCATGTATCATTCCTTTTTAGAGCTTCCATTTTGGTATTCATTGCCTCATGCCATTTAGTCATCTTCTTAGCTTATTGAGCTGTTTTAAGGATTTGTTCAGAGAGAATAGTAGCTGAAAACGCCTTTGCAATATTCGTCGTTCCTTTCCTGTTTGTTTTTACCGGATATGTAGAAGCATGAGGAACGTGTTCCGGTGAATACTGGTCAGGAGGAACCCCTATTTTTTCTTGGGGAAGAACCGGAGTTTGAGTTTTAACAAATGAACATCCTGAAATGTCATGGTCAGTAGCATTTTGTGAATTATGACATTGTAAATTGTTTACCTCTTGATAGACATTTTCTTCGGCTGATTCGCTGGTAGTATCCATGGCATTTATTTCTTGTTGGACATTGTCTTCGGGAGAATCATTGGTGGTAAGAACTGCCTCGTCAGTCTCCTTTATGTTGGAAGAGGCGTGTTCGGTGGCGCCATTTACCGACTCTGTCGGCACATCCTCAAAGTAACTTTCATATAGCAACGAGTCGAGTGATTCACTTACTTTCTCCTCCTGAGCACGAGATTGGTGGTCAAAAAAATAATCGGATTCTAAGAAGTCACAGTCCATGGTGACATGGATTCGACGAGTAACCGGATTTTAACACCGATAGCCCATTTGATGAACACCGTACCCAACTAATACACACTTTTCAGCACACGGATTAAGTTTGTTTCAACTAGTTTTAGGGATATGAACAAACACCAAACAACCAAAGACACGAGGTGGTAAGTTCATAACAGATGGAATTGTAACTTGGGTGGCAAGCACTTGTAAAGGAGTTTTATTTCCTAGACATCGGGTTGGTAGACGATTTGCAAGATACGTGGCTGTAGCAAGAGCTTCTGGCCAAAGAGAATGAGGAACTCTATATTCAATCATAATAGCACGAGTTTTTCAAGTAAAGTACGATTTTTTCGTTCTGAAGTACCGTTTTGTTGAGGTGTGTTTGGACAAGTGGTTTGATGGATAAGACCATTTGTTTCCAAACAATTATGCATTGTTTGGTTGACAAACTCTGTTCCATTATTAGAACGGAGAACCTATATTTTTTTCCAAATTGAGTCAAAATCATTTTGTAAAAACAAACAAATATTTCTGGTACTTCTGATTTATGTTTCATGAAGTATATCCAAGTCATTTTTGAGAAATCATCCACAAATAAAACAAATTATCTGATTTGATTGTTAGTGGAATTTGGTGCTGGACCCCAAACATCAGAATGGATTAGCCAAAAAAACATAATCAAGTCTAGTATTACTTTGATTAAATGAGACCATACGATTTTTTGCAAGAATGCAGGTTTCACATTTCTCATGAATGGAATGATTCAAAAATAGACTAGGAAACAAACTTTTAAGATAGCTAAAAGAAGGATGACCAAGTCGCCAAATCCATAACCAAAGTTGCCTTTCGGTTGTTCCGTGAGCAAGCATGGCATGTCCCTTATGAACTACCTCATCAATATAATAGAGACCTCCTTGTTCAGTACCACGCCCAATGATCTTCTTCGTACGAATGTCCTGTAAAATGCAAAAAAATGGATACATAAGAACCATACAGTTGAGTTGTTTTGTCACTTGACTAACAGATAATAACTTTAAGGAAGAGGCAATTTTTAATTTCCATTTTTTCCCAAAAAATAATTGAACCTCCCCCTTTGACTTCACAAATTTCTGCACTAGCAGTCTCAGTATGGGACTTCTTTGGAGATGACATGTCACCAAAGTCTTTAGGATCATAAGACATGATGTCCGTAGCCTCGCAATCAAAGATCCAATTCATTAATTTCTCAAACCATTTACCTCCAAGTTTTTCATAGGAGTTCGCCGTCATTCCTCCAAAACCAGTGCCACTTCCTTGCTCATTTTAAGTCGGATCTTCACCGCCACTTGTAGACGAAGCCCGTTTGACATTAGATCTGAAACACTGATTATTTTTCTCCTTATGACCGTCCTCCCACCATTCTGGATAGCCAACCAGCTGGAAACATGTCTCTTTAGTGTGTTTCTTCATCCCACAATGAGTGCAATACAACTTGGATTTATCTTCTTTCTCTTTGGATCAAAATTTAAACCTCTGTGCAGAATCTTTAGCAGCCAAACCCATTCCAATTTCAATCGAGTCACTATCAGAAGAACTTGATTTTAGGATATTAAGCCTGGCCACTTCCCTTCGTATTGTAGCATATGCTGTTTCCATGGAAGGAAGAAGATCCTTTTTCAGGATATCTCTATTGACTGGTTCCAGCTTGTCATTAATCGCCATTAGCAATTGATAGAGTCTTTGTTCCTGAGTCTTCTTATTGTAGATCTGAATGTCTTCTGGGTCTTTCATAGGGTTCAGATCTCGCCTATCTATAGACATCCAGATGTTCTACAGTTTGTTCCACAAGTCTTCTAGTGTATCAGACCCTTCCCTTAATGAATTAGCCCTCTTATGAAGGTCAAACACCTGTAACGAATCTGTACCAGAACCGTATGTGGTGGCTAACCGATCCCAGAGGGCTTTTGCAGTGGGATATTGCGAGACATTATTCACCAAGCTGGATTCAAGATTCTGGATAATCCATGTGAAAACACACTGGTCATCTTGTTCCCACCTTGTATATGTGTTGTCAGTTTTGGATGGAGGTGCCGGCTCCCTTGTAATGTGAGAACCTCTCCCCCTTCCCCCCAATTGCTTTCGTCATCAGGTTTGCCCATAGGTCATAGTTGTCACCACTGCGTTTAATCCCTAGGGATAAATTCTCGGGGTTAGTTGTTTGTTGTTGTGTTTCGAGACCATTTCTCAGAGTGGCAGCAATCTGAATTGTTAATTCATCAAGAATTTGACTGACCACAACTTCATTGCCAGCCATCTTTGTTGAGGATGTTCAGAATTCCAGAATCGCACGTGCTCTGATACCATGTTAAAAGACAAAGAGAGAAGTAGCCGCAGGAGGCGGCTAAGGTTTTGTGTTTTATTAGAAAATGTTCCTTTTTGTATTGAACTGTTTTTTTTATAATGCAAACCCAAGTAAGGCTCTCAATATATAGAGAACTTAGAGGCCTATACAAGCAAACTTAATACACTGAATCTCCTAACACTATATATTCATCACAACGTAGAATTCTGATTAGTCAAAGAAAGGTCTATAACAATTTGATCATATTATTTTTTCTAGTTTTTCTTTTCGGTTCTATAATAAATATGCAGGTAAAGATAAGGAGCAATTCTCGAAATATCTTACTTCATCTGTTAGCCGTAAAGCAAAGATATTGACATTACCTTAAAATTTTGTGAAGATCTCTCAGTTAAAGTTATCCCCTCCTGATAATCTGCAAATTGAGCATTCTCCGTCTCCCCTTTGCTAATTATTTGTTCTGAAATTGTTTGATGAAGAACCCGAAGATATTGTTATCTATTAAATCTCTCAATTGATAATGAAATATTACCATGATAATTCATTGTATCCTGCAAATTTTCTCTCTTGATCATGTTTATTGACTAACATTTTTCTGTTTAGCAGGTTATACCTGACTACATATGTATTTTTAATTTCAAGTCTACGTGTCTATAGGTACATAATTACCAAACAATCAGGTTGGTCAAGGTTATTCTACCTTAGCTAATATTCATATTTTATCTTTGTTCCAAAAATCAAATTCGTACATGTAAAGATTAGCCTCTCATGTAAAGAATGATGACGGTCATATCGAGGAAATCAATGGATCCATGCTCTTTTATCTCGACTCGATCTTGAAGCTTTCTAAATACAGCTCTACAAATATCATCCCAAACTCCAAAAACTGGCGCTAGTTATTGGTGGTCTCCATTCACAAAGATAAAAATTTTATGTGCTAATTTTTCTTCCTAAAGTGATCTATTGTTTTTTAACTCGCTGACCTGACATGAGTTTTTGCATTCAATCAAATATCTTCTGGTCATGCGAATAAAAGATTGGTTGTGGCTAAATTAGGGTCACTCGCGATAACCATCCCCAAATTTAAAAGCGTACCAAAATTATCCTTTTATCCCGTCGGTTGAGATCTTTTCAACCGACGGGGAAGCTTGACTCGGCGGGTAAGAAGGTCCCACCCGCCGGTTGAGAAGGTCCCACCCGCCGGTTGAGAAGGTCCACCCGCCGGTTGAGAAGGATTCAACCGTCGGGTAAGGGTTAAATAGTAAAAGTTCAAAAACACCTTATTTTTTGGGGTTGGTTAACATTTTTTGAACTCGAATTTAGCCAAAGCCTAAAAGATTTACTTTGGAATTGGCAAGTAAAACATGTCTTAGAAGCCCAAGAGGGATCCTTGCAACTACTCGAAATTCAGCTACATTCAAAGATCTTCTACTTGTAATTAGTCAATCTCATCCATAGAGACAATAGTTCATCAAAGCCAATCTCAAAAGTTAATCAATGGTTATTGGATCCAGTTTTCTCTTTCGGACCTTAATTCTCCAATGTCCCTTTCAAAAAAAATTAATCATAACTTATTTTAATTAATGGAAAAAATAGGGTCCAGCACAGATCTTACACCATGAGTTCAAGATTAGTACGGGAGAAATCAAAATTTACATAAAGGCGTCATTTAAAATTTTGATATTACAATTCCCGCCTTGAAAAGAACCAAAATTTAAAACACATCAAAACTTCAGATCTTTATGAAACACCATTAATAGCAACTCTTCAACTTCTCCAATTTTCGACAAGAAAAATTTAACGCTACATCCAAATCAACATCTTCGTCCAGCTTCAGGATCATCCAACATCAGCTTTATCTTCATGACAATACAACAAAATCTGGATTTTAAAGTAAGAAAATTTCGGCAGTAAACATATTCTGGTATCAAAGTTAGTTAATCTAAATTTCAACTAATATATCATAAACACATACTTTCAAAAAGAGCAATGGCTAAAAGTTGGTTTGAAGCCTTTAAGTAAGAGAAACTTATCTTATTTTTGGATCTCAAAGACCATTTTGCAAGGAAATTTGCAACCTGATTCTGATTTCTTGAGTTATGCTTGATGTTCATCGTTGAGATAATTAGTTTCCTGTAAATATTGATTAATGGAGAAAGAAACCAATGTGAATTTCCTTTACCAATAAGATTGATAAGGTGCAAATAATCAGACTCAATATCTACATTGTTCCAATTGTTCTTTTTGCAGATAATAAGACCCTCCAGTAACACTCGAGCTTCTGCAAGCATGGGAGAGAGCTTGCCATAAGTATTTCCAGAGCAGTGAATAATTTATCCCTTGATGTTCCTTATAACAATGCCCCCATTAGACCTGTCACTTCTGATACAAGCAGCGTCTATATTTATCTTCAGTCTCTCCTTCTCAGGCGCAATCCATTTGAGGTAATCAATTCTTATGGTTTTATTTATAGCAGAGCAACATCCAAGCTAATTCTTGCATTAATAGCGTTATGCTTTCTGTTTAACATTTTAGAAATGTCAAGACCAACAATAATCATGTTAATATTGTAGATGGTTTTGTTGACAGAGCCATGAACTCTATTGAATTTGGAGTTGTTGTGACTCTTCAATATCATCGAGCAAATAAGAGCGGGAATAATATGAGTTATATGCACTTTAGAATTAGAAAACCATAACCAAATTTTAACAACATGGGAAAGAACCATATATCTTTTGATTGTGATGTTGAATAAATTACTAAAGTGCTTCCAGATACTCAAAGAGCACTTGAAATTAACAAACAAGTGAGTTATGTCTTTAAAGTTAGAGAAAAATTGGCATTTAGAGACTAGATTAACATGCCTTCTCTGCATAACCGAATCAGCAAAGATATAGTTTTTAAAAAGCCTCCAAAGGAAGAAAGAGTACTTCATGGGTGTAAGATCATTCCAAATCTTCCTATACAAACTAGAGGGGATGGTATGATGCCTAATAATGTTCCACGTTTGCTTGGTGTTAAAAAATTTGTCCTGAGAGAGCTTCCAAATCATCAAATCATTTTTGTTACTGTTAATGTTAAACTTCTTAATTTGATTAATTCTATCTTCAGGCAAGAAGCTTTCCATTAAATTCGTGTTCCAGCAATTATCCTTCCAGAAGGTATTAACTTTAACTTCCAAGTACCAGTTGTTGTAACCAATGTTGCTCTGATTCAAAATAGGCAACTGATTGTGCCAGTCATCCCTCCAGAAGTCCATATCTCCCTTCTCGAACATCCATCTTATATTTCTTTCAGCAGCTTCTTTAACACTTGTAAGTCTTTTCCAGATCAAAGAAGAATGCTTAAAAATATTAGTATTAAAAGGATGAGCTTGCTTGCAGTAAATGTTGTTCATAATATTAGCCTAAAGGCTATCATTCTTCCTAAAGTTATACCAGAGCTTTTGACAGAAGGTGTGTTTCATATGAGAAAGTTTTTTGATGTTTAGACCATCTTCCTCAAAAGGGCCATAAGGTTAGACTAGGAAGTCCAATGAATGTTGTTCTCATTTAAATTACTTCCCCAAAGAAATGTATTAAAAATTATCCAAGCCTTTTGATGATGCAGAAAGGGATAGCCCTGTTTTGCATCCAAAAACATGGGATAAACATTAAAACAGAAGATATAAGCACGAGCCTTCCTCTAAAAGAAAGCAAGTTTTGATTTCATTCATTGATTTTGGAGTTAACTTTATCATGAATGATATTGAAGTTCTTAGAGTTGTTGTTGTTGTTGCGGAGACTAACACCCAGGTAATTGGTAGGCAGAATATCAGTTGTGAAACTTGTTTGATTTTAAAGGAAATGAACTCTGGTATGATTAAGCTTTGAATAAGTTATTATCTTCGTCTTTTTCTTGTTTATAGCATGTCCTGAAACTAATTGATATATATCCAAAAACTCACTTAGAAAATCAATAGAAGAATGTAAGTTGTTGGTGAAAACAAGGATGTCATCAGCAAAAGCTAAACTAGGAACCAAGTAATCAGCTCTAGATACATATCTCATTTTGTTGTTTGAGTTGAAAAGATTTAGAAGGCCCGTAGTAAAGACTTTTTCCCCAATAATAAAGAGGCTTGGGGACAGGGGATCCCCCTGCCTTAGGCCTCTTTTGGGATTAAAGTATCCTAGAACATCCCCATTAATCAACACATGAATGTTAACGTCTTTTAACAACTTGTTTATTAAAGTAATAAACTCATTTGAGAAGCCAAACAAAGACATAAATTTAGATATAAATAAATAGGACATTATGTCAGATGCCTTTGACATGTCCAACTGAATAATTATGTTCCCAGTTTTAGGCTTCTTGCTGATATCATAGATCAATTCTTTCGCAATCAAGATATTATAATGGATTGATCTTCCTTTCACAAAAGCAGTTTGACTTTTAGAAATAATGTTCGGCAAGATATCATCAAGCATTGAGTTTAAAAGCTTCGAAAGAATTCTGTTAAGCATGGAACAGAGGCTTATACGCCTATAGTTGTTCCAGAAAGTAGGGTTAGATATCTTAGGTATTAAGCATATGCATGTGGCAAAGATGCCACTAGGATTACTTTGACCCTTTAAGAAAGAGTTTATAGCAATGCAGAGATCCCACTTAAGAATATTCCAACACACTTTGTAAAAAAGGATAATATACCCATCAAGGCCAGCAGCACTTGATGAGTTCATCTTCGTTTGAAGGCTTCATCAGCTTGGCATTCTCCTCTTGAGTGACCATAGGCTCTTGAATTGCAAGAATTTTAATCTTTTCTTTGTAAATTATAAATTTCAGCCTCCTCACTATTGCAGAATTATGGATACCACGCACATTCAAATTAAGTATCCTTATCATTGCCAGATAATGACTTATAGTGCCTGTTGATCTCTCAAAATTTCAGAGACTTTATTATCACTTTACTGGGTTTCTTTCTTTTTTCTTTGATTTGAGTTTGTTTTTCAAGATGATCCCGAAACCAGGATCAGGAGAAACAGCATTTGTCACAGGAGTTGGAGTCGCTCGGATGCCTATATTTTCTTGTTGGGGTGAATTTCATCCAGAGCTTTGATCATCATTTCCTTCATGTTGAGCGTAACCCTATTCTAACATTTGTAAAGCCCCGATAATTTCAAATTCTTCTGGAGTTGAAGATTCTTGATTATTTTGAGTTTCTTTGATGGATATTTCATTTTTATTCAGTATTTTATTCTAATGGATCACAATGGATTGAATCTTTGTTCTGTACACAGGCTTAGATTTTAGATTGTTTCTTTCAACGTTCTTGCTTTGAATTTTCTTAATAGTATTGTTAAAAGTTTTCTCTTCTTTGTATCCTATATCTTTTACCCTCTCTGAGTTATTCTTCTTGCAATCCGATTGTTTGTGACCCATATGAAAGCAGCAATCATAGCAATCAGGGATATTTTTGTAGCTAACATTCAACCAGCATCTTTCGGTGCTACCAAAACCGATCCAAATACGATAATGAAGCTTTTTCAAAACATCTAACTCAATTAAAGCATAACAAGCATTTGAAGACGCTTTTTTTTTGTTTGGTATGTTAATTCTGTAAGGAACTCCAAGAGACGCAATAACATCATATAAGATCTTTGAGCTGTAGAGATGCTCCGGAATTTTCTCAATCTTGACCCAGATTATAGCAATAGAGCTTTCTTTCTTATTACTGAACTCAGGAGTCCAACGTAGAAGTCTCATGACAGCGTTATCGAAACTCCACACTTTTCTAGCCCAAAATTTACAAACATCCTCTTTTAAATCGAATTCAAAGAATATACGATGTGAGTCTTTAATATCCACACTGTAAGAACCTTTGAACTTGAATGTACTCAAGAAGTTATTCAACACCGACTTTTTAAGAACTCCCGCAACGAATTTTCCCACCAGAGTAACTTTCGTTTGTTGAATCAGAGTATCCTTAACCGTTTTAGTGTATTAAAAAGAAATACGATCTTTTTTTTTCTTTAATACTATCAGGAGGGATTAGATCCGTTTTTTGGGAGTTGTAACTGGGTTTCACGGCATCA
Source organism: Limnanthes douglasii subsp. nivea (assembly GCA_036936605.1). NCBI lineage: Eukaryota > Viridiplantae > Streptophyta > Magnoliopsida > Brassicales > Limnanthaceae > Limnanthes > Limnanthes douglasii. The sequence continues at coordinate 245,088,119 of JAUPFV010000002.1, forward strand.
GCGTACGTCTTCTTAACCTGAATCGTGTCAGTTCGATCAACTCTGTTTCTCGAGAAAAGAGATATTAACCATATTATCATATATCTCAATGAATCAGAAACTGGAAAAAATGAACAGAAGGAAAAGATAATAGTCTCAAAATCTTCTTCTTGGCTCACTTCTTGGAGTGACGCTCTCCATCATGATATTTAAGACTAAATGAGGTTGGACTAGAAATTTTGGCAAATCGGCATTGACTTCAATCAACAAGGAAATAAAACTAGATGTTGGCAAATCGGCATTGACTTCAATCAACAAGCAAATAAAACTAGATGACAGACGTAAATGAGTATGTTTACAAAACAAAACTAACCACGCTACCTCTTACAAAATACCACCAAAATCAACATTGACATAGAAACTACAATCTTGAAGTTTGATGTTTCCCAAAAATTTGTCTTTCCAGAAGGAGTAAGTTCAGTCCGTTGTTTAACTGCTAATTGCTCCTGCAGTTCGTTTATAGCTCTATCCCTCCGTTCTCCCATCTGTCGAAAACCAAATCAAATCCATGAGCTACATATCACAATAGTATGCATTAAGAATGAAAATGTTTAGGTGATATTACCCTTTGGAGCTTGCGATTCTGTGCTCGAGTTTCATGGAGACAGAACTCCAACTTCAATACCTTTTTCTTCAGTTCTTGATCAGTTTGCCGCTGTTTCTCTAACTGTTTGCAGAGAATGTTATACTATAAGCCGTAAATAAATAAATAAATAAAAATTTCAAATTGACACAAGAGCTTAAAGAACAAAGATAGTAAAGAAAAGCACCTGTATTTCAACTTCTTTGGTTTTGAGTTTACAGTAAGTAGACATAAATCGGATTTCATCTCTCAGTTGTCTTATTTCTTCATCTCTCTCTACGATATGTTTGTTGAACCTCTCAAAATTCTTCTGAGAAATCTCATCAAACAATTTCGGAAGCTCGCAATCCTTGTCGGTTCCGGCTTTCATAATTTCCTTCTGGATTCTTGCAACTTCATCATTTAGTTGTTTTTGGGAAGATTCCATGGTTTGAAGGTCATTCTGTAATGTATCTAGCTGCTCTCCTAGCCTAGTTATACTCTCCTCGTGTTTCTTTAAACAAATGTCTTTCACCTCTACTTCTTTAACCATTGCTAAACACTGAAGCTGTGCTGATTGGGCTGATACAGCACTTGCTTCGGCGGTTGCTTGGGTTGCTGAAAGTTGCAATCTGACATTGTCCAACTCCTTTAGGTACTGCACCAACTCACACAAATCGATTGTAGAATCGAATATTTAGACAGCCAAACTACGGAGAGCACTAAAACGAATAGGTTAGAAAGAAAATATGAACCTTTTCGGCTACAGATGTTGAAGCTTGAAGTTGATCGTTTCGTTGTTCTAGTTTGATCTGTAATGAATGAATCTCCTTCTCCATGTTCTTCGTTCTTGTCTCCGCCTCCTGCTAATTAAATAGACATCAAATCAAACGGAGAACAAAAACACTCTGAGAATCAAGAAAAGAAGATTGGGCATGCCTGTCTTGAGAGTGATTCTTGAAGATATGATTGTTCTTGCGAAGACAGACGACTCCTGACCTCCTTCAACTCGGAAACCAAAGACACAACGTTTCGCCGGAAAGTTTGCTTCTTCTGATTTAAGTCCTCCAAGAGTGGATCAACCGATGATTTACCAGAAGAAGAGGACATCAGGGATCAAAGAATCGAGTCTTGTTGGCAAGGATCTATATGTTTGAGTCAGCGGGTGAAGTGAATTTTAAATCAAAAGGTATGATTTTTAAAGGAGAAAATGTATTTATAGTGAGAGAAGTATAAGTTCCAAGACACTCTGTTTTTCAAAATTCAAGTTTAATTCCATTTTGAATCCACAAGTTTGAAAATTTTCTAGGGAATATCAAACTACCTCCAAAAGACATACGGGGAAAACAATTTAAACCAGTAGTACCGACCCAGCCACTTTAGGACCAAAAATGAACCGGAGAGAGAATTCAAATCGGAGCTCCGAACGGCGACGTTCAGCTCTTTCACTAAACATCGAACAAAGCCATGCAATTTGGGTAGAGATGAAACAAAGAAAGAGTACCGAGCGATTCGTCTACAAGATGTCTGACTGATAACAGATATCTCGTTCGACTGTCCAGCTAAATCCAATAAATAAGGTGTAGTAGGATGCCATTGACAGGCATTCTATTAGGGTTTTGAATATTAATTTGTCATACTTCAAGCGGATTCGTGGTTTGACTTTTTGATCGTTAGAATATATTTCTTTAATATTATATTCAAGTAAAAAACAAATTCTAACGTATATTTAAGATTTTTAAATGTCACTTAATAGTACAAATTATAGCGTATTGGTATGGAGTTTCAAAAACTCTTCTAAATCGGAATGATACTGATTGAAATATTTTTAAATGTTATAATAAATGGGTGCAGTCCGTTAAGATTTAAGAATCCAATTATTTTCAAAAGTTTGGATTTAAATAGATTTGCATGTAAAGAAAGACATTAGTCATTTTCATTTTCTCATTATATAAGTAATACGTTTTCCTCATTAGTACTTTTAATATTCTTTTAATGTTTGCTATTATATTCTGTTATAAAACACATAAAAATCAATTCACCGTAGTCTTTTTTTCATTTTTATTGTCACAAAAAATAGTTTTTCTAATTTTATAGTTATCAAAAGTTATAAATATTTTATATTTATGGGATTAGTAGGAAATTTATTTCATTACACTATTATTTACTTTTTCTTAAGAAAATAAAAAAAACTAATTTTTTTTTTTATTTTGTAAAAAACTTGAAGCATTTTAAGTTTTGTTTTTGGTTTTCGAAACTAGTGAGAACATTGATTTTGATACGTTGGTTTTTAATAGTATAAAATCGATACTCAAACCCACTCCGAATCCTGATGGATATTTTTTTTCCATACCAACACCCGAATCTGCGGGTTCGGATTATCCACACGAATACCCGCAAACTACCCGCGAATGAAACTCGTAGTTAATAACCCGCAAACTACCCGCGAATGAAACTCGTAGTTAATAGCCAAACCTAAAATATTGTTAGAATAATATTTATGTAATTAAATATTGAACATTCATTATATAAAAGAATATTTTTAAAATAATATATATATATATATATATATATATAATTTTGTTAGAATAATAAGTTTATTATTTAATAACTAATAAAAGATTAATTCGTGATAACATCACATATTCACGCGGAAGAAATTTTAGTTTCAAATTTGAATGTGGTGATATATATTAACCTAAACAAGAAAATAAAACAAGAAAATAAAAAAAAACAAAAAAAAACATGAGAGATACATTGTATATTTTATAAACAAAATTTGATAGGTGATTAAAGAAATCACCCAACATAAACATTATCCAATCAAAATATATACTATCTTAAACTAGAAAAAAAAAATCTAAAACATATATATATATATATATATGATAAACAAGAATCTAGCAGTCAATTAGACAAGAATCTAACAATCAATTAGATCAATCACACAATATAAATATTACTCAATCAAAGATATATATTATCATAAAAAAAAGAAATCGATTAAAGATATCACTCAACGTCAATACTATCTAATAAAATATTAAAAATGTATATTATCCTAAACAATAAAAAAGAAAAGAAATATAGGATATATACATGATAAACAAGAATCTTACACTGGATTAGAGAAATCACTAAGATAAATATAATCCAATTGAAAATATATTATCTTTTTTTTTGGCAAAATAATATCGAATTACTAATTTGGAATGTTTACAAATAAAGGGTCTTCGCTAAGAAAACCAAAGAAATGAAGGACTTAATTGAGAAACCTAAAGATAAAGCCCTAGGTTCCCAAATCAGAAAACCCTCATTACAATTATTCCCAACTAACACAGACTCTTTGATGAAGACAAAAGCTTCGCGAAGAATAAAAGCATAGCCACCAGCAGCAAATCGCGATGAAGCTCCCAAATGGCTTGGATACTTCAGTCTAACCATGATCAATATAACCAATACCAAGACTTTCGAGGGTAATAATCGCCAGGAGAGGGGTTGGGGCATCGACATTAGAGAAGGACCTGTTAGATCGCTCAAACAAAATCCATTTCGTAATCCAATCAGCAGCAGCGTTCTGGGTTCGAGAAATGTGGCAAAGACACATAGATGGGTGAATAAGACTGCGGCATATAGTTGCAATTGGGATAGACGTAGCGTTTCCAGTGGCCATGTTGTTGATTAGAGTTAGACAATCTGACTCTATGTCAACATCACGCCAGCCTTTCTTCTTGCAAAGGATGAGAGCCCATTTTGCCAAATACAAAGCCAGCACCAGCAATTATGTTGCCCAGATCGTTCCTGACTATCAACCCACCAGTGGCTTCTCCAACAAAACTACTGGCTCCGTCGACGTTGATTTTCAGCCTTCCGGCAGCAGGAGCTTGCCATTTCAGGTACTTTCTTTTGACATTTTTTATAGTTAGGCATCCTAAAGCAGCACATGCGTCAATCACACCAGACCAGTGTTTAGCTTTAAGGATATTTTTTGAGTCTATACCAAGAATGACTTTTTTTATTCTATTAATAGCACTGGAGAAGTTATCGAAAGTGTTATTAAACTTGCAGCAATTTCTATTATGCCAGATTGTCCAACAAATGATTTGTGGGACAATGTGGGTAATATGAAATTTGCTGGGAGAAGACCAGAACCAACAATAAAACATGTGACTCAGAGACATGAAACGTCTCACGGGAATTTTAAACAGAATACCAAAGTAGTTCCATAAAGACCAAGCAAAACTGCAATTGATGAAGAGGTGATTTTTATCTTCACAATTGCAGCAAAACTAACACTTAGAGACCATAACAAAATGTCTTTCGGAGAGAATGTTGTCAATAGGAGCAAAAAAAATTATTAACTTCCCGTTTAAAAATGAGAATTTTGCAGAATGAAATGGTGCCAAAAAAATTTAAAAAAAGAAAACTTAGTATGTTTAATTCTGATGTTTTCCCAAGTAGACTTAGTGTTGAAATCATTGTCTTTAGAGAGTTTCCATTCAATTTTGTCTTCCTGATCATGAATGATTTTAACACAGTTGATGTGTTTGATTCTTTCATGAGAAATGAAGGAGAGAAGAGTAGGATTATCCCATTTATCCTCTTTCCAAAATGAATTCACTTTAACAGGAAGATACCAACTGTTAAAGTCATGCTCACTGGTAATAGGGGCAGGTTATGCCAAGAATCTCTCCAAAAGTCAATGTCCCATTTGCAAAGCTTCCAATAGACATTTTGATCAGTCTGACCTTTGACAGAGTATATTCTTTTCCAAATGATAGAATCAGACACTTTACAATTAGCATTAGAAGGGTGGGTATTCATGTAATAGGTTTTGTGAATAAGGTCAGCCCAAAGAGACTTTCTTTTTCTGAACATGAACCATAATTTGTAACAGAAGGTGAGTTGAATATCAGACAATTGTTTGATATTCAATCCACCTTCATCAAATGGCTTACAGAGATTATTCCAAGCAGACCAGTAAATAGCACAATCATTAAACTTAGACCTCCATAGGAATTTATTAAAACAAATCTTAATTCTGTTAATGATATTTTTGGGGATCAGGCTGTTATGCATCCAGAAATAGATGATAGGGTAGAGAACATTCTTAATGAGAGACAGTCTGCCCCCAAAAGAAAGATTCTGTATATCCCAATCTTGAATTTTATTGTGAATTTTAACAAGTAAAAGTAAGTAATGCTTCCCTTTATTGTTTGCAGCTATAGTGATGCCCAAGTATGTGAAAGGAGCTAGATCAAGATTGAAGCCAGTGGCTGATTTGATTCCTGGTAGTTGTAGCATAAGAACACTTTGGTGAGGTAATAAGTTTAGTTTTTTCTTTGTTAATCAGCTGGTCTGACTCATTTTGGTATCTTTCAAGCAGGTTACTCAGATTGTCAATGGAGGAGGGAGAGCTATTAGTGAAGATGATGATATCATCTGCAAATGCAAGACACGGTAAGATAAAACCAGATTTTAAGTAATATTTCATGCTGTTATTAGTACTATATAGGTTGGAGAGCCCTCTTAACAGAGCTTCCTCAGCAAGAATGAAAAGGCAAGGAGACAAAGGGTCTCCTTGTCTTAACCCATTCTTCTGAGGGAAATAACCAATGCTAACACCATTAATCAAGATAGATACCATGACTTTAGATATCAGGTTGTAAATGAGGGCCACAAGATCATCAGAAAAACCAAAGCATCTTAAAGTGTTAATGACAAAGGCATGAGACATTCTGTCAAATGCCTTTGTCATATCTAATTGCAAAATAATATTGCCTTTAGAAGGCATTCTATTGATGTTATGGAGCATTTCTTTAATGATAAGGATGTTATCATGAATAATTCTATATTTAACAAAAGCACTTTGACCTCTAAATATGATATTAGGGAGGATGTAGGAGATTCTTTTGTTAATTAGGCCAGAAATCAATCTGTTGAAAATAGTACACAGACTAATGGGCCTAAAGTTATTCCAAGATATGGGATTAGGGCCTTTAGAGATGAGGCAAATCCTAATGGCAAAACCACCACTGGGAATACAATGACCCTTAAGGTAAGAGTTCATGGCATTGCACAAGTCAGTACTAATAATGTCCCAACAAGATTTAAGGAAAAAAAGTTGAAACTATCAGTGCCATGAGCACTATCATTCTTCATCTCTTTGACAATGGACCACAATTCCTCTTTATTTGTATGCTTGAGAATGGCTTCATTGCCCCTGTCCATAATAAGCTTAGGGATATTGTTAAGGATAGAGTCCTGAGTATTAACATTATTATAAACATAAATGTCATTAGATAAGATTTTTTTGAAATAAGACTCAGCAGATCTAGCAATATCATCTTGATCAGTAAGTCAAATACCTTCATCCTTAATACCATTTATAGTGTTATTTTTTATCTTCTTGGAAACATAATTATGATAAAGCTTAGTGTTACCGTCACTGTCGTTGAGCCATGTGTTGTAACACTTCTGTCTCCAGTAACACTCTTCGTTTTTTAGATCTAGGATGAGAATGCTATTAGCTTTAGAAAGATTAGCCTTAGTCATATTGTTGTTTTCCTGCTGATGGATGATTTCACAGTTGTTAACCTCATTAGTAGCTTCCTTGACTTTACTTAAAATGTTGCCAAAAGTACTTGAATTCCATTCTTTAATAAACTTCCTTAATCTCTTGAGCTTATACCAGAAAATCACATTAGTATCACCCTTGCAATGCTTGATCCAATTCTGCTTGACACAACTTAGAAATTCAGTGTTATTAGTCCATGCATATATAAACTTAAAGTTGCATTTGTTATAATGGGAAAACACTGTTTGATTGTGAAAGATAGTGATAAGGAGAGGGGCATGGTCAGAACACGTACGGACCATGTAAAAAACCTAAATGTGCCATGAAGAGATCAATTTCTGATTAACTAACACCCTATCTAATCTTTTCCAAATTTTATTATTGCTCCAGGTATACCTTGAACCACTGTAACCAGGGTCTTCTAGATTGCAATGTCTGATGAAATCATTAAATTCATCTACACTGTGATCATCAAAAGAGGAACAACATAGCTGATCTTCAGGACAAATGATGGTGTTAAAGTCTCCAGCTATAATCCAGGGCTTCTCATCACAGGATAGCTGACACATTTGACTCCAGAGAAGTTTACGCTGAATTATTTGATTCTTGGCATAAACAGAGGTAAGATAACATGAAAATGTAGAGTAATTTATCTCCAAGTGGAGAAATTGATCATGATTAGTAATCACGGATATATTAATATCATCAGACCAGAAAATCCAGACCTTATTAGAGATGTTAGCATTGTAATTAAGAAACCCAATCCTTCTAGCAATCTGATCTATTTTTTCGTACCTGGCCATAGGCTCCTGGATAGCAATCAACTTAACATTGTCTTTATTAATGATGTATTTGAGTCTAGACAAAGTAGGATTGTTATGAATTCCACGAGCATTCCAACTAACAGTCTTTGTCATTATCAGATAAAGATTTGTTGTAGGATTTCTCTCTTTTAAGCAGAGAGTTAATAGACAACCTTTTGATACTTCTGTTTTTATTTGCAGACTTGATTTTCCTGTTGATAACCGTATTGAAGTCCTGATTAGTGGAGCTGGCCTTTGGTGAAGGATTGTAGTTGCCTATATTGTCACCTCGAGAAGAATCCTGCTGAGTTTTCTGGCTTTGAGAGTTAATATCCTGGTCCAGATTCTGAAGGGCACTAATAAGATCAAGCTCTTTGTTGGAGGCAGTGTCAACTATATAAGGGCTGCTTGGATTTGTAGATTGACATGAGACATTAGGCTTATCTTTAGCAGTTAATATGGATTTCAATTTTCTTCTGTAAACCTTGTTGAATGATTGAATCTGAGTAGATTTTGACTGTTGAACCTTAGCATCACTTTCTTGTAAAGAATCGGATTTAATCACATCCTTTGATATGTTATCAGTTTGATGAATGACTTCTTTTGATTTTTCTTCTATTTTTGAAGCATCATTTTTGCAATCTTCATCTTTATGCCCCAAATGAAAATAACTATAACAATAGTTAGGGACATTTCTATAGCTAACTCCTATCCAGCACCCTTCATTTTATCCAAACCCAATCCACAGCTTTCTTTTAAGCAATCTTGAAACATCAATTTCCACTTGTGCGTAAGAAGCATTAGCTTTGGCCCGATTATGATTAGGAACAAACGTTTGATGAACTTTACCTAAAGTAGCAGCAATATCGCTGATGATAGACTTGTTATAGAGATACTCAGGCAAGTTTTCGAATCTGACCCAAAGCAATACAATGGGGCATTCTTTATTCTTGTTAGTGTCTGGGGACCATTTCAGAACCCTCATTAGTTTCCCGTCAACGTTCCAGATAGCTTTCGACCATAACTTTCTAATGTCTTCAACTAAGCAAAACTCAATCAAGATTTGCCTTGGGTCTAAATTTACGAATGAGTATGACCCTTTAAACTTAAAAGAGTCCAGAAAAGATTGAAAAGCCACCCATTTTGGGATTCCTTGGCTGAACTTACAAATCAACGTTGATTTAGATTGAGTTATTAGGGCTTCTTTAGTTTCTTTTGAGAAATGAATAACGTTATGATCATCTGCAATCTTGACGAACTCTGGTTTAGGCACAGTACAATCAGAAACAGAGGTCAAGATTTCTGAGAAAGATTTCTTGATTCTGTGCTTGTCCTTGTTAGCATCTGGGAGAAGAGCAGGGAACTCTTGATTGTTGAGAGTATCAAAGACATGAAACACAATTGGGAGAGAATCACAGATCAACAGAAGGCGAAGAACAGCTTCTGAAAAAAAAAACAGAGCACGAACAGATTGCTAGAGATCAGATCCACCAGAGGAAAAGAAATCTCTGAAGGACAGATAAGGACTTTTCGGAGGGAGGAATGAAGAGATGGAAGACTATAACGGAGGTCGGAGGAGGATTAATCGGAGATCTTTAATTCCAGCAAAGCTCTGTTTTCTCAGAGATTTTGAAAACGGTAATTTTTTGTATGCATTTTACAATTTGAGTGATTTTTTTCCGACCAAAATGAGGAAATGGCCTATGCAGGTCATATTCCCAACCAAATATGTATTAACTAATCCAGCAGTTTTTCATTGAAAGTGATACATATAGTAATAGAGAAATTCGTTTAGTACTTTAGGGTTTTTTTAGGAAGCTGAAGTGAGAAGAAAGATCGTGTCGATAAAATAAAACAGTAAGAGAGGAGTATGGTTTATAGATTCACAGTGGGCTCATGGGCTAGTATTTTTATTGGGCTAGAATAATATTTTAAAATATAAAAATATTTTACTATTAAATAATATTTTAAAAAATAAAAGTATTCTACTATTTTTGAACGGGGCGGGTTCGGGGTGGGTACCCGCGGTAAAATATTCAAAACCGAAATCCGAACCGAACCCGAACGGGTAATAAAAATAAAAACCATAACCCGCCCTGTTTCTTTTTTATTTTTCGGGTAGCCCGCCCCGCCGGATCAGTTCGGTTCAGCTACTCGCGGTTTCGGGTTAAACTGCCATCTCAAGTTTCTGAGAAAATCGTATTTTTTTTGTTTGAAGATGGTTGTCTTTTATTCCAAAAAACATGATTATTAATGATTTTTTTAATTTTTTTAACTTCTGAACAGCAAAAACAGTTTATTTTGTTTTGTTTTTTTCTTGATTTTTTTAAAAAACACTAAAACAATATTGTGTATGTTTCCAATTTCGGAAACTTGTGAGAAAATCGATATGGACATGCATGGGTTTTAGAAAAACATATTTTTTTTTCTGAATACGGGTGGTTCAGAATTCTTCATCATAGTCGGCATGACATCATCATCCCATGTGGATACCACTTGACAAGTATCAATTCCGCAACGACCACCACCGCCGAGTCGGGTTGTTCGATTATGGGTATTTTCTCCCTTGCCCTTACATTTTACATCACAAATGACATATTTGCAGTTAGGTTGTCTAATAAACTTTGTTTCAGCGTTTCATCTATGAGTGATTTTTTTCACAATTGTCGGAATTTAGCTTCATGATTCCCTTTAGAGTGGAGCTCGATCGTCTTCTAATTCGCATTAGTGATCCTGCAGCAGGTAAAGTATTGTGTTTAATCATAGAATCTGGTCACATTACTAGGATTTTCTCCATATTTTCTTCGAGCGTTCTTCTTGGAGCTCAGTCTTTCATGGGGACTCGTCTCCACCTCGTGTACTTTGGTTCCTCAATTATTCATACTTTTTTTTACCTTTTTTGGTTGTTTGTGTTGTATTTCGTTAGGTGGTTTTCGTTGTTCTTGGTAATGACACGAGAAGTTTTGAATTCCAAGAAGGTATAAATGTTTTTGGAAATTTTGACTCCATTATTAGATATATGGATCATTTTTTAAGTTATACCACTAATCATTCCTCTCGTCGCTTGTGTAAGATCTAGGTTATCAAGAACCCATATGTCTTTTTCATTATTGCTATTTCTTTATCTTCACAACTTATTGACCGTAAATTTTATAGCCTCAACTTCATTGTTCCCTTCTTTCTCACGGTTATCTATGCTTTCAATTATGAGCATGAGTGTGGTCCTATATGGGCTGATCTGTAAAAAAAATCGATATTATACCATGATTATCCATATGGTCACTCTCAAGGATTTCAATGTTATTCGTAAATCCGACGAACGTACTAACTTGTCCAATCAATGTGAGATTAAAAAGTTTAATCATTGTTGCTATTAGTTTCAGTTGAGTGATCTTAGATCGTCGAGTTTCTAATTTAATTGAGTGAACAAAGAACCATAAAATCTTATCATTTCTAGAATTTACCGGGTCTTAGTTAACACTGAGTGGGATGATACATTCCCCAGATTCGGCCCCTATTTTGGGCCTTATTGCACTTCAGATCACATAACTGTCATTTTGAAACTAGGTACCCCTAGGTCACGTAAAAAAACATTAGATGTGGCAGATACATCTCTACTCTAATAGTTGGAACCTTCCAATCTCACCTCATGGTATGAGTTTTGTTACCCATAAACTCACTCATCTTCAAGATGCTCTATGCGGCCTAAATTTTAAGAAGTATGGTGATATAAGATATTTAACTCTCACTTGATACCTCAGCTATCAATAATACTTACCTAGCACTCAAACATGATACTCAACTCTTATGAAATACCATATATATTTTTATTATACCTTAAATACTCATGTTTCATCACATGTAACGTTATTATATATATATATATATATATATATATATATATATATATATATATATATATATATATATATATATATATATATATATATATATATATATATTAAATCCATATCTTTCAAACTATAGTTCGAGAAAAAAAATCTGAAAAAATCATCGATTTTGTTTTTTTAAGATGAAAAAACTACATCGATGAATGATATTTTATTTTTTATTTTATTTCATCAGACCTAGCTAGGTTAGTCTCGCACTATATTTATATGATTTCATATATCATACTTATGCATGCCCTAGTCTCACATGATGTAATAGAGAAAGACGTGAGACAAGGCATGATGTAATAAAAAGATGCTAGACAAGTCGAATGCGAGAGATGAGAAACAAAGCATGATGAAATCGAGATATGCAAGATATGGCTTGATTTAATAGAGATAGACGAGACATGTATTACTAGAGAGAGACGAGAAAATGCATGATATGATAAAAAGATGCAAGACATGTAATATTAGAGAGACATGCATGATGAAGTGGGGAGATGCGAGACATGTACTACCAGAGATATGCGAGACCATGCATGATAAAATTGAGAGATGTATATTGGAAAGACGATAGACGAGAGATAAGTCATGATAAAATGGAGAGATGCGCTACAAAGCATGATGTAATAAAGATATGTGAGACATGTGCTACTAGAAAGATAAGACATGATAAAATGGGGAGATGCGAGACATCTACTACTTGAAATATGTCAGACCACGTATGATGAAATGGAGAGATGTGAGATAGAATATGATAAAATAAAGAGACGAGATAAAATACATGATAAAATAGAGACATATGCGAGACAAGGCATGATGTAATAGAGATCCAAGACATGTACTACTAGAAAGATGGAGTCAATGCATGATGTAATAGAGAGATGCAAGACATGTATTACTAGGTAGATGTGACATCGTGAATCGTGTAATGGAAAAATGCAAGACAAGACGAGAGACGAGAGACATGACATGATGAAATAGATAGATGTGAGACAAGGTATAGTGTAATATAGACATACGATACATGTACTACAGAGAGATGTGATACAAGGCATGATGTAATGAAGAGATGCAAGACATGTACTACTTAATGACGCAAAATATGAGACCAAACCTATTTGGGTCTTATGAAAAAATAATAATTCAAAAAATATCATTCATGATAAAAAAAATCATTCAATTTTATATTACAAAACACATAACTCAAAATGTTAAAAATAAATGATAAAAACTATTCAAATTTATAAAAAAAACTATTCAAATTTATAAAAAAAACTACAAAAATTATGATAATTTTTTTTGTTTTATCTAGTAATTAAAAATATACTTATAAAGAGTATTGTTATTTAATAATTATATATATATATATATATATATATATACATATAAATTGATGTAGTAAAAAAATAGTTATAGTTTTTTATTTTTATATGATAAACATCATTCGCAATTAATTATTAAAAATAAAAAATTAAAATTTTAAACAAAATAATATAAAAAGTTGCAAAATAAAGAGGAGAATTTTTTTAATATATATTTGTTCTTATATATATTTGATGCGTTATGTGAAGTTTTAAATATTTGTAATGTGTTTTCATGCAATGGTTGGCGAAAATTGGTCTAGAAAAAATTGTCAATGAATAGGTCTGGTAAGTTTGCTCAAGGGTTAAATGAGTTTTGAGATTGGTTGTCATAATTTTTCTAGTGAATACAATTAGTGTTGAAAATGGTGTTGAGATGAGAATATGATAATAAGTATATAAGAAAGTGATATTAAGATGAGGGGACGTGGTAAAAAGTGAAGGAGGAGTAAATGAGAGAAACAATTAGAAGTATGATACGTGGTCTAAAAATAACCATGAATTAATGGGTTGGAAGATACAAATAAATAACTTGTTGGAGATAAGAAGTTAGTTAAAAAATAGAAAGACCAGATCCTTAGACGAGTTAGTTCAACACTAAACGTTCCAGTTATATTTATAGACAAAACCTTCGACAATGAGTCATTATGAGATTCAATATTGCCTTCCAAATTCCTACAGGTATAATATGTGATTTTAAGTCGTACAATTTCATGTTTGGGTTCAAAACTGTTTATTAATTACATATTAAACCTAAAGCTTACTTATACTTTACTTAGGTGTAATTACACCTAAGGCTTTAGTTTGTAGGGTATGATTTAACAGGCTAATCCTTTACCTAAAGCCTTACTCTTTAGGAGAGAATTGAGGTATGAATATAGTTTTGAGTTGTGTTTCATTAGTTGAGGCGTTTTATTGACCATTATTGGTCTTGTCTACTAAAGCTTGCTTGGTTTGCAATCTTGAAGTAGAATTTTCTTCTCAAATTGTTTACCTAATGAGTCGGTTACTGCTAGACATTTCGTGTTGTGGAACATGTTATCCTTATACTTCTTCTATTAAAAATATTTTACTGTCCAAACCTCTCTTAAGAATAAACCTTTCTTTTGGCGTAAGTAAAAGAGTACAAACATATGTAGCATTTCCTCTGTATTTTGATTTCATGGTAGTCAGTTATCTCGTAAATAGAGTTTATAATCAGACTAAAATTTACAATATTTTACATTTTTTTCCTTATTCATGTTGTATGTGAAAGTAACTCATAGTGCTTTTGAAAAATCAAAAAGTACAAAAGTATGAAGACGCACAGATAGAATAACCAAAGTTTTGATATTAGCCAGAGCGTCGATCATTGTCTTAGCATTGTTGTGTTGGTACTCTGCAAACATGATATGGATGTTTATTAGTTAATTAGTTAAAGGTCCATATAAAATTATTTCTCTTATAAATCATATATTTTAGTTATTTGAACTACTTCAAAATTTATAATTGTTTAGCATCCTGTGAAATATTTGGACTTTTTTAACCAAGTTAACATTTTAATGTTTCAAGTAACCGAATATTTTTTGGCTTCAGCAGTCTTAATGTATTAAGAACTTGAGTTATCCTTAATAAAAAAGGTGGACAATGCACTGCCAGTAGCTTCGTATAAATATTTATTGAGCCGTGAGAGTCTTTACTAAATTAGGGACTCGAGTAATCCTCAATAGAGAGGATGGGAGTATGTGAACTCCATGTACATCATGAATAAATTTACAATCCAGACTCTATAATGTTTACAAGGTGTTAAAAAATAAAGAGAGAAGTAGTTGCAGGAGGCGGTTAGGGTTTTGTGTTTATTAGAAAATGTTCCTTTTTTATTGAACTGTTTTTTTATAATGCAAACCCAAGTAAGGCTCTCAATATATAGAGAACTTAAAGGCCTATATTAGGAAACTTAATAAACTAAATATTTTATCACTCCCCCTCAAGTTGTGTAGTGGGATCACCAATATCCAACTTGGATAAAACTGATTCGAATTTTCTTGCAGCAACCGCTTTTGTAAGAATGTCTGCCAGTTGGTCTTCGGATCTAACAAACGGAAGTTCGACTGCCCCATCTTTAATATTTTCTTTTATGAAGTGCCTATCTATTTCAACGTGCTTTGTTCTATCGTGTTGTACGGTTTCTACGAAATCTTAATCGCAGCTTTATTATCGCACATTAACTGAGTTGGACACTTCAGGGGGTATCCGATTTCTTTCATTATCTTCTTTAACCAAAGTATCTCGCTAATACCCTTAACGATTCCTCTAACTTCTAATTCAGCACTTGGCAGTGATACTACTTTATGTTTCTTACTCCTCCAAGTCACCAAGTTACCTCCAAAAAGAGTAAAGTAGCCAACAGTTGATCGCTTGTCGTTAGGATTCCCTCCCCAATCAGCATTTGTGAATACTTCAACATCAAGGTGTCTAGTTTTCTTAAAATTATGCCTCTTCCTGGTGTGCCTTTGAGATATCGAATAATCCTCATTACTGCCTCCATATGGTGTTCCTGAGGATGATGCATGAACTGGCTAACTACTCCCACCGCGTATGCAATGTCGGGTCGAGTATGAGCCAAGTAAATCAATTTTCCCACCAACCTTTGGTACCTTTCTTTACTCGCTGGTCTGGCCCCTTCAATTATCTTTAGTTTGTGATTCACAACCATAGCAGTGTTATTTGGTTTGCAATCCACCATGCCAACTTCAGCTAATAAATCCAATATATATTTCTGTTGGGAGATATAAATCCCTCCTCTTGACCTAAGAACCTCGATTCCTAGGAAATACTTCAATCCCCCAAGGTCTTTCATTTCGAACTCCTTGAAGAGGTTTTTCCTAAGAGAGTTAATTTCTTCTTCGTCATTCCCCGTTATAATCATATCGTCGACATATATTATAAGACAAATGACTAATATCCTATCTTTTTGTAAAACAAGGTATGATCCCCATTACTCTGTTTGTAGCTACACTGCTTCATTGCCATTGTAAATCTCCCAAACCAAGCACGAGGAGACTGTTTAAGCCCATATAATGCCTTTTTCAGTTTACATACCTCATTTTCTTGAAAACCATCAGAGAAACCTGGTGGGGGTTCCATATATACCTCTTCTTCCAAGTCTTCATGTAAGAAAGCATTTTTTACATCAAATTGATGAAGAGGCCAATCTTTATTTGTGGCTATTGAAAGTAAAACTCTAATAGTGTCAATCTTTACAACCGGAGAGAATGTTTCAGAGTAGTTTATACCATATGTTTGTGTATATTATTTGGCAACCAATCTTGCCTTGTGTCGCTCAATGATGCCATCGGATTTATATTTTATATTAAACAACCATCTACACCCAAGTCATTCTTGAGAAATCATCCACAAATAAAACAAAGTATCTGATTTGATTGTTAGTGGAATTTGGTGTTGGACCCCAAACATCAGAATGGATTAGCGAAAAAGCATAATCAACTCTAGTATTACTTTGATTAAATGAGACCCTGCGATTTTTTGCAAGAATGCCGATTTCACATTTCTCATGAATGGAATTATTCAAAAAAGACTAGGAAACAAACTTTTAAGATAGCTAAAAGAAGGATGAACAAGTCGCCAAAGCCATAACCAAAGTTGCCTTTCGGTTGTTCCGTGAGCAAGCATGGCATGTCCCTTATGAACTACCTCATCAACATAATACAGACCTCCTTGTTCGGTACCACGCCCAATGATCTCCTTCATACGAATGTCCTGTAAAATGCAAAAAAATGGATACATAAGAACCATACAGTTGAGTTGTTTTGTCACTTGACTAATAGATAATAAATTTAAGGATAGTGAAGGAATATAGAGGCAGTTTTTAATTTCCATTTTTTCCGAAAAAATAATTGAACCTCCCCTTTTGACTTCACAAATTTCTCCACTAGCAGTCTTAGTATGGGACTTCTTTGGAGATGACATGTCACCAAATTCTTTAGGATCATAAGACATGGTGTCCATAGCCCCGCAATCAAAGATCCAATTCATGGATTTCTCAAACCCTTTACCTCCAAGTTTTTCATAGGAGTTTGACGCCATTCCTCCAAAACCAGTGCCACTTCCTTGCTCATTTTTAGTCGGATCTTCACCGCCACTTGTAGACAAAGCCCGTTTGATATTAGATCTGAAACGCTGGTTATTTTTCTCCTTATGACCGTTCTCCCACCATTCTGGATAGTCAACCAGCTGGAAACATGTCTCTTTAGTGTGTTTTTTTATCCCACAATGAGTGCAATACAACTTGGATTTATCTTCATTCTCTTTGGATCAGAATTTAAAACTCTGTGCGGAATCTTTAGCAGCCTAACCTATTCCAATTTCAATCGAGTCACTATCAGAAGAACTTGATTTTAGTATATTAAGTCTGGTCACTTCCCTTCGTATTGTCGCATATGTTGCTTCCACGGAAGGAAGAGGATCCTTTTCAGGATATCTCTCTTGACTGGTTCCAGCTTGTCATTAATCGCCATTAGCAATTGATAGAGTCTTTGTTCTTGAGTCTTCTTATTGTAGATCTGAATGTCTTCTGGGTCTTTCATAGGGTTTGGATCTTGCCTATCTATAGACATCCAGATGTTCTGCAGTTCGTTCCACAAGTCTTCTAGTGTATCGGACCCTTGTCTTAATGAATTAGCCCTCTTATGAAGGTCAAACACCTGTAACGAATTTATACCAGAACCGTATGTGGTGGCTAACCCATCCCACTGGGCTTTTGCAGTGGGATATTGATTCTGGATAATCCATGTGAAAACACATTGATCATCTTGTTCCCACCTTGTATATGTGTTGTCAGTTTTAGATGGAGGTGTCAGCTCCCCTGTAATGTGAGAACTTCTCCCCCTTCCCTTATTTGCTTTCTTTATCAGGTTTGCCCATAAGGCATAGTTGTCACCACCGAGTTTAATCCCTAGGGATAAATTATCGGGGTTAGTTGTTTGTTGTTGTGTTCCGAGACCATTTCTCAGAATGGCAGCAATCTGCATTGTTAATTCATCACGGATTTGACTGACCACGACTTCATTGCCAACCATCTTTGTTGAGGATTTTCAGAATTCCCAGAATCACACGTGCTCTGATACCATGTTAAAAAACAAAGAGAGAAGTAGTCGCTGGAGGCGGCTAGGGTTTTGTATTTATTAGAAAATGTTCCTTTTTGTATTGAACTGTTTTTTTTATAATGCAAACCCAAGTAAGGCTCTCAATATATAGAGAACTTAGAGGCCTATACAAGGAAACTTAATACACTAAATATTCTAACACAAGGTATTATAACTCTTTCGGGAGTTTATGACCACATTTAGAACCATCCAAACACAAAATAAATATATATAAAAACTAATGTCTGGGAGGTCTTGGCTATCCATAATGCATGATGTGGCCTCTACGGTCCACTAATGTTTGAAATATGTTATCCAGAGACAAGTAGGTGTTGCCTAGAGCAGCCATAAAGTAGCCAGGGAATGTTATACAACAGCCCTTGCCTCTAAGTCTTTAGAGGCAGTAAAAGTTAACATAGATTAGCAGCTATTGGAGCCTTCCGCTAATGAGAATGAAATTTATGATCCCATGGAGGCTCCCAGTGTCATGATACTTGTAGAGGAGGTTGAAACCCATATCCTAGTTGGGCAAGAATATTAAGGTTGGTACCAAGTTGACACCAAGTTTGAAACACAGGTTGTTGTCTTTTTTAAGGAATAATAAACATGTATTTTCTTGGTGCAATGACGATGTTACCGGAGTGCCAGCTGATATAATTTGTCACAAGTTATCTATACGAACTGATGTTGGTCTGGTTGTACAACGAAGAAGGTCTTTTTCTAAAGAAAAAACAGATATGATTGCTCAAGAAGTTGATCGTCTGACTAAGATGGACCATATAAAAGAGTCTCAATACCCTTTTATGAATTTCCAACCCTGTCTTAGTCAAGAAAAAGAATGCTAAATGGTGCATGTGTATGGACTTTACTGATTTTAATAGAGCATGCCCTAAATATCTTTATCCTGTTCCCCAGATAGATCAGTTGGTGGATTCAACTTCTGAAAATAAGTTGTTGTCTTTTATGGATGCATTTTTGGGATACAATCAGATACAAGTAGATCTAAAAGATCAAGACCACACCACTTTTATTACAGACATAGGTCTTCATTGTTATAAGGTGATGTCGTTCGGATTGAAAAATACTGGAGCCACTTATCAAAGATTAGTGAATATAGCTTTCACTAATCAGATTGACGGAAACATGGAAATTTATATAGATTATATGATGGTAAAGAGCTTGGAGGAATTTACATATATCTGACCTTCAAGAAATATTTTCTAATTTAATCGTTGTGAACTTGAAGCTAAATCCTGAAAAATATGTTTTTGGGGCCCGATCTGGAAAAATCTTGGGCTACATAATACGTGAAAAAGAAATTCAACCTGATCCGGATCAACTTAATGCCCTACTAGCTATGGACCCTCTTCGGAGCACAAAAGAAGTTCAAAGACTGACCGGAAGATTGGCTACTTTGAACAGGTTTATTTCAAGATCACAAACAAATGTGCTCCTTTTTTCCAGGTATCAAGGAATGCCAAAGACTTTAATTTCTCTCCCCAATGTGATCAAGCATTTCTTAAAATCAAGAAGCATTTGTCTTCACCCAAGACTCTCTTTAAACATGTTCAGGGGAAAAAATCTACGTATTTCTAGTTGTACCAGAGTATGCAATAAGTGTTGTGCTAGTAAGAGAGGTGGACAATTACCCTCATCTGGTGTATTACATTAGCAAAAGTATGATGGATGCTGAAAGAAGATATTTGAAGTTGGAAAAACTAGCATTGGCTTTGGTAATTGTGGCAAGAAATATGAGACCATACTTCCAAGCTCATTCCATTTTCATTTGAATATCTTTTCCCTTGAAGAGTGTTCTTCAGAAAGCTGATGTGTCAAACAGAATGACCAAATGGTTGGTTGAGCTGGGTGATTATGATATTTGATTTTGCGTCCCGAACAACGATTAAAGTCCAGTGAGTGGCCAATTTTTTGGTATAATTTCATGATAATAGATACTCCAGACAGATACCAGAAAGTCAGTCTAAGAAAGAATGGATAGTCCGAACTTATGGTGGATCTAGTACCATGGGATGTAGGTCTGGAATTTGTTTAACTTCTCCCTACGGTGATAACATGTACCAGGCTATATGTTTTGGTTGCAGGGCTTCTAACAATGAATCTGAATATGAAGCAGCTATAGTTGGTCTTAAGCTAGCCCTCATATGTGGCGCCAAAAGAGTCTGATTAATGAGTGACTCCCAATTGCTGATTCACCATGCTCAAGGAAAATCTGAAGCAGAGAAAGAACAGATGATTAAATACTTGCTAATGTTGAGAGAAGTGCTGCAAGCTTCAAGAGTATCTACTATGAACATATCCATAGATTGGAGAATACTGTGGCAGACTCTTTAGCAACCATAGCTTATTCTGAATCTTACCCATGGATTCTTGTGTAAGAATGTCCATCAATACAGACGGGCCAAGAAAAGGGTAAAAAGAATGAAAAAAGTATGAGCATACTTGTTATTCAACCTAAGGACTAGAGGTATGATATTCTCGAGTTTATCTCTGATGGGATATTGTCATCTTCATAACTTATTGACCGTAAATTTTATAGCCTCAACTTCATTGTTCCCTTCTTTCTCACGATTATCTATGCTTTCAATTATGGGCATGAGTGTGGTCCTATGTGGGCTGATCTGTAAAAAAAATCGATATCATACCACAATTATCCATATGGTCGCTCTCGAGGATTTCAATGTTATTCGTAAATCTGACGAACGTACTAACTTGTCCAATCAATGTGAGATTGAAGAGTTCAATCATTGTTGCTATTCGTGTCAGTTGAGTGATCTTAGATCGTCGAGTTTCTAATTTAATTGAGTGAACAAAGAACCATGAAATCTTATCGTTTCTAGAATTTATCGGGTCTTAGTTAACACTGAGTGGGATGATACATTCCCTAGATTCGGCCCCTATTTTGGGCCTTATTGCACTTCAGATCACATAACTTTCATTTTGAAACTAGGTACCCCTAGGTCACGTAATAAAAAAACTTAAATGTGGCATATACATCTCTACTCTAATAGTTGGAACCTTCCAATCTCACCTCATGGTATGAGTTTTGTTACCCATAAACTCACTCATCTTCAAGATGCTCTATGCGGCCTAAATTTAAGGAGTATGGTGATATAAGATATTTAACTCTCACTTCATACCTCAACTATCAATAATACTTACTTAGCACTCAAACATGGTACTTAACTCTCATATAATACCCAATATTTTTTTATTATACCTTAAATACTCATGTTTCATCACATGCAATGCCATTATATATATATATATATTAAATCCATATCTTTCAAACCATAGCTCGAGAAATAAAAAATCTGAAAAAATCATCGATTTTGTTTTTTTAAGATGAAAAACTACATCGATGAATGATATTATATTTTTTAGTTTATTTCATAAGACCTAGCTAGGTTGGTCTCACACTACATTTATATGATTTCATATATCATACTTATGCATGCCCTAGTCTCACATGATGTACTAGAGAAAGACGTTAGACAAGGCATGATGTAATAAAAAGATGTTAGACAAGTCGAATGCGAGAGATGAGAAACAAAGCATGATGAAATGGAGATATGCAAGATATAACATGATATAATAGAGATAGACGAGACATGTATTACTAGAGAGAGATGAGAAAATGCATGATATGATAAAAAGATGCAAGACATGTAATATTAGAGAGACATGCATGATGAAGTGGGGAGATGCAAGACATGTACTACCAGAGATATGCGAGACCATGCATGATGAAATTGAGAGATATATATTGGAAAGACGATAGACGAGAGATAATTCATGATAAAATGGAGAGATGCGCTATAAAGCATGATGTAATAAAGATATGTGAGACATGTGCTACTAGAGAGATAAGATATGATGAAATGGAGAGATGCGAGATATGTACTACTTGAAATATGTCAGACCATGTATGATGAAATGGAGAGATGTGAGATAGAATATAATAAAATAAAGAGACGAGATAAAATACATGATAAAATAGAGACATGCAAGACAAGGCATGATGTAATAGAGATTCAAGACATGTACTACTAGAAAGATGGAGTCAAGGCATGATGTAATAGAGAGATGCAAGACATGTATTACTAGGTAGATGTGGCACCGTGAATCGTGTAATGGAAAAATGCAAGACAAGACGAGAGACGAGAGACATGACATGATGAAATAGATAGATGTGAGACAAGGTATGGTGTAATATAGACATATGATACATGTACTATAGAGAGATGTGATACAAGGCATGATGTACTATTGACAAAACCTTCGACAATTAGTCATTATGAGATTCAGTCTTGACTTCCAAATTCCTACAGGTATAATATGTGATTTTTAAGTCGTACAATTTCATGTTTGGGTTCAAAACTGTTTATTAATTACATATTAAACCTAAAGCTTACTTATACTTTACTTAGGTGTAATTACACCTAAGGCTTTAGTTTGTAGGGTATGATTTAACAGGTTAATCCTTTACCTAAAGCCTTACTCTTTGGGAGAGAATTGAGGTATGAATATAGTTTTGAGTTGTTTTTCATTAGTTGAGGCGTTTATTGACCATTATTGGTCTTGTCTACTAAAGCTTGCTTGGTTTGCAATCTTGAAGTATAATTTTCTTCTCAAATTGTTTACCTAATGAGTCGGTTACTGCTAGACATTTCGTGTTGTGGAACATGTTATCCTTATACTTCTTCTATTAAAAATATTTTATTGTCCAAACCTCTCTTAAGAATAAAGCTTTATTTTGGCGTAAGTAAAAAGAGTACAAACATATGTAGCATTTCCTCTGTATTTTGATTTCATGGTAGTCAGTTATCTCGTAAATAGAGTTTATAATCAGACTAAAATTTACAATATTTTACATTTTTTTCCTTATTCATGTTGTATGTGAAAGTAACTCATAGTGCTTTTGAAAAATGAAAAAGTACAAAAGTATAAAAGTATGAAGACGCACAGATAGAATAACCAAAGTTTTGATATTAGCCAGAGTGTCGATCATTGTCTTAGCATTGTTGTGTTGGTACTCTGCAAACATGATATGGATGTTTATTAGTTAATTAGTTAAAGGTCCATATAAAATTATTTCTCTTATAAATCATATATTTTAGTTATTTGAACTACTTCAAAATTTATAATTGTTTAGCATCCCGTGAAATATTTGGACTTTTTTAACCAAGTCAACATTTTAATGTTTCAGTAACCGAATATTTGTTGGCTTCAACAGTCTTAATGTATTAAGAACTTGAGTTATCCTCAATAAAAAAAGGTGGACAATGCACTGCCGGTAGCTTCGTATAAATATTTATTGAGTCGTGAGAGTCTTTACTAAATTAGGGACTCGACTAATCCTCAATAGAGGGGATGTGAGTATGTGAACTCCATGTACAGCATGAATACATTTACAATCCGAACTCTAGAATGTTTACAAGGTATTATAACTCTTTCGGGAGTTTATGACCACATTTAGAACCATCCAAACACGAAATAAATATATATAAAAACTAAATTGGTCTCGTAGGGCAGTTTGATATAGAATGTTATTTGTGTGAATAAAAACAAATAAAAATGATAAATAGAATAAACTTAGTTGTACTCATACACTTGGATTCGTTGATCAAAGCAATAAGAGCTTAACTTAAGATAAGACAATATGAGCAAAACAAAAGCCAAAATAAGGTCGCGTCAAGTTGAGGTCGAGCCAAGACTAAACCAAAATGTGTTGAGGTCGAGCCAAATAGAGCTGAGTTTAGGTAGCGACTAAGCTAAAACATGATGAAACCAAGCTTAGCTGAGCTGAGTCTGGGACAAGACATGTTAAAGTCGAATCAAGATTAGGTTAGGCCAAAATGTACAGAGGCCGACCCGGATTGAGTTGAGGCTCAATCAAGGTTAAGTCAAATTATGTTGAGGTTAAGCTGAGACTAAGCCAAAATATGTTGAGATCGAATCGAACCTAACTGAGGCAGAGCTGAGACTGGGTCAAAACGTGCTGACACCGAGCCAAAATTGGGCCAATACGTGATAACGTCAGTCCAAAAATTCTAAAACCGAGCCAAAATAAGTTGAGGTTAGGCCAAATTATGTAGGACTAAATATACACATCATGGTTCGACTAACCTATTTTATGGAACTGTTTGAGGATTTTGGTTTCTCGTCTGACCCATTAGTGAGGCCTATGAATGACTATAGTGGTTGGGCTTCTATTGTTGCATGGGTCGAGACTAAATATGCGAGATCCCTTTCTTTTTTTATGTGATGATGAGAGGAATATGCAATACTCCACCTACCATATGGAGAATGAGCATGGTGGTAGTGAAAATTTATAGATTTTTTGTATGAATCATGATCATAATGATTTCTAAGCTTTTTTTTTCAAATGTTGAGAACGATAAACAACGTGTAACGCCTAGAAAGATCCTACCAATGGTTCTTTAATATGGAGAACTGAAATCGTTTTCGTATTTAGAAAACCATAAACACTAATTCACGTTAAATTTAAGTTGATCCGGTCCAAGAACATACCTTAATTGGTCATAGATAGATAATATGTAGGTTGATTGACTAGAGTGCCACTCGATTGTGTTTCATCTTTATCGCGAGGTATCTTGTTTCTTTTGACTGTTCATTTTGTTCGGAGGGATAATAATATCCAGGTTTGGACTGGAGAGATAATAAAAACGAATCGGTTCAACCCGGATTTTATTTCATCTAAACCAATTTCAAATAACATTTGAACTACATGGTAGCATTAATTGGTACCAAGTAAACATAATATATTAAAAAGTTAAATATATTTTTAAATCACAAAATTGTAATCGGTACGGAGATTTTATTCTATTATGAAATTGGTATTGCTCAGTAGGCATTAGACATAGGAGTGAGCGGATACAAATATCGAGTTTGGTTCGGTCAGCTCTTAAAAAATCAAAATTCGATTTCGGTTTTCATTTTTCAAATAGAATTAAGTTAGGTCGGTTTTATATGTATCTAATTTATAAATCTAATCCATCAACACCGACCAAACCAGTATGTATATTATATTATATTGCTATGTATCATTTTTAATAGACCCGGCTCGAATATCATAGGCCACAAATTACCATTCCTATATATTTCTTTTCCAAATAATATAGGGAGAAACCAAAATTTCTAATCCATTACCATTCCCATATATTTAATTTTAGAACGGCAGTTCCATTGACTAATAGATAGTGAATATATTACCAAATTATTATGAATATGAAAAGAGTTTATAATTAATCTATTAGATTTATTATATAACAAAAGTAGTTTTTTAATTTTTTTATCAAATAAAAAAATGACACTTTAAATACCTATTTACCAAACATATTAGCATTTAGTATCTAAAAATGGGTTTATACTTACTTAATATCCATGTCAATAAAATAAATCTCGTTTTCAATATCCAATTTTTTTAATACCCTAACTACTCTCAACCAAGTATATAAGGCTTATATTAAGAAATAATGGATATTTTCACCCAATCAGATTTTTGAATTTTGAATTTATGACCAGACGATTCTCTCTCTTAACCTACCAAAATATTGTTTTCCAATAAGGACTTGTTTTTTCAAAACAATCGCCCGTGATCATTCTGGCACCCACCGGAAACCACCGGTATATAACCGTCAACCCACTCAAACGCCGTTCACCATCTTCACCAACCGTTGGACACTATTTTTTCCCATAAAAAACTATTTTTGGTGGAGAAACTATCTCAGGGACACTAATTTTTCCCATAAGAGACACATTGCTAGTTTTTCTACTCATTAGAAGATGGGATATCACCACATCTATATAAAAACTTCTCTTTGTTACTTTGGTTTGATGATGACGATATGAGAGGTGGAAAAACTGCATGCAGATGCAGTAGTAATTGTAACTGTGATCGCCGAAGATGAGATTCGAAGGGTGTTGACTAAGACAGAAAGTTCTACCAATATTTTTGTTCATGACAATGTACAAGCAAATAGAAAATTGCCCGAGTATCCTCCAGACCAATGGGATGATTGTGGGTTTTACGGGAGTGACTGTCGAGGTAGTAGAGGAATTCGAAGGGATTGCGCAATTGAGTCAAGGGCCATTTAAGAAGAAGGTTACAATATTGTTTATTATGGTAGACACACTGACACCGTATAATGCAATTTTCGGTAGGTTTTGGTTATTTCAAATGCATACAATAACTTCGAAAGTTCACCAATGCTTGAAGTACGTGGTAGGAAGTAACGTGTGAACCGTTTGGAGCAGCTAAAAGATGGCTAGGGAATGTTATCGTACAACTATGACCATAAGGCATGGAAAATGGGTCAAACCAAAGAAAGACTCAATTATTGGGGTCAACTTCTAGATTCGATCATGTTGATGATCCAAGGGTGACCCTCGTGACGATTATTTTTAATGAATCGATATGAATACTTGGAGGACATGTGTAAGATAAATGGCGGTCAGCATAATTCTAGTGGGCCTGAGACAACTAGCTAATACTTCGAACTTTAACCACTTTAGGTAAATTGGTTCGATATAATCCGAAGCGGCACCCATTTAATACTGGTAGACCTCCGATCCTGAGCGATCTTGCATAGTCCTCACTCAATCTTCTCACAACGACTAGGTTTTTTTTGTAAAAGTGTGATTTATCCAAACCGGGTCTGAGTTGGTGAAATATTGGTTTGTGTTTGGTTTAATATAAATATTGTAATATAAAATAGCATAAATGTATAACACACTAAAACACCGAGAACAAAAACCAACCCTTTTACACGTCAATGACTGAAAATCTAAAAAATAAATGGTAAAGAACTATTCGATTTTAAAACAAAAAGGACTACAAATATTATAATGTGTTTTTTGCTTATCTAATAACTGAAATAAACTTATAAAGATTTTTTTTAATAATATTTTTAAAAATACATTTTAAATATATAGATTGATAAAATAATATAATATTTATAGTTTTTTAGTTTTGTACTATAAACATCATTTACCAGTTAATTATTCGAAAAAGAAAATAAAAATTCCAAAATCTAAAATAATATACAAAAAAAACAAAATAAGAGAAGAGATTTGTTATTATATATCTTCAATTATTTGTTATATATATAACAAATATTATTGAAATTTTATAATATTTGTGGTGTATTTTTGTGTAATAGAGATTTTTGTGATGGAAATTGGTGAGAGGGGATAAAATCGTTATCAAATAGACTTGGTAAGTTAGCTGATTGGTTGAATGAGTTTTGATATTATTTGTCATAATTTTTCTAGTGAATATGATTAGCTGTAGAAAGTGGTGTTGAGGTGAAAGAATGCGGTAATAAGTGAATAAATATGCATAAAATAGTGTTAATATGAAAGAATGTGGTAAAAAATGAAGGAGGAATAAATGAGAGAAATAATGAAAAGTAAGATACATTTTCTAAAAAGTAACATGAATTAATGGATAAAAAGATAAAAACAATTTAGTTGCTATGAAATAAGTAGAAAATAGAAAGATCAGGTCATTTAACTGAGTTACTTCAACATTAAAGGTTCCAGTTATATTTATAGATGGAATTTTGGACATGAGTCATTATGGGATTTAGTCTCAAGTCCCAAATTTTTACTGCTATAATATATGGTTTTGAGTCTTACAAATTCATGTTTCGGTTTGAAATCGTGTTTTAATTATAGATGAAGCCTAAAACTTGCGTATACCTTACTTAGGTATAATTACATCTAAAACTTTAGTTTGTAGGCTATGATTTAATAGGATGATCATTTACAATATATAATATTATCAATAATCCCTAGAATTTGGGAGAGAATTTATGGATGAATATAGCCTCGAGTTGTTTTTCATTGGTGATATGTTTATTGTCCATTAATGATCTTGTATATTGAATCTTGTTTAACTTAGAGTCTTGAAACAGAATGTTACTGTTAAACTGGTTACTTATTGAGTCGGTTATGACTGGACATTGCGTATCTTAGAACATGCGATCCTTATACTTTCCTCATTAAAAATATTTCACCGGCCAAACCTCTTTTAAGGATAAAGCTTTATTTTGGCGTAAGTGAAATAGTCCAAACATATGTAGCGTTTCCTCTGTATTTTGAGTTCATGGTTTTCGGTTATCTCATAAGAAGAGTTTATAATCATGCTAGGATTTACAAGATTTTACATTTTTTTCCTTGATTGTTGCTTCATGTTACATGTGTAAGTGACCCATAGCTCTTTTGAATAATGAATAAAGATTAAAGTATGAAGTCGTAACGATAGAATAATCAAAGCTTTAATGTTATCTAGTGTCAATCCTTATTCCAGCATTGTTGAAGTGTTAATACTTTACAAACCTGATATGGATGTTTATTAGTTAATTATTTAAGGGTTCATATAAACATATCTTTCTTTTAAATTATATGTTTAAGTTATCTGAACTACTTTAAAATGTATACTTGTTTAGCCTCCCGTAAAGTATTTTGACTCTCTAAAACAAATCAACATTTTGTTACTCAAATAATTGAAGATTTATTTAGCTTCAACAATATCAATATATTAAGAAATTGAGTTATCCTCAGTAGTAAAGATGAACAATGGACTATCGGTAGCTTCGTATAAATATTTATTTAGCCGTGAAAGTTTTATTTTATTAGGGACTTGAGCAACACTCATTAAAGATGAGAAGAGTATGTGGACTCCTTGTAGTGTAAGGCTACAATTAAAATCCAAAGTGTAGAATGTTTGCAAGGTACAAGGAATCTTTTGGGCGTTTATGACTACACTTAGAATAATCTAAACATTAAATATAAAAAAAATAGCAGAAACCAAATTGGTCTCGTATGACAACTTGATATATGATTTTATTT
Organism: Limnanthes douglasii subsp. nivea; assembly: GCA_036936605.1. Lineage (NCBI taxonomy): Eukaryota > Viridiplantae > Streptophyta > Magnoliopsida > Brassicales > Limnanthaceae > Limnanthes > Limnanthes douglasii. The sequence goes on from JAUPFV010000002.1 coordinate 245,117,397, forward strand.
GTGTGGATGAAAACAAATAGAAAGGATAAATAATATAAAAAAAACTTAGTTTTGCTCGTACACTTGGATTAGTTGACCGAAGCAAGAAAAGCTTAACTTAAGATGAGGCAGTATGAGCCAGACCAAAGCTGAAAGGAGGCCACCTCGAATTCCAACCGAGCCATGGCCAGACCAAAACATGATGAGGCCGAGCTAAATCAAGCTGAGTTTGGGTCAATATTAGGCCGAAAGTGATGAGATTGAGCTGAAACAAGACTGATATTGGGCTGCAACATGCTGAGATAGAGATAAGATTGAGCCAAAACAAGATGAGACCTAAGCTAAGACTAGGCTGAGATGTGTTAAGGTCGAACCAGACTCAAGTTTGGCGAAGATGTACCGAGTCCGACCCGAATCGAGCTGAAACTGAACCAAAATTATGCTAAATTATGTTGAGGTCGAGCCAAGACTAGGCCAAAATATGTTGAGATCGAGCCGAACCTAGCTGATATGGAGCTGAGATTGGGTCAAAACGTGAAGAGGTTGAGCCAATAGTGGGCCAAAATGTGATGAGGTCATACCGAATGAGCTAAACCCGAGCTGTAATAATCTGAGATTGGGTTTAGTTATGTTAAACTAAATATACATGACATGAGTTCGACTAACCTATTTGATGGAATTGTTTAAGGGTTTTGGTTGCTCGGTTGACCAATTAGTGGGGCCTATGAATGATTATGGTGGTTGGGCTCCTATTGTCACATGGGTCGATACTCAAATATGTGAGATCCTTTAATTTTTGTATGCGTTCACGAGAGGAAGGTGTCATGCTCCTCCTGCCATATCGAGAATGATCATGGTGGCGGTGAAACTTTATAGATTTTATGTAGGACTAATGATCATAGTGATTTTTTGAGTTTTTTTCCCTTTAATATTAAGAGCGGTAAACAACGTGTGATGCCCAGAAGGATCCTGTTAGCAGTTCTGTAGCATGGAAGAAGTGAAATTGTTTTCTTATTTATATTTGTTGGTCTTTCTAATGTTATAAATGATAGAACTCATAGTATGTCGGCGTATTAGACTGATATCCGCCACTAGAGTTAAAATCATTTTTATCTCAACCAAATGAGTTTCTCTTATGACATCTTGTTGTTGTTGGATGTACCTCTTGCAGAAAGAATGACTCTGAAATTATAGACTTAAAAGACATTGTTGTTCTTTTGATTTTTTTTTTAAATGCTAGAGTGTGTGAAAAAACGTTTGGAAAAGTTTAAAAAAGATTGTCTTCATAAAACCTTAACTTACCACAAACTGTGTTAATTTAGTGATGTATTTTTGTATGATGGTGTCTTCTGGTAGCAAAAGATAGCCAAAAATAAAATAAAAATCGTCGGAGAACAGATTGGATAAATTTATTGATGTATTTCGAAAATAGTGATGAATTGTTTTTCAATAAATATGAATAATACAAGATGGGGAAAAAATGTGGTTGAATATATATTAAATATTAAAAGCTGTTGAAGTTTTAAAAATATAATCTGAAAAATTAATAATAAATTAATCTTTAAAAAATTACCATATTTTTTTTTCTGCATTAAAATTTCAGCTATAATTATGGACAAAAATTTGAGCCAAAAACCATTATACATTCAGATCTTAACCACCTAAATTCCAACCATTAAAATTTGTGAATTTAAACTATAAATTCAAGTTTTGATCCAAACACTCTTCTTACTAACAAATTAAACTTAAAACGTATATAACGTTATTGCGTGATTACACTTAATTAGTTTGGTTTGTAGACTATTATTCAACGGCTATAAACCTTTACCATTTCTAATTTCATCAATTATAGTTTTATTATCATCTTAGATGGTTCATTTTATGTTCTAATTTTGTTTACTTACTAATACATTTGTATTATTTTATAATATCTGCGATTTTATTGTTTTGTATAACCATTTCATCCTTTATATCACACTTTAAAAAGTTAATTCTGGAGACATGAATAGTAAAAGACTTCTCTCTACTTCTCAATTTCATCAAATCCCTCTCATCGTCAAAAACGCTCTACATTTTCCTCAAAACGCTTTTCACAAATCAAACTCCATTAAAGAACCCAAAGGAGCTTCAATTCTAGCCACAAATCTCATCGTTTCTTACTTTGATCAAGGCCTAGTTAGAGAAGCACGTATTGTGTTCGATGAAATGTCTGAACGAGATGTTGTTTCATGGACAGCCATGATCACAGGCTACGTTTCACGCAACCACGATGCTGCGGCGTGGGGCTTGTTTTGTGACATGGTTAAAGATGAAACAAGCCCCAACGAGTTCACTCTGTCGAGTGTATTGAAGGCTAGTAAAGGTTTAAAGTGTCTTGAGTATGGTGCTTTGATTCATGGCTTGGCTATTAAACGTGGATTGGAAGGGTCTTTATTCGTACATAATGCGCTTATGGACATGTATGCGACCTGCTGTGTAAATATGGATAATGCGTGCTTAATTTTCAGGGATATTAAAGAGAAAAATACTGTGACTTGGACTGCTTTGATCACCGGGTTCACTCACAGGGGTGACGGATATGGAGGTCTACAAGTCTTTAGGCAGATGTTACTGGTAAGATATCATGCTGGTGTTTTAGGCTATTCGCTTTAACTTTTGTATCGAAACTATTTTACAAATAATTTATCTTAAATGGTACAAAGCTTTCAAAGAATAGTATTATCTAATGGATCCCTTAAAATAGTCTACTTGCCTGTTCCATCTACATGCTATAGAGTTTAGTATCCAGTGATGGTTTTCAATTTTGTAGGAACTAAAGCAAGCATGAATCTGATGCATTTTGTTGGCAAACAGGAAGAGGCTGAAGTAAATCCATACTGCTTAACGATTGCAGTTCGAGCCAGCACTTCAATTTGCTCACTCATCATTGGCAAGCAAATACAAGCAACGATTATAAAACATGGTTTTGAGTCTGATCTTCCAGTCATCAATTCTATATTAGATATGTATTGTAGATGTGGTTGCCTAACCGAGGCCAGTCAATACTTTGGCACAACGAAAGATAAAGATCTGATCACATGGAACACTTTGATCGCCGGATACGAGAAATCAGATGGTAGTGAGGCTCTCCGTATATTTTCAAGAATGGAATCAGAAGGTTTTAATCCAAATTGTTTCACATTTACCAGTGTAATTGCAGCTTGTACTAATTTAGCTGCTTTAAATTACGGACAGCAGGTTCATGGAGGGATTACCCGCCGAGGTTTTGCCACGAATCTCGCACTAGCTAACGCATTGATCGATATGTACGCAAAGTGCGGAAACATAACCGACTCACGCAAAATATTCAACGAAATGCGTGAACGGAACTTGGTGTCTTGGACTTCTATGATGATTGGTTATGGCGCACATGGATATGGGTTTGAAACTGTTGAGTTATTCGACGAGATGGTTCGGTCAGGAATCGTACCTGATCATATCGTGTTTATGGCGGTTCTTAGTGCTTGTAGTCATGCAGGACTCGTAGACGAAGGATTGAAGTATTTCAAATTGATGACTAGTGATTACAAGATAAACCCGGATCACGAAATATATGGGTGTGTGGTGGATTTGCTTGGGCGTGCTGGCAGAGTTGCAGAAGCTTATAAGCTTATTGAGAGTATGCCATTCAAGCCCGATGAGTCCATTTGGGGTACTCTTCTCGGGGCTTGTAAGGAGCATGGGCTCGCAAAATTAGGAAAATTTGCTGCGGAGAAGGTCTTGGATTTAAAACCAAATATGGCAGGAACTTATGTTATGCTATCATATATTTATGCAGCTGAAGGTAAATGGGGCGACTTTGCTAAAACAAGGAAGTTAATGGGAGGAGTAGGAAACAAGAAAGAAGCAGGCAGGAGTTGGATTGAAGTGAGAAACCGAACTGGGTTGTAGTTGGAACATGTATAGTTGCTGAAGCTAAATCATCTTATAGTCATACAGTTTTGCGATGGCCTCATATTAAATGGATCCAACAAAAGGCAGCACAAGATATACGAAAGTGGCTGCAATAGTAATACAGGTAACTGCAATTGCAGAACTATTACTTATTTGTCAAGTTACATAATCTAACTTATCAAATTTGAATCTTAAAGAATTATAATGCAGATTTCTATAGTTGAAATTTAAGTTTCTCCCTAATCTAGATACTCTTCAAATCCAAAAGGTATGTAGTTGATGAAATTGTATACCACTATTGATTTCATTATGTAGGAGTAAATGGTTAGGGTACAATTGTTTTGGAGGGTCAAAGGACATAACTAGGTGAAAAGAGTTGAAGACGTCTGCTTGTAGTATTTTTGGAACATCGAGGAGCGGTTTTTATAAAAGTGAGCGTCGAGACTAAAGTGAGACGAGTCGCAAAGGGACTAGCCAAGGTTTTTAGCACAACACAACTCCACAAGTTCAATTTATATGGCCTAATAACTCCCATACCAGTACTAAATGAATGAACACCAGTCTTGCTTGAAAACTATTTCACTGGGCATATAGGCCTTGGAAATAGACTTCACGAGGGACGGTTGCTTGGTAAAATTTTACCTTTTCTTTTCTTTTAAATGATAATGATGATTAGTTAGTGTGTGTGTTTCTTTTTTCAATTTAAGAGTACCTTACAAAAATACGTATCGATATTTAACTAAAAATAAAAAAGGGTTTAAATACATATTTGTCAATGTGTATACAAACAAAATTAAGTTCTATAAATAAAAAATCCATCTATCATTATATGATAATTAGTTAGTAACTAAATTTTTGCTGTGATCTCTACTTTTCGATCGTGTTTATTTTATTATAAAAATTTGAATGAAAAATTAAAAATCATAACATTTTAAAATAATGATGGTGATAGATAGCGTATAGTTTCTTTTTCAGTCAAAATGCAACTTCTATTAGAATTGAGCACGAATTGAGCGTTTTAATACAAATGAAGGATTGAATGGAAATTACACCAAAGTTAGAATAAAATAGCCGCCATAATTTCAGCCTATGCCTCCTATTTGAATTTCAAAGTGCCATAAATTTGCCCCTAAGGGGGTAGCCGAGTTGGTTGAGTATGGCATTCTTATAACCAAAAGGTCATGAGTTCGAGTCCCTCTACATACGCTTTCTCGGCTGAGCCTGTCACCTTGTGTGGTTTACCTTCTGGCATTGGTTTGCAGGCTATCGCGTCAGACTGAGGGTTTACCCTGTGCGCACTCATTGCACCCTGAGTAGCGGCTGCGGGTTCCCTCCGAAAAAAAAAAAAAAAAAAAAAGTGCCATAAATTTTTAGAGCTCTATCTTCTCGGCTTCCAAATCTTCAATTAAACAAATTTCGGCTTCTAAATCTTCAATTAAACAAATTTGAAACTGAAACTCCATTGAAATCATAATCTTCCTTCCTTGTCTTCTTTAATTCTCACCTTGCCAAGAACCTGGAAATTGAAAAAACACAGAGAAAACTATCCAAGAAACATAGTAGATGTTATTCAGAGATCAGATTTATATAGCAAAGACCTAAGCTTTATAAAAGAACAATAGTTTGAAGGTGATTAGAAACTTGGAATTAGGTTAAGGTAACCTTGTCTTTGCATTTCAGAGTCCATCTCGCGAGTCAATTGGCCGCTTGAATTTGGACTTTGGAGATGTATTTGACAGACATGCTAGAGCATATTAAACTTCTGTAAATATTCAGAAGGGGATCCATGGAACGATACCGGAGCTTAGGAGATTAATAAGCCTCTGGCAATCAGAATCGATATCAACATTTGACAAGTTGTTGTTCTTACAGATGAGAAGCCATTCCATAATAACTCTCGACTCAGCCATTAATGGAGATAGTTTGCTAAAGGTGTTACCAGAGCAAAGAATGATGCTACTGAGGCTGTCTCTGAAGATAATACCCCCACTTGCTTCTCCGTTCTTAAAGCAAGCAGCATCCACATTCATTTCAATTCAATCTTCATTTGGGGCCAACCATTTGAGGTAAGAGATTCTGTTTTTACTTGTACTAGCTAATAGACAACCCAATGAATATCATGCATTTAACACGTTCGACCAGAGCTTTTTGTTTAAGACATTAGAGATGTCTAATCCAACAATTATTCGTTTAACAACTTGGATTGCAACATTAGGAGAATCATAAGTGCCTTTAAACTTAGCATTGTTACGATTTTTCTAGATAATCTAGCAGATTACAGGAGGAATAAGATGCGTAATATGAATATTCTTATCAGATAACCAATACCAGTTCCTGATAGCATGAGTTAGTATCGTATGTCTATCAGATTTAACATTAAAAAAAAACTACCAAAATGGATCCAAATTTTCCAGGAGAAGTTACCGTTTACGAATAGATGATTGATGTCCTCTCTGTTATTGCAGAACTGACATTTAGAGGCTAAGCTTAAATGTCTCCTCTGCAATATCGAGTCAATGGCAATTTATTTTTAAGAACTTTTCAAAGCAGAAAGGAAAATTTTCTAGGAATAAAGTTAGACCAAATCTTCTTAAAAAGGCTAGAATAATTGAAGTGATATCTAGTTAAATTCCAAGTTTGTTTCATGTTAAAGTTAAGGTCATGAGAACCTTCCAAATCATGTGTCTTTTCTAGTTAGGTTGATACTAAACCTGTTGATCTGATTGATTCTTGAAGCAGGCAAGAAGCTCTTCAATAAGTTGTTATCCCACTGATTTCCTTTCCATAAAGTGTTCACTTTAGCTTCAATGTACCAAGTGTTACCGTCATTGTTAATAGGGGCCTGATCATGCCAATCATCAAGCCAAAAATCCATCTCCCCGTTACCTGGAATCCACCTGATGTTTGGCTCTGACAACTCTTTAATACTTGCAAGCCTTTTCCATGTTAAAGATCCAGTACTATAATAATTAGCTTTAAGGAGATGCTTGTTATAATAATAAGTGTTATGCATAATTTGGGACTAGAGGCTTTCATTTTTCCTGAAAATGCAAAAGGCTTACAAAGAGAGATCCATTTGGCCCAATGAGTGTTCCTCTCTGAGAATGAAGATCTCCATAAGAATTTGTTAAAAATCTTCTCCAATATATTGATAATACAATTGGGCAGGAGACTATTTTGCATCCAGTAGCACGGAATTGACATCAGGACAGAAGATATAAGCGTTAGTCTCCCTCCATAAGATAGTTGTTTGCATTCCCAGGTAGAGATCATCTCATAAACTTTGCCAAGCATTGCACTGTAATTGCTGGATTTATTGTTATAGCTTAAAGTCACACCCAAGTAATTTGTATGAAGACTATCAACCGAAAAACAAGATTGACTTTCCAAGTTAGTGATCATGATTTGCTGAAGTCTAGGAGATACAACTATCGTTGTTTTCTCCTTGTTGATAGATTTTCCAGAAACAGTTGATATTTGTCCAGAAACTTGCTGAGCTTATTCATAGAAAATTGAAGATTATTAGTGAAAAATAAAATATCATCCACAAACGCCAAACAGAGGACAAGATAATTAGATCTATAAGCAAATTGAATCTTCTTATTAAAAATGAATAGTTGATGTAATGCCCTAATTAGAACTTCCTCTCCTATAATGAAGAGGCTTGGTGACAAAGGGTCCCCTTGGCTCAGACTTCTCTTAGAATTAAAGTAACCATAGACACCACCATTAATAAGCATAAAATTGTGAACATTCTTAGTTAAAGTGCTAATGATCTTGATGAAATGAGTAGAGAAACCAAAAGACAATATAACTTTTAAGAGAAATGAGAGCGACATCTTGTCACAAGCTTTCGACACGTCAAGTTTCTTGTTTTTTGTTTCTTGTTGAGATAAAAAATTAACTCTTTAGTAATTAAGATGTTCTCGTGAACAGATCTATTCTTTAAAAAAGCACCTTGGTTATAAAAGATAGTCTTAGGAAGAATTTTAGCTAGCCTAGTATTGATAAGCTTAGATAGAATTCGATTGAGCATAGAGCAGAGACCAATAGGCCTGTAGTTGCTCCAGGAAGATGGATTAGTGGTTTTGGGGATCAAACAGACACCCGTAGTAAATATACCAGAGGGAATAGTGTTGCCCTAAAGAAAAGCATTAAGAGAGGTACACAGGTCATCTTTAATAATCATCCAGTAAGACTTGTAAAAAATGATATTAAACCTGTCAATCCCAGCAGCACTAGCAAAATTCATCTCAGAAATAGTGGTCCATACTTCCTCATCATTAGTAGATTTCAATAAAGAATCATTATCGTCAGTAGTCACTAGGCTAGGGATATTGTCAAAGATACTGTCATTTAAGCTTTGTTACTCTTCTTCATGATTGTTGTATGGGTTTGAAGTGAAATGGTGTTAATATATTCTCAGCAGATTTGCAGATATCATCAGAATCAGTAAGTCATTGGTTGTCAACTTTGATGCCCTTTATCATATTCCTTCTTCTTCTTTTAGATACAAAAGCATGATAGAGCTGAATTCTGGTCACCATCTCTTAACCAGTTGCTATAAGTTTTTTGTCTCCAGAAATCAGCTTCAATCTTGAGGGCCTTTATGTGTAAACTATTAGCTTTGTCAAGCTCAACTTTAGATTCAGAGCTTTTTTCAGTTTGGTGTTTCATCTCTTTGGTTTTGACAGCCTCTTCAGTAACTTTAACCTTAGTGAAAATATTTCCAAAGTGATTCACATTCCACTCCTTCAAACATTAATTGAGCCTCTTCAGCTTGTACCAGAAACCTTGGTTAGGCTGACTCTTCAACTTAGTGCTCCAATTATGCTTAACAATACTTAAAATTCTTTCATTATTAGTCCACGAATTTAAGAATTTAAAGCTTTTCTTGATGTTAATTGAATTATTAGATATATTAGATGTAGCAGTAATAAATAGAGGAGCATGGTCTGAACAAGTTCTGACCATCTGAAAAACCTGTGTTCTGATGAAAGTATTGGACCAATTATTGTTGAACATGGCGCGATCTAACCTTTTCCATTTCATATTCCTGTTTCAGGTAAACTTGTTACCAGCATACCCAATATCTTTAAGTTGTCAATCATTAATATAATCATTAAAGTCATCGATGCTGTTTTGGCACAATGCAGTGCACCCAATTTGCTCGTCATTAGAGATAATTACATTATAGTCACCCAGTGAAAGTCATTTCTTGTTTGTAGTAGTAACACTTTTCAATTGATTTCATAATTCCACCCTCAACAATCTGTTACACTTTGTATAAATAATAGTAAGATTAAAGGTGTCAACAAGCCCAGAGTAAGTAACACCAAGATGAATAAACTGGTTTTGGTTAATAAAAGTATCAACACTAATACCATCCTTCCACAACACCCATATCTTGTTAGATATTTTGGAAGTAAACTAGTTAAATTTATCCTCAAAACAATCTATTTCAATTTATCTTTGCTGACCATAGGCTCTTGAATGGCTAACGTCTTAACCTTCTCTTTATCAACCATTGTCTTCAACCTACCCATAGTTGAATTGTTGTAGATTCCTCTAACATTCCAATTAATCAATTTTATCATTATTTGAAAGGGATTTGGAATTTTTGTTGTTCCCTGAGTACTTAAGGGATTTGATAATCAATTTGTTTGGTTTCTTCCATTTTTTTGCATATTTGAATTTTTTGTGTATGATCTCATTGAATTTTGGTTCAGGTGATGTTGAATGAGCCTTCATGATAGAAGTTGTTGGGGTGCTACTAATGTTGTCCGGGTCTGGATAAGTTTCTTATGTTGCATAAATTTTCATAGCCCAAAGAACTATTGTGAAAAAATCCTTGTTCAAGATTATGGAGAGCTTCAATAACATCCATGTCTTCAGGAAAATTAGATGATTGTCTATTTATAGTCTTAGGACTTTGTTGTTTTGAAGATGTTTTAGAACTTTGTTTCTCATGATTGTCACTCATAGTCTTGTTTTCTTCCTCCTCTCGAATATCTTGAGATGTATGGATAGCAATAGATTTAATTTTGGGTCTATAAACTTTACCAACTTGAGTAGCATCGGGTTTATTCTTGGATTGAGTTTCATTGGCCAGATTGCCTTTTGACGGAGTATCATTTTCAACATTTTCAGACTCTGTAATCCTCGTAGTTTCTATTTTCTGGACTTTCTTGCAGTTTGAGTAAGCATGACCCAAATGATAACAAAAGTTATAGTAGGACGGAAGATTTTTGTAGCTAAGTGAAAGCCAACAACTTTTGTTCTTTCCAAAACCAATCCAGACGCCATGATGGAGTTTTTTGGAGACATCAAGTTCTATAAGAGCGTAACAAGCATTTTTGGATCCTCTGTTTTTTTCATGAACGATGATTTTATATGGATCCCCGATAACAGAAGCAATGCCATTCATCATTTTCTTGTTATATATGTACTCAAGGATTTTTTCAATCCTAACCCAAATTAAGGAAATAGCACTTTCACTCTTGGTGTTGAATTCTGGAGTCCAACGAAACAGTCTCATAATCGAATCACCAACTATCCACATGTTTTTTGTCTAGAATCTGCAAGCGTCTTCCTTGAGATCTAACTTGAAAAGAATATGATAAGAGTATTTTATTTCCATGTTATAAGATCCATTGAATTTGAACGAATTCAAAAAATCGTTTAGAAACAGTCTTTTCGGAAGACCAGTTGAGAATTTGCCAATTAATGTGATTTTCTATTTCTGAATGAGCCATTCTTGAGTTTCTTGAGAATACTGAAAGGATATGTGATTGTCTTTTTCCTCAATCATTTTTGGGTTTAAATTAGGGCAGGTAAGGTTAATTCTAGGATTGACGATTTCAGCGTAGGATTTCATTTTGCCTTCGATATTTCCAGGTGTTTTGTCTCTGTTTTTTTATGGAAGAACATGATATTCTTACTCATCAAAAAATCATTTTCATAAGTGATCATTTCCAGGAAGATTGAATAGAAGCGAAAATAGGGCAAGAGTATAAGAGATTAGCAGGAGAATAAAAGTTTTCTTTTTTAAAGCAAAATCAAGAACGCCATTCTTGAGAGAGAGTTCTCTTCGGCCTCTCACCAGCGTCACAATCAAGCTAGAGACTTATCCATGTGTAATTTGCAGTATCTCAAGAAATTTGAATATTGGACGCCGAAACTCGTGTGATTCTCTCTCTTTCTTTGTTTCACCTGTTTTCCCTGTCTAGTGACCGTATAGTTAATTATTGAAAAAAAGTTTCGATTCCAAATCCAAAATTGTTAGTCATTTTCTTTTTTACTTTCGTTAACGATTAAATTTATCAATTTGGGATGATAATATCTAGGTGGTCTTTTATCTATCGTGAACAAATAATTCAACAAAAATTATTTAAAAATATATACATTAATAAAAGAAATATTTGATATAATATTAAAATTGAGTAATAAATTTAAAATTTTAACGACAAATCTTCAATATTTAATATCAAATTTATTTATTATCCATATAATCATTCATAATATACAGTTTTATTTTTAATTCTTGTCCAAATATATATATTAGAGCTTGACCTTTCATAAGTATATGGTTAGAAAACTATTATGGTTATTCAAATAAATATATTTTTTAATCATGTTTTTATGTAAAATAACATTTATATAAAATTCGATGTAATTTTTTTTCATTTTTTTTTTGTGATTTAAGGTTTTATAAGTATGTATCTTTTGAACCATATTCGGGAAAAAAATATGAATGTATCAATGAAGACGAAAAAACTAGATTCATGAAAGATATTATTTTTTCGAGTCAGTTTATCCTTGTCTCGCATCTAGTCTTTTTATCTACATCTCTCATCTAAAAATTTCCATTTTACATTGGTCTCAGGTCTAAAAATAGATTCTGCATCTACCGTCTAAACATTACTTTAAAATGGTCTCACAATTAGCAATTGATCCAACATCTATTATCCAAACAAAATTATTTACAACTGACTCACATCTAGCAACTCGTCATGCATCTATCATCTAAAATTTTCATCTTGCATTGGTCTCGCATCTAGCAATTGATCCCGCATCTAGCAATTGATCCTGCATCTATCATCTAAACAATATTTTATATTGGTCTTACATCTAATATATAAAAAAATTATATTTTACACCGGTCTCGCATCTAGCAATTGACCCCAAATCTATCATCTAAAGATTATTTGTCACTGGTTTTGCATCTAGCAGTGTTAGATGATAGATGCGAGAAAGTGGACACGACGAGTCTCGTGTCTAGCAACGCTAGACACGAGATGCGAGACCAATGTAAAAACGCAAAAACGAAGAATCATTTTCTTTTTCCAAACAATCATTAAGTTCAAATCTAGAAACACATTCTAATTTAAATTACAGATCCACTGCCAATTTCTACAAAAAAAAATGTTGAACAGAGACAAAAATGCAGTTCAATTACCATTCAAATGTAGTAGTAAATCAGGAATTAAAAATTTTCAGTTCAGTTACAGTAAAATTATAATTTAACCAATTCAAATCGCGAAGAAAAAAATTATAAGAGAGACATCCATAGAGGAAACAGAAAGAACATAAAAAAATCACGAAGAATAAAAGAGAGCCTTTTTTCACAAGTATGATTTTAATATTTTCACTTTATAATGCCAATAAATAAAAATATCAAATGGTACAATATTCTACAAATCGGTTGTTATCCTTACAAAGACAATTATGAATATAACAAATGTAAGAAGGGACCACATTAATGCTTTGAAAGATATACAGGTTTACTTTCTCTTTAAATATGACTTTGACGATATGGATGTTGGTTATGGTGCAAGAACACATGAATGTCATGACTGAAATAATAAAAAGTTATGACATCAAAAATAAACTTTCAAATTCATTGGAAAACATGTTAAACTTACAATGAGACACAGAATGCTTATTTTAGGAGTCAATATTGGAAAATATATATATCAACCGGAACAAAAGAGGTATTAAGACTAGTTCAATCGAAGAACAACGATAAATAATAATTAGCACATATCTCCAAGATACATGTGAGAGGACACAAAGAATAAATGTGCATCCGCAAGTAACAAAAAAAAGCTAATAATATGTTTCTTGCAAGTAAAATTCACATATTTTCGTAAATGATGAGAACAATGGTTTTTTCTCAAGTATTATTTTTCCGCAAGTGAAAATGTATTTTTCACAAGTAATGTTTTTTTACAATTAAAATACACATATTTTCGCAAGTGATGAATAATATATTTTTAATAAGTGAAACTAATTTTTTGCAAGTAAAATACACCTATATTTTCAAGTGATGAATTACATGTTTTTTCACAAACAATAATGCTTTCAAACAATATACTTAAACTTAAATTTAAATTAGTATTATATATTGCATGATGCAATAAAGTCAGTAGCAATGACATAATGACACCCAGCTGTAAAAGATGTAGCTATACTCTTGATTGTATGTTTATGCTACCCTATTTTTCTGTACATCTAAAAATATATTTATTGCTTCAAAGATTAAATACGTTGAAAACTTCTAAAAAATCAATAAATATAATTGGTAATAAGAGAGAAGTTAATGATCTCAGTAAAAAAGTATTGACAAATAAACCCGAAAAGATATTTTGTTGTTTAACACTACTTGTGGTTTGTATACCAATAAAGTTTCGAAAAAAAATAAAATAAATTTCAAAATAAGTAATTTATATACTAATTGTGTATTATTATGTATCCATTTTTTATTGAACACGCTAGCATTGTAGCACACAAACCACGCATTTCACGAATAATACCACGATGCTTCAAGTGGTTCACACTTAAAAGTAGGCATGAATTAAAGTTTGATTAAAGTATTGCAAAGACTCGACGGAGATTGAGTACATATAAAATTAATTTTAAATTAAGTTTGTTCTATTATGATTTTAGGTTTATATGAATATTTACCATACCAATTTCGAAAAAATGGTATTTATAAATGAAATAAATGTAATTGAAAACTCAATTGGAAGGAATGATAAGGAAACACATGATAAAGAATGATCAAATGAATATGATGTTGATAAATAAAATAATGATCAAAATATAAAATATAAGATAAATGAAAGTGATGATGAGAATGAAGAAGAAGATAGACCTCACAAATAAAATAAGTGAACCAATAGAGAATTATGTTGAATATTATATTATCGAGCTCAGTAAGATTCTGAGGATGATTCGTATAGTTCTGGCAGAAGAAGAGAAAAAATAAAAATGAGTGTCAACTACGTCTAAGGAAGAACATCAACTAACGGATTCTCATAGATTTAAGAAGATTTAAAGAACATATTACCTTGAAAAAAATGTTAGAGAACTTGGGGCTCTGGATCATAAGAAATAATAAGTTGTAAAACTAAATGATACATGAACAACAAAAGATAACTTCAATGTTTTTCGTAAGAAATTTACTCTTATGTTCGCCAAATACTTTTTTCACAAATAATTTACTCTTACTTTTTCAAGTACTAAACAACATCCCAAGTAATTTACACTTATTTTTGCAATTGTTACTCAAACGTTTTTTCAGAAGTAATTTACTCTTATTTTCGCAAGTGTTCTTTTCAAAAAATTATTAACTTATTTTTTGAATATGTCTCAAGTCACCAGATATTATTATAGCAATGAGGACATCGATGGATGAGTTAATAATAATAATAATAATAAATTAATCTTGAGAACGACTTAATAAGCTAAAATAATAATAAAAAATATGTGAACTACAAGGTAGTTTGCTTAGATGGTCAAATCAAAGTGTTTACAGTTGCCAATTTTTCATGGCGTAAAAAATAATTGATCATGGATGTGTTATCAGAAAAATGGAAGCTGAACAAATTAGCTGCTATTTGACAAGAACACTTGCACTACCTATGTCACAACCATCTTCGACAATTAAGGAAATAAAACAATTTCTTGATAACACAAATTGAAAGAAATAAAATGAAACATACAATATATTAATAGTAGATAAAAAAATCAATATGGGAAAATGCAAAATATGAAAAAATTAACTGCTTCAATTCCACAATAATGAGAAACTAAAGTAAAGAAACCTCCAAAATAAAAAGATGACAAAAAGATATCACAACAAGAAACAAAAAGATCACGAACAACTAAAACAAGAAGGCCACGAACAACTAAAACAAGAAGGTCGAACAGTTTTACCTGCTCCACAACAAGAAGATCCAATATATATAAAAGTTGTAGTAGACAAAGAACAACCTCTACCAATTCAATAAGCACAAGTAGAAGAATATTGAAAAACAAATATAACGAAGCAACATTCAACAAAAAAGTGAGATATATGGAATTCGATTGGCCACTCAACAATGAAATAAAAAGACTATTAATTGAGGAAGATGTCAATAACTTGTGTAAGTTGAAGAACGCGGATGAAGGTGAGAATCTTGCAGTACAGTCTAATCCAAAAATAAATTTCTTTATCCATTTCTCAACTATAATTGAGATAACATATGAGGATCAAGTGGACTATAAAGTAACATATATAATTTTTAATAAATAATATAGTCTAAAGGTAACGTATATTAGTTTTTATAAATAATTGATCAACTTTGAGTGTGTCTGTTGTTGATTTTGTTATGTGCTATATATTTTTGCAAACTTTTTGCCTTTTTTTGGCAGGTCATTCATCAAAAAATATTTTTCAATTTATACAAGGGTTATGGCTTTTTAAGTCATTGATATTAAAACTTATTTTATATTTCACAAGCAATTTATCCTTATTTTTAGTCCATAAGATTAAAATTTATTTCCTATTTACACAAGTAATTTGGAATTATTTTCACAAATCTTTAAATTCTATAGGTAATTGATGAATAAATCTACATTATTGTAGAAAATAGTAATTATGAATTTTATGTTTGACAAAAAAAGTGAAAAAATGTTATCATTTGCTGCATAAACTATCTACATATCAAGTCATGCATTGGTAAGTTCAACTATTAAGTTAAAATGAATTATTAAGATTTATATTAACTAATTTTCTTACATATGTCATATCATATTGCATACATCAATCAAGTGGAAAAAATGTTATGGTTATAATTAATACTAAATCTAAAGCAAAAGATAAAATCAATCACTCGACTTTAATTATCATTGATTTATACAATCAAGTTATTTACAATTATAACATCTCATGATATCTTCAACTGACCCGACAATGAAGATAGTCAGAGAATTGATAAGGAATCAATCACTTTAATTTTGTTCTATTCGTATCTTTTTTAATAATACAACAAATAATGAGTTTGCCAACTTGACTTTGCAGTAAGCATACTTTATCAAACATAAACTAATGGTAAACATAAAAGTATTAATAAGGTTTGTAAGCCCAAGAAAAACCTCACAACATAAAAGAGTTATGTTAATTATGGGGTATTTGTGTGGAAATAGGCAATGGACTTTAGTACGAATGGTAATACTTTAGAAACATTTGAAGGTGATGTTCAGTCTATCAGAAGAGTTGATTATTTATTTATTTATTTATTCTAACATTCAAACAATATAAGATTTTGGTAGATACTTGTTTGTATGTTAAGTCAACAACTATAACTTTTTAGTGGAGCTTATGTGTTTCTAAACTCCAATCATTTTATATCAAGTATCATTTTATTTTCTTAATTATTATTTTTTATAATTTATTTAACCTAATTTAGAAAAATATAGTTTATGATTTAAGTTGTTCAATTTTCGTAGTAAAATACATATATTTTTGCAAGTAACTTACACATGTTTCCACAAGTTGTGAACAATATGTTTATTCACAAGCAATTTTTTTTAAGTGAACACAAATAATTTTCGCAAGTGATGAACATCATGTTTTTAACAAGTGAAATTGTCTTTTTCATAAGTAAATTTGTTCTTATAAGTAGTGAAAATGTGTTTTTTATAAGCGAAAAATGTATTTTTTTTTACAAGTAATATTTCTTTACAAGTGAAATACACATATTTTTGCAAGCGATAATAAAATCATGTTTTTTTACAAACGAAAACATTTTTATTTCACAAGTGGAAATGCTCTTTTCACAAGTCATGTTTTTTTGCAAGTGAAATATACATCTTCCCGCAAGTGATAACCACAAATTCACAAGTACTTTTTAGCAACTAAAAATGAACCCTTTTTTTAACATTCTATATTTTTGTCACAAATAATAATAATAATAAATGAAGGAAAAAACAACATATTTAATAAAAAATAAAAAAATATTTTTTATAAAATTTCTTCACACGATTATCTATTATGATCACATTTTGACAGCATACACACTTTAATTTCCGTACAAAATCTTCACATATAAAAAGCATACGTTTTTTCTTGGTTCTTTTAAATTATTTCCAAACTCGGTGGAAGATACACTTGAACTATAAGCTTCACCAAACGTAGTTAAAACTGGTATGCCATTTAAATAAATTTTCTTATAATAAATTAATTAATAGTTTATGTCCACATGTGCTGAAAGATTTCCTTGATTACTTAATATAGCAGGTAATGCATGTGAGCGAATAAAACATTGAATTTGCTACATACAACAAGAACATTTCTAATTTAAAATATCAATAACCATAAACGTTTCATATTGAACTTCACACATTACCTGGGAAAACGACCGAACAATCCATGAACAACATATACCAATATTAGTCTTAATATTTTTTTTAATACTATGACATAACTCACAATTCCAACTTAAACCAAATGAGTAACGCATTAAAATTTGGGTCATAAGGAAAATCTTAATTTGGCGAGTAACTCCAAAATAGGAAGAGTATCAAATTATTTAATTTGATGGTTTAATGGCTCAACAACACTAGAAAAAATATAACCATATAGTTTACCGCTACAATATGTGCATGAGTATTTTCAGGAGGCAAGTTTTCCATAAATGTAACAACTTTTTGACCAATTTCTTACAAATTTTTTTGGATATATGAATTGAATAAAGTCTCAATGGAAGTATACACGCATTATTTTAATTTTAAAAAAATATTAGGTGTACGTCTCAATGCATGCTTTAGGTTTCGAATAAGATGATAAAGACAGTATGCATGGTAGCAATAAGGGAAGATTATTGAGAATATAATAACTATACAAATATGATTTGACGGTCGAGTAAGTTAGAATTTAATAATTTTAAGAACTATACCTAGTTATCCTCGTCTTCAGTTTAACAACAACAAAATCTACTAAAAAGAGGCTTACATAATGTATATTATAAAATGATTAACTTAACTTATTTTCGCCACTGTAAAATAATATATTTTGGCAAGTGTGACAACCATTTTTTTACAAGTTATTAACACGTATATTCGTAAACCATTTACACCAAGTGAGTAACGGTTATTTTGTCCAAGTAAAAATAACGCTTATTCGCAAGTAAAACAACGATTTTCGCTAGTATTAAAAAAAATTGGGTTGTCAAGTAAAAAAAACAGAATATTTTACGTATAAAAAATTAATTTACAACAAAAATTATCATTGTTACAATACATAAAGTAAAAAATCTCTCTCTCTCTCTCTCTATATGTTAGGAAAAAAATATTTCATCTACATAAGATAACAAGTGTGAAAACCTCGTAGACAAACTTCATGAGCTAAAAAACAACGCTTAAATAAAAGATTATCTCTATTATACTCTAGCAAAAAATCACTTGTAATATCAAG
The DNA here is from genome assembly GCA_036936605.1 of Limnanthes douglasii subsp. nivea. Lineage (NCBI taxonomy): Eukaryota > Viridiplantae > Streptophyta > Magnoliopsida > Brassicales > Limnanthaceae > Limnanthes > Limnanthes douglasii. The sequence continues at coordinate 245,136,049 of JAUPFV010000002.1, forward strand.
GCTCTTGAATGCCTTACAATACCATTCTAAGATGCTGAAAGAAGTAGATTTATCTCCGTAAATTTCCCTTATAACTTTCTTTAGAAGTAACCATAAAATAATTTATAAAACATAGTCGTATTTAACAAACGATTGGAGGTTTTTATAGTAATATCTTTTATTGATCTAATACTGCCACATATATCGTTCCCTATCAAATTGGATGTCAACAATTTTTTATTTTTTCTATCGAAAACGAAATATCACATTTATGTTAACCTGCATAAAATTTAACAACCATATATCTATCCAAATTATCGATTGACACATAGAGCCTTTATGGATATTCTTTGGTTTCTTTCATCGACCAATGAACCTGTACTTTTCTCTTGTGTTATATTTTTTTAATAACAATATAAAATAGAACAAGCGCAATGAAGTTCTAAAAACTTGTCTAAAACTTTGAATCATTTCAACCCAACTACTACTAGAAGTTTATTTCTTTTTTATAATTTAAAAACTAACACCAAAACTAATTTCTTCAATAGGTGGGAAAGACTATCCCTAACTCATATATCCAAAGAGTATCAACAATCTCAATATCAATATCAACAGTTTAATCTTTTATGCGATTAGAACAATGCTACCGTTAAAATCATGATATTTACATAAAAAATAGTTCTTAATCACAGCAAAAATAATTAAAACTAAAACAATCCATAACCGATGAATCTTACTTACTTGATACGAAATCAATCATAATTTTTTTTTTCATTCGTATTAAATAGACGAACTGCAACTTGATCATTTTGTTTAAAAATAACCAACAAAATTGAAGACATTGCACACTTAAAAAATAATATCGGTAATTTAATATATGTTCAGATGATTATAATTATTTTTTTATTAAAATAGGTACCTTTTTTTACCTCTTTATTTATTATATAGCAATAAGAATCAAAATAAAAACAAAACTAAATAATTTCATTAATTTTTTTAAAAATTGTATATCAATATGATATTTCATTTTTTATTTACCAATAATAAAAGTTTGAAATTTATTAATATTATTTTTATCAATTATATATATATATATATATATTATTAATTTATATAATTTAAATAGTATAGAATAAAAAATCCACTAACTTACTTAGAATAATTAAAATATACATTATGAATTATTTATTATTAGTATAACCTAATTAAAACTTTAAATGATAAATAGATTCACAAGATATGTTAGGTAAATAAACTTTAATCAATAGATACATATGATTGATTATTGTCATCGAAATTTTAATGTAAATATCATATTTTTATTTATTTGTTGATAACAATCTATATTTAAAATGATTTAACTTTAATGCTAATGGTAACGGGTGCCTTTATTCGTAGTATTTTAGTTCGTTTTTTTACTTCTAAACGGTCTAATAATCATTAGAGTTTAAAGTTTTCTAATCAGACCAGAGACGACCTTTATTAGTATATAAAAATATTGTTTGTAGTTTATAATTAATATAAATTTAATTAAAAATCAGTTTTAAAATTAAATTATTAATATTTCAATAACAAATCTTTTTTTTATAAGGGTTATTTTATTGTTAGTTTTATATAAAAAAGTTATAGACATATGGCTTAAAATCTTTTTTTAAAACCAGTTTATAAAAACAAAAGAAAAATATAATTTTACCAAAAAAACACTAATAAATGTATAGAAGATAGAAGTCTAATCACTGAAGGAAAACGATTTAAATTCCAGTTCATGGCCGGGTTAACTTGAACGACAGGTTCGTTTTAGTGGTTGCAGGATTTCCTCCTATAAATCTTTTTAGTACTACACGATTTCAATCCAATCCAAATCAAATCAATTCAATCGATCCATCTTCAACACACGACGTTCTCTCTCCCGCCAAAACCCTCTCCTCACTATCTCACAAACCCCTATTTGGAGATCCCAAAATGGTCCCTAAACCCAGATCCATCCGACCAGAGTCGCAATCCTACCTCAAACCTGGATCGGAAGTCGAAATAACTTCCGACGAGCCAGGATTCCGGGGCTCCTTCTATACTGGCACAGTCATACGCCGCTCTTTCAGTAAGAACACCGAACGATTTTTGGTGGAGTACAAGAATCTGTTCGCCGATGAATCGGGCAAGAAGCCCTTGAGGGAAGTCCTCATTGGCGCTCAGATACGGCCGCTGGCTCCTAGAGAAAGGGAACGAGTGTTCAAATTCAGTGACGAGGTCGATGCGTATCACAACGATGGCTGGTGGGAAGGAACTATCACTATTGATCACGGAAATGGGAAGTTCAGCGTGTTCTTTAGGAAATCGAGGGAGCAGATTGAGTTCGTGGCAAAAGATTTGAGGTTACACAGAGAGTGGATTGATGGGGTTTGGAAGCCTCCATTGGAGAAGGAAGGGGATTCATCGGAGAACGAAGAGGATCCATCAGAAAACGAAGAGGATCCATCGGAGAACAAAGAGGATGAGGTAATAATTTCTCTGTTTAATTGTGGTTTTACGTTTCTTGCTATATCTTCTCTTTTCATTCAGTAGGGTTTTGATATTGGTAGCTACTGTTAATTAAATTTAGAAGCTCTAACATAGTGGCTTAGTCGGGGTTTCCCAATGTGGCTCATATGTGCCTATTGTGAATGGTTGCTGTCCGGATCAGGAATTAGTGAAAGCAAAAAGGGGGGTTCATATGTGCTTACTGTGAATGGGCTCTTCGATATTAATACCATGAATGTTGCCTTCTCATTACGTGCTTTGTAGCTTAGAGACTATTGTGAAAGTGTTTTTATTCATTGCTTGATATACCTCTTTTGTAGCTTATAACCGTACCTAAACGCCAGAAAGTTTCACCTGAACCTCAACCAAAAGCTAACAAAACAATGGCAAATATTAAGTATGGCAATGGAACCTCTGTCGAGGTTAGTAGCGACGAGGAGGGTTTTCAAGGTGCATGGTTTTCTGCCACAATCATCAAACCCTGTGGCAACGACAAGTATCTGGCCGAATACAAAACGTTACGATCAGACGACGATAAAGAGTTCCTTAAAGAAGAAATAGATATTTTTCACATACGACCTCCTCCCCCTGAAAAAGTGGTGATTGGCGCTTTTAACAAGCTTGATGAAGTCGATGCTTTTCACAACGATGGTTGGTGGGTAGGTGTGATATCTGAGGTCCTCACTGACTCAATGTATATCGTCTACTTCAAAGGCACCGAGGAACATATCAGAGTTCATCAATCCAATGTACGATTACATCAAGAGTGGATCAATGGTGAATGGGTAACAGCTTCTCAGGTACTACTCTATTTATTTAAAAATTTAATATAAGAATTAATTACTACCATAATCCTATTGCGGCCAGGTCAAGGTAGCAGCAGGTAGCTTCACGGTGTATCTTGTTGTCCAATCTCTGGATACGATTCTATACAGATTTGTTGTTAGAAATCTTGAGTTGAACAAGAAATTAAAACACTGGTTTCGTAAACCTAAGGCGTATGTTGCTAATCAGTTTTCTGTCTAAGAATCAACCCTAAAAAACTATGATTCATATGGCTTTAGTTTACAACATTTAAGGCCCACCTGTTATGCTTACAACAATAACTAGGTTGGGTTGATCGAATGGTTGTTACATTTTCCATATGTAAGCCAAAACCTGCAAATCTTTGTTTATGGACTCGAACTTTCTCAAAAGCCAACGCGACGTATTCCACCCCAATTTTCTCTTGCTCAAGATCGTAACTACTGGCCTGGATATTGCTCTAAACTTTAGTTTCTCGCCACTCAAATATTGTCGGTGGGAGATTTGTAACTGATTACTCTTGTGTTTTTTCTCTTTTGTAGTCTCTCAAGTTGTAATTTTGTGGATGGGCTACAAGAGTACTAGAAGTGTTCCGGAAAGTTTCATGTTTTGTGATCTTTAGGTTTGTTTTTGGTTTCAGTATTTATTTTAGACAAAAACTTGATCTAAAATTAATTGCTGCAAATTTGGACAGTGAGATTGATTAGCGTCTCTGTTTTTATAACATATCTAATTTGTGTCTCTCTTTTGTTGTTAGTTAGGTTTTTGCTTCTATGAATTCGAAACATTAGTACAATTTTATCAACAACTTTTATACACCAACCAACCAAAAAAACAGCAAAACATGAAACAGCAAAACAATAAAACACACATCAACTTTGTAGTACTTTATTTATTAGTAGTAACCAAACGCTTGTAGTAGCCGAACAAGAGCTTCCATACGATGAAGAAAATAAAGTACATGTAATAACCAAGCCAAACACGCCTTTGTAATTTTATGTTTATTAAACTTCTTTCACTTCAACAGCACTAGCGCCATTCACTTCACTACCATTAGTGTTACTACTCTTCTTGTTATCGACCTCAACGATCTTCTTCTCCTCTTCGATCTCAAACGCCTTCACCGGAAAAGTCCTAAACAGCCCCGTCGGAACCTTGAACATGATTCTTCCCGTCGGTGAATCATCGAGGGAGATCTCAGACAAGGAGACCCAAAGCAAAAGCTCCTTTGTTTTCACTCCCGTCAGCTTCTTGATTTTCTTCTGCTCCACCGTCGCGGTCACCTCCGTCGCGTAGGAAGCTAGTTTCCCGATCTTCTCAAACTTGTGCGTCGTCGGTTTCTTCTGCTTAAGCCAGACGAATCCGCTTTCTCGATGGTGACCACACTCCTCGATGTCTTGTAAAGGCAGAAGGCCGGTTGGGAGGCCGATTTCGGTGAGAAGCTCTTTAGATTTGATTTGGCAAAGCTCGTCGCCATGGTAAACTTCAGATTTCGATTTGATATCTTCTGTGATTTGTGCCATTGTAGGGTTTTAGATTGTGATGATGGAGTTAGAGACTTAAGAGTTTGTCTAAACGATCACTACGCGTGCTGTTCATATAGACATGGGTACATACAAAACTGCCCTTCGGTTCTGGCATTATTACGTAATTACCAAAATCGTATTATATAAACAACATTGGTTATTTTTGGTCACTTGCAACATTGGGTGAGTAAAGAAGGGTAGTTAGGTAAATGGGAGTAGAATTAATGATACAGTTGAGTACCTATTTATGACGAGTAACATGTGGGTGACGGTGCGAATCAGATTCGGCCACGTATGGGTTAGTTGGGGAGCGCATAGATATCTCAGTAACTTTAATGGCGGGTATTATTGTGATGTATTGATGAATAGTTGATTAAATGGTGGTACACGGATCTATTGATGAATAGTTGAATACATAGAATAGAATGACATGAAAATGTAAGAAAAGGGGGATATTTTTAGAAATCTTGGCCTTTTCTAGGTAGACTGGAATTTGTGACTATTATGTTATGTGATACTGTACCATAGAAAATAAAAAGGAACAGTTATATATATATATATATATATATATATTAATTTCAAGAGATGGTTCTAGTATGTTTGGTACAAACAAATGAGCATAGTTTTTTTCGATAATTGATACAAATATTTCAAAATTTGAATCAATAAATCTAATGTACTTTTTTCCACCAACCACCTAATTTTATTAAAATATAAAGTTTATATCGGATTGAATAGGTTATTAGCTTTTGTAATTCAGACCCACGATTTTTTTTTCCGGAGGGAACCCGCAGCCGCTATTCAGAGTGCAATGAGTGCGCACAGGGTAAACCCTCAGTCTGACGCGATAGCCTGCAAACCAACGCCAGAAGGTAAACCACACAAGGTGACAGGTTCAGCCGAGAAAGCGTATGTAGAGGGACTCGAACTCATGACCTTTTGGTCATAAGAATGCCATACTCAACCAACTCGGCTACCCCCTTGGGGGCGACCCACGATTTTTATATATACTATAGCTTTTGTATTAATAAGCATACAAACTATTGAAGTACTGCCTATTCCAGTGGAAATGGATGTGGTATGAACCCATAGGTCGTCTAACCACCTCAGCTCCTGATGAGGACAAAAAGTTAAATTAAGAGCAAACTTAAAGTTAAATTAAGAGCAAACCTAGAAAATATATTAAACAAGAAGGTTAAGAAAGTTAAAATCAAGATAAAAAACATAGTTTCAACCAAGGTTCCTAAAGTGAAAGGACCAATCAGACCATTTACTATGAGCTTTAAATGAACAGTTTAGCTAATATTAACAATAAAATATGGCTCTTGTGGAATGATAAGTTCAAAATGGAGATTATTAAGAACCATCCTTAGTTCATAAATTTGAAGGCTAACCATTCATATATGGACAAAAGTTTCATTGTTATAATAAAATATGCCAAATGTCTTAAAAAGTTCAACACATAATTGTGGGATAATTGAAGGAGCTTGGTTGATAACTCTATGGAATGGATACTAACGAGATACTTTTCATGAACAACTTTTATGTACCTTTTTATGCCAAAGAAGTATAAAATAATTTAACAACACTATAGCTGATTTTAGGCCTAGAGGATGCTGGTTTTATTGGATCCAAATATCATAGACGAATAAAAGAAAATGGAAGCTGTTAGATATGGTTTCGTATAATACATATTGGGCAAAATCTTTTGAGGAAACAATAGTAGTTCACATGGCCAAAGCGTGCTCAGATCATCCCTTATATATATATATTACATTTAAAGATAACAATAGGAAGTCAAAAGTAGCTTTTAAATTTCAAAATACATGGACACATCACTAGGGCTTACACAATGTTGTTAAGCAGAATCAGAATACAAAGGTGGATGACAATTTTTATATGTATTTTGCAATAAGCTTAAGAGACTTGAGCATGAGATTACACAATGGAATTATGATCATTTTGGAAATATTTTCAATGCAGTCACTAAAGAAGAAGAAAAGGTAAAAACTTTGAAAAATAAATTTGAAGACTCAAACAAACTTGAAGACAAGATCAACCATGTTAAAGTTCAAGTTGAATTTCTTAACTAGAGAAGAGATGTATTGGCAGTAAGAATGTAACTCAAACTAGTTAAAAGACAATGATAAGAATACAACATTCTATCAAAATTGGTTAGGAAAATTAGGAAGAGGAATAAGATATGTGGTATTAGAGAAGATAATGTTTGGATCACTGATCAAGATAACATATGCAAGTCTGATGAATATTATTTTAAGTTAATATTAACACATCAAACAGCCCATAGAAATGATGATATTATAGAAAACTTAGTTCATAATGTAATCACTGAGGATGATAACAAAAGATTAATGAAAATACTTGATGAGATTGAAATCCACGAGGTTATCAAAAGCCTTAACCCCCTGAGTGCTTCTGGCACAAATGGATTTAATAAAACGTTTTATCAAATTTGTTGGTACATTATTAAACAAGATTTTTGTGCAACCATCAAGGATTTCTTTTAAGTCCAAACTATCCTGAAAGGCCTAACTGCCACCATTATATGTCGTATTCCCAAAAGTGATAGTCTTCAAACATGGAGTAACTATAAATTGATCAACCTATGCACATTTTAAACAGAATAATATCAAAATTCATAAACAACAAACTATCTAATTTGCTTCCTGAGCTAATTTCTGAAGCCCAATGAGGTTTTCTTCATAGAAGAAATATCAATGATAATATCCTCTTAGCTAAATAACTTGCACATGACCTAAATAAAAAAGTAAGAGAAGGTAACATTATGATTAAGGTTGATATGTTAAAGGCATTCGACATATTATCCTATAATATCATTTTCAAAATTATAAAAAAAAAAATTGGCTTTAGTAGCTGGTTCATAGACCGGATTGCTAATAAAATTACTAAGGTTTATTTTTCTATAATAGTCAATGGTTACTTTAAGGCTAAAAATGGTATTAGACAAGGGATGCATTATCCTCAACCTATTTATAATTGTTGAGGAGTACTTGATTAAATGACTAATCAGGTTGTTTGAGACCATAAAAGATATGTGTTACAAAAGTAAAAGCCATATGATTATATTTTATTTAGCTTCTGCTGATGATCTAATCATCTTTATGATTGGATTCATTAGGAACTTTAATGAGTTAGGTGATTTTTTACAACATTATCGACAAATCTCAGGCCAAATAATTAATAAAGAAAAAAATGTAATAACAACCATGACTTTATCTCAATCAAGTTCTAGTACTACAATTTGGTTTTCAAATAAATCATCTTCCTATAACATATCTTGGAATAACTACAAATGCCAATAATAAAACAAACAACTCCAACCCTCTAATTTCTAAGATAAAAAGTAAGATATTAGAATGGGAAAGTAAGATGCTCTTTTTTGTGGTAGATTGGTTCTCATCCAATCTGCTTAATGACCCTCCCTCTATATTGAATAGAATATTGTACCATTCATAAACCAATTATTAGCAAAACTGGGAGGCTATGCAATTCCCCCAAGGGAGAAGCCGAGTTGGTTGAGTAAGACATGCTTGTGACCAAAGATCATGAGTTCGAATCCCCAGTTCAAGCTAACCAATCCTCCAAGCATAAATACTCTGAAGTTAACTTCCTTGTGTCAAGAAAGCCATCATAATTCAAGTTGACATACCTTATCAAAGTTATATAAGTATTATCTTTCTGATTATAACACATCCCAACTTCAGTTGGAATTTTTATGTATCTCATTAGCCAATAAGAGAATTCTAATAAGGCTTCCTAGTATTCGATATATATATATATATATATATATATATATATGCTCAAAATACTATTGAAGTAGGAGATGTTAGAACTTGTGCATATCATTGCATACATAATGCTTCCAATAGCATTGACATAAGGTATCCATTGCATAAAATTCTTATCTTTTACTTTGATTGGTTCTTGAGTGGAACTAAGTTTGAATTAAACACCAATGGAAGTTCCAACCTCTTTGGATTCGAACATTCAAAACTTCATAAGGACCTTATGTATGTATTATTGTTGAGAAAAAATAAATAACCCTTCAACATGTTCGCCTTGATTTCAATATCAAGTATCCTTCTAGCCTATCTCGTATCTTTTATTTGAAACTCTCCCTTCAACTGAGTCATTACCTTTCAATCCTCCTTTTGTTCAAGCTATTAGGATATCATACATATATACTCGAAAGATATATTTCTCTTAATGTATGTATCCCTATTACACAGTTTTCGTACCAACTTTGGATATATTTGATGGACTTCACAAAAGAATCAAAACTTTTATTAATTGCACTTGGTGTGCTTTATTTCTGTTTGAGGGTATTTTTGTAAAGTTTTTTAGGAATTTAATGTTTAATGTAGAGAGTAGTGAGATAATTAAGTTGTGCGCTTGTATTAAATTCTAATTACCCTCATTAATGAAAGTGGTTGGGGTATTTATACTTAAATAATGACCCATGGTCCTGTCGGGTCAGATTGTGGAGTCGGGTCAAGATTAAGGACCCATTAGCCCAAGATGTGAGGTGACCAACACCTAGCTTAGTCATACTCCATTACATTTTTCTTGTTCGGTTTTTTATAGTAGTGGTTATGTCCTAACATCCCTCCGGATAAGAGCGCACTATAGTGTTTAAAATATTTGACCTCATCAGTAGCCCCTTAAGCTCTTGCAAAAAAACTTTGGAAGAGCTAATTTTTAAGAATCAAAATAAAATCTTTCCGATCTATTTTTATATCAGAACTGCAGACTTTATCTTCTCTTGTTAAGAATTTCAAGAGTCAATCTGTTCGAAATTTAGTTTGACTGATTTTCCCGTTTAGAATTTCAAGAGTCCTTTTTTAACATGTGACACGTGTCGAGCTTTGGTTTGACCTCTGAGTCGTTTTTATTTTAGATTCTCGTACGTACTAGGCTAAAAGATGCCTAGGTTTTAACTCCCATACTTTGTAGCCCTTAATAATTGCTTTGATCGTTCTATCTTCTCCTAGCTAACTCCCATTTTCATTGTTATATAAATCCATTCCATTGTTTCATTGTTTTTAAAACACAAGTATTTCTAGTGAGAGAAAGCTTAGTATATTTTTCGATTTGTTTTCGAGTCATTTATGTTCAAAGCTAAAAACACACTAGTAAAAGGAGGTTGCTTAAATTTGTCTGAGTTGAAGAGAGTGAGAAAATTTGCAAGAATTTTTGTTGGCCTTCCTGTTTTTCCTGGTGAAGGAATCAATCAATCACAAAAAACGCTAACCAGCGTTTATCGTCCTCAAAAGCACCTAAGGTTGGAAAATTACCCTTTGTTTCAAACCTTTCTCCTCTTCAATTAGGGTCCTCTATCTAAGAGTCTCAAAACCCTCTCCATAAAGAGAAAATCGTTTCAAGCGTTAAAAAGCCTTCATCCTTAATTAGACGCTGAGAAATCCCCTGAAAAGCATACCCATCACCGAATAACTTGCCAATCCAAGACTAAGTCCACTCTTACCTCGCCAATCCAAGGCTAAGTCCACTCTTACCTCTTTAAAACACACTAGTTCGGAGACAATAAAAAGTTTTCCAGAAAACCAATCATCCGAACAGCAGCCTCTCGCAAAAGCCAAGCCATCCGAACAACCTTCCATTGTAATGAAAGAAAATATGGAGGATAATTTAGATGATACCCATTTTGAGGCCTCCGGACAGACTGAGGATACCATTGCAGATCGAAAGGGCAAGACTAAAATGGGTCTGACTCATCTGGATGCACTTTCGGAGTGCTTGGAAGGGAAATTAGGGCCAAATTTTAAGAAGGTCAACGTAAAATACATGTTAACCCTCGAGGATATAACATATGTATACACCTATACCGCTGAATTGGGTCGTATTCGCACAAAATGGGGGATCCTTGAGTCTATTAAGGTGAGAATCACAGTCACTCCGGAAACTCTGATGGACTGCAAACCCAACGAGCTAGTGGTCTACACAGAGGTGCTAAACTGGGGACTCTGATTTCCTTTGGATCCGGAGATAGTCAGGTACTTCCACCTGATCAAGCTATGTCCGAGTCAGCTGAGCCCAATTTCTTAGTACACTCTAATGGCTGGCATTATGGCTTCCAAACTATCCAAGATTCCACTACCAATGGAACAATTCGTTGTTATGGAAAATTTGTGCAAGAATCATCACATTCCCTCCTACCATTACAATATGAGGAATGATTACAAAGTGGTGAATGATCTTTTGGAGTCAGAAAATCCATTAAGGACACAGTTCTTGTTCATCAGCGGTGCCTGTGAGAATGGGAAGAATATCAAGGTTGATTCTAACCCAAGCCAGCTGACCAGTCGCTGGAAGAGCATAAATGAGTTTTATTCATGTTCTCTTTAATCTTTCAAATACTAGGTAATTACTCCGAATTGATTTGTATTTTTTTTAGTTTTTTAAGAAGAAGTTCTTGGATTATGTAGAGGCAGGTCAAGATACTTGTGTCAAGCTAAATGTTTGGGCCTTGGAGAAATGGGATAACGGTTTCCACAACTGTTTCACCTCGGGGAACTTTGTGAGGTCTCATCTATGGAACACCACAGGGAGAAGAGACCTCTCCTAGGAAGAACTGACTACCCCTCCTCCTACAGATGTTATCCTGAGGAGTACTGAGGCTAAAGATGCTAAGTTGTACTTACCTTCCAGGGCTAAAGCCCCCAATCATCTGAACAAGATGAAGAACAGAAGAAAGAAGAAAACCACAACAGACCTACTTCAGACGCCCACTGAAGAAACCTGTTTGGAGAACCAAGGAGAAATTAATGCTGCTATGTTGGGAGCAGTAGAAGTTACTGTTAAAAAGGCTGGTGGATCGGACAACCCACCTAAAAATAACGGAGAAGGATAATAAACGCAAAACAAGCAGTGATGAAAAAGCTGCAAAGAAGAAAAAAGTCACTATGGATCAGAGATAATTCTACATTTCTTATGGAAATCCCTCCTCCAATTCCTGCTGATCCTACCTTACAAGAAGAAATTCCACCCAACCTTTATTCCGAACAGACCGCTGCTGATGGAGAGGTAAATCTTGATGCCTTTCAAAGTATTAACATGTATTTCAATGATTTGGACAAGGATGACTTTGCAGAGCCTTATCGTCCTGCCAATTTATCCAATGCTGTGACCCACAATGGGGAGACTTATTTGATATCAAGCGAGCAAGATACCCTAAGTCATGCCCTTCTAGTTTACATTCGTCCGGTAGTTGATCTGGAGAGGCAAGTAAGGGATCATACAACTACCATAAACTCTCTGACTACAGAGCAATAGAGCTTGACAAACGATCTTTCTACCGCTCAGGAAAGCATAGAATCATTGAAGAAGAAGAATGAGGATTTAGCTGCCAAACTGCCCCAAGTCAGAAGAGGCCAGAAAAAACCTCCAAACCAAGTATTCCAGACAGGAGACTTCTTCTTCCAATGAGATCAAAGCTTTGACGGAGCAACTAAAAGCTAAGGACAAAACTATCCAAATTTTATCTGAAGACAAAGGCAATTTGGAGAAACTGTCTAAGATAAAGCCGATGAGATTACTTCCTTGGTAAGTAAACAAGCTCAAGAAATAGTTGCAAGGATAGAGAAGTATGCTAGTGGGATAGTGGATTCCCTAGAGAAGAGAGACGAGGGAATTAAATCCGATATTGTCTAACTGTTCCATGAGACCTTTCCTAAGAGGACTTTTGGTACTTTGTGGAAATTTGTGGACTACGATGACCTCCATTTCCATACGATGATTGATGGTGATAATCACAAATATTCAATTGGGGAAGATTCCGAAGATGATGAAGAAATTGGTGAGAGTTCAAGTGTTGAACTCAAAAGTCTGAAAAAAGATGGTGGTGAAGAAAAAACCAAAGGAAACAAGCCCTAAGGTTGTATTGTATTGTATTGTTGTGTACTTTTGGTTGAAAAACTAAAGTCCTTGGATGGCCAAGGAATTTTGTTGCATTTTTTATTTAATCTCTGGTCTATAAGACATAAAGTCCTTGAATGGTCAGGGCATTTTGTGAACCATGGATCGGCTTCAGTCTGATCGGATTCTAATATCGTATTTCTCTTTGTTTAAATTTTGTTTAACTCTTTATGCCCATGTTTAGATAGCCTTCAATATTTCAGTCATGTTAAATAAAGGCATTAAACATCCTCAGCCACAATGTTTAATATATCTGATCAACTCAAATACATTTGAGAGCCGAGGTGTTTAATAAGCATTTAATATCTGACCACCTTGTACTGTGGCTAAATCAAAAACGAAATTGCACCAGACTTCTGAAAAAGGCATAAGATATTATTGAAAAAATTAGAAACCTCATTAAAACCTCCCCGCGCCAGTAGGGTAGGAAAGAATATGCCCTTTAATATTTACATTGACATTCAAAGAGTAATTATTTACCAGAGAGTTATATTCTAAGTATAACCTAAAATGTTCAATGTTCCATGGGTGTTTTAGTGCTCTCCCTTCCTTGTCTTGGATCCTGTATGTTCCTGGTTTAACTTTCCCACATACCACATAAAGGGCCTTTCCAATTCGGAGCTAGCTTACCGAACTATTTTCCCTTGGTGTGCAAAAAGACTTTTCTTAAGACTTTTTCCCCTAACTGAAAATATCTTCTTTTAACTTTGAAGGAAAATCTGCTCCTCATCAAACCCTGGTAATGCTTTGTTCTCATATGCGCTTTAATTCTTCTTTCTTCAATTAAATTCAACTGATTCATAACTACTATATCATTAGCATGTTCGAAATAGTTTTGGACTTCGTGAGATGGTAAAGTAGCTTCTATGGGAGTAATTGCATCCACCCCATATATAAGAGCAAAAGGAGATTCTCGTGTAGTAGCCCGAGGTGTAATTCGGTAGGCCCACAATACTTCTTGTAAATAACTTGGCCACTTTCCTGCAGCTCCCTCCAAATTTTTCTTCAATCCGAACTAGATTGTCCGATTTGCAACTTCAACTTTCCCATTTTCTTGAATGGAGAATAAAAACAATGTTGAATTCCTTTGGAGGTGCAAAACATTTCCATGTCTTTATTATCACATTGTGGCCCATTATCTGTAGTAATTTTTTGGGGAACCCCAAATCTGCAGCATATGTTAGATAAAATAAATTTAATGATTGCCTTCAAAGTGCTTCCAGCCAAATGAGTTGCCTCTATCCACTTAGAGGAATAGTCAATAGCAACTATGATTGTTCTACATCCACCGGATGCCTGGGAAAAGGCCCAACTAGATCCAACCCTCAACTGTCGAAGGGTATCGGTTCAGATATGGATTCCATAGGAACTGATGGCACATGAATTTCATTTCCATATCTTTGACAAGGATCACCCTTTTTTACCATCTCTTTAGCATCTGTCATTATGGTTGGCCAGTAGTACCCTGCTAATAAAATTCTCATGGTTAGGGCCTTATTGCCACAATGTGCAGAACCTTCTCCATCATGTAGTTTAGATAACACAACTTGGGATTCTTCAACTCCTAAGCAATGCAAGAGAGGTATGTTGAAATATTTCTTATAAAAAACTTCCCTTAATATCAAGAAATCACGAGCCTTATACTTGACTTTCTTATCCATAGCTTTATCCGGAGGCAATATCCCATCAGAGATAAACTGGAGAAGATCATACCTCCAATATTTAGGTTGAATAACAAGTATATTCATACTTTCTCCGCTCTCTTTTTCTTGGACTGCCTGTACGGATGGACATTATTGCATAAGAATCCAGGGTAAGATTCAGAATAAGCTATAGTTGCCAAAGAGTCTGCCACTTTATTCTCCGATCTAAGGATGTGTTCATAGCAGATATTATTGAAGTTTGCGACAACTTCTTTCAACATGAACAAGTATTTAATCAATTGTTCTTTCTTTACTTCAGATTGTCCTTGAGCTTGGTGAATCAGCAATTGGAAATCACTCATTAACCGAACTCTCTTTGCCAGCTTAAGATCAGCTATCGCTGCTTCATATTCAGATTCATTATTAGAAGCTTTGAAACAAAAACATATGGCATGGTACATATTATCACCATAGGGAGAAGTTAAACGAATTCCAACCCCACAGCCCATAGTACTTGATCCACCATCAGTTCGAACTACCCATTCTTTCTTAGATTGGTTTTTTTACACCTGTCTGGAGGATCTATCAACATGAAATTCTACCAAGAAATCAGCCACTGATTGGGCTTTAATTGTTGTTTGGGGCGCAAAATCAATATCATGATCACCCACCTCCCACTGAACACTTGGTCATTCTAAAGAACATTTTTCAAGGGAAAAGATGTCCGAACAACAATGGAATGAGCTTGAAAGTATGGTCTCATATTTCTTGCTGCAATTACCAAGGCTAATGCCAATTTTTCTAACTTCAAATATCTTATTTTAGAATCCAACCAATTTTTACTAATGCAATACACCGGACGAGGGTAATTGTCCACTTCTCTTACTAGCCCAACACTTATTTCATACTCTGATACAGCTAGATATACGTAGAGCTTTTCCTCCAAATAGGTTTGAAGAGATTCTTAGGTGAAGACAAATGCTTCTTGATTTCAATAAAAGCCTGATCATATTGTGGAGACCAATTAAAGTTTTTGGCATTCCTCAACACTTGGAAGAATGGAGCACACTTGTCTGATGATCTTGAAATAAACTTGTTCAAAGCAGCCAATCATCCTGTTAGTCTTTGAACTTCTTTGATATTCCGAGGAGGGTTCATAGCTAACAAGGCATTAAGTTGATCCGGATCAGGCTGAATTCATTTCTCACTTATTATGTAGCCCAAGAACTTTCCAGATCGGACCTCAAATACACAGTTTTCAGGGTTCAATTTCAAATTCACAACCTCTAAGTTAGAGAATGTTTCTTGAAGGTCAGATATATATGCATCTTCCTTTAAGATTTTAACCATCATATCATCTATGTAAACTTCCATGTTTCTGCCAATCTGATTAGCAAAGGATTTATTCACTAATCTTTGGTAAGTGGCCCCAATATTTTTCAATCCGAACGACATCACCTTATAACAATGAAGACCTCTGTTTGTGATGAAAGTAGTGTGACATTGATCCTTCAGATCTACTTGTATCTGGTTGTACCCTGAAAATGCATCCATGAATGATAACAACCTATTTTTAGAAATCGAATCCACCAACTGATTTATCCGAGGAATATGATAAAGATCTTTGGGGCATGCCCTACTAAGATTAGTAAAATTAATGCACATTCGCACTTGCCATTCTTTTTCTTGACCAGAACAGGGTTGGTAGTCCACAAAGGGTGCTGAGATTTTTTAATATGACCCATCTTGGTCAAATGATGAACTTCCTGAACAATCACATCTGCTTTTTCCTTAGAGAAAGACCTTCTCTTTTGTACAACTGGCGCAACATCAGTTCGGATGGACAACTTATGAGAAATAATATCAGCTGGTACTCAAGTGACATCACTATTACACCATGCGAAGATGATGACGCGATTGAAATAGAAGAAGAAACAACGATAGATGAAACCCTAATCCAAGGGTAACATGATGAAACCCTAATCCAAGGGTAACATGATGAAACCCTAATCCAAGGATAACAAAAACTGAAATTTTCAGAGATAAATATATATTATTCCAAAAACTTAAAATAACTTAAGGCATGTGAGGCTTTATATAATAGCTACTAAAAACCCTAAATTAGAATAAAAGGAGATAAAATAAATGTATTAAAATAAAATAAAATAAAATAAAATATTAATATAATTAGATTTGATTTAAACAATATAATATATTTGAATAAAAAAAGTTTGTGTTTGGACTTTTTGGGCTACATCATCCTCTGTGGTTGACAAGAATTCGTCCTCAAATTCACAACACCATCACCATTAACAACTAAAATTATTTTATTTTTTTCAATTGTCACATTAGAAATTTTATTTGTTGACCATATGAGAATAAGATAAATTCTTCTCGACTGTTCCTTATTCGAAGTTACATTGAAGCTGATGAGTCCGAATTCAGCATGCTCCCCGGACACGGACAAATCAGTCCAAGGCCTTCGGACCGGACAGATCGGACAGGTCATATGGACCGGACAGATTACTTTGAACACTATGACCATAGGACTGTTCGAACTATGACAAAAGTACTAAAAAACCTAAACACTTCTTGACTAAGCTACTTGCTCTCCTGCTTAAAGCTCATGGGTCTTTGAACATGACCCGGGTCCATTAAACATGACCCGAAAGCCCATAAGGGCCCAAACATCAGGGTATAAATACCCAACCACCTGCATTAACTAGAGGTAATGAGAGTTAACTGCTACCAAGCTGCTTAATTATCTCTCTACTCTCTACTCTCTACTCTAAACATTTAAACACCCACACACCACCATAAAACACCAACTGAAATTACCAGCCTACCCTCAGGCAATTATTATCCACACCAGAAGCCATCCAGTTGATGAAAAAAAATTGGTTTCGAAAACTTTTTCATAGCGTGAAGACAACATCGCCATGTCTAGTTGATGAAAAAAATGGTTTTGAAAACATCTTCATAGTCTAAGAGGACATCTCGATAAGCAAGTTTTACCTTGATCCGACGATTGGTAGCCAATTTAAACTCCTTCTGTAACTAGTCAATATAATCGTCTATCGAAATTCCTGGTGTGTCCCCGAATACCAAACAATCTTCGAGATCTTCATGACCATAGATTTTATTCTCTTCTTTAGACCTTAAATCAGATGAAATCAGGATTTAGAAACATGCTTTCCCCGTAGCAGGAACTGAGGCTCTGATACCAAACTAATGACGCGACGAAAATTAAAGAAGAAGCAACGATAGATGGAACCCTAATCCAAGGGTAACATGATGAAAACCTAATCCAAGGATAACAAAAACTGAAATTTTTAGAGATAAATATATATATATATATTATTCCAAAAACTTAAAATAACTTAAGGCATGTGAGGCTTTATATAATAGCTTCTCAAAACCCTAAATTAGAATACAAGGAGATAAAATAAATGTATTAAAATAAAATAACATAAAATCTTAATATAATTAGATGTGATTTAAACAATATAAGATATTTGAATAAAATAAAATAAAATAAAATAAAATAAAATAAAGAAGTTTGTGTTTGGACTTTCTAGGCTACATCATCCTCCGTGGTTGACAAGAATTCGTCCTCGAATTCACAACACCATCACCATCAACAACCAAAATTATTTTATTTTATTTTTTTCAATTGTCACATTGGGAATTATAATTATTGACCTTATCGGAATAAGATAAATTCTTCTCGAGTGTTCCTTATTCGAAGTCACATTGAAGCCATCCAGTTGATGAAAAAAATTGGTTTCGAAAACTTTTTCATAGTGTGAAGACAACATCCCCATGTCCAGTTGATGAAAAAAATGGTTTTGAAAACCTCTTCATAGTCTAAGACGACATCTCGATAAGCAAGTTTTACCTTGATCCGACGATTGGTAGCCAATTTAAAATCCTTCTATAACTAGTCAATATAATCGTCTATCGAAATTCATGGTGTGTCCCTGCATACCAAACGATCTTCGAGATCTTCATGACCATAGATTTTATTCTATTCTTTAGACCTTGAATCAGATGAAATCAGGATTTAGAAACATGCTTTCCCCGTAGCAGGAACTGAGGCTCTGATACTAAACTAATGACGCGACGGAAATAGAAGAAGAAGCAACGATAGATGAAAACCTAATCCAAGGGTAACATGATGAAACCCTAATCTAAGGGTAACAAAAACGGAAATTTTCAGAGATAATAATATATTATTCCAAAAACTTAAAATAACTTAAGGCATATGAGGCTTTATATAATAGCTTCTCAGAACCCTAAATTAGAATACAAGGAAATAAAATAAATGTATTAAAAAAATTAAAAAAATTAAAAAAAATCTTAATATAATTAGATTTGATTTAAACAATATAAGATATTTGAATAAAATAAAATAAAATAAAATAAACTTGTGTTTGGACTTTCTGGGCTACATCAGAAGACATGTTGATTTTTCATCAAAAAGGACAATAATCGGTGTTCCAAATCTGGTGCCAACTTGGCACCGATTTTAACATTATTTCCCTCGGTAAGGGAGTTCAACCTCCTCAATAGGTATTATGACACTGGGAGCCTCCATGGGATCATCAATTTCATTCTCATCAGCGAAAGGCTCCAATAGTTGCTAATATCTGTTAACCTTTACTGCCTCTAAAGACTTAGAGGCAAGGGCTGTTGCATAATATTCCATGGCTACTTTCTGGCTGCTCTGGACAATACCTACTTGTCCATGGACAACATATTTCAAACATTGGTGGAGCGTAGAGGCCATATCATGCATTATGGAGAGCCAAGACCTCCCAAATATTGCATTGTAAGACGTTGGGCAATCCACCACAACAAAAAATAGTACTTTTACCATTTTCTTAAAGGTTCCTTTGCCCAGCAACACTTCCTCTTCGAACTCCCCAATCACATATGCAGAACTTCCTGTGAAGCCTACGATGGTTTTGTTCGAACGCTTTATAACCAAAGGGTTTCTCATCTGGTTATAGGATCTTAAAAACAGGATGTTTCCCGAACTACCTGGGTCAATCGGAATTCGGTGTATATCGTTTCCTCCTATTGATGCCCCTATTACCACAACATCTTCATGAGGCACTGCAATGTCTCTCAGGTCGTCCTCATCGAAAACCATAAAGGGAAATGAGGATTTGATACAAGTGGGTGGACATCCTTTCATCCAACTGGGTGGCCAAAATGTGGACATGCCTTTTCCTTGATGAAGTAGAAGGTGCACTCACAGTATCCCCTCCGAAAATAGTCAATGAATCAAAAACATTAATATGACTGGAAACCGTTTTGGTCTTGTCTGTTATTACTCCTACCCGATTTCGAATCGGATCTAGATCAAGATACTCAAAGCCTATATCAAACCTTTTAGTAATTACCATTGCACCTTCTTGTGTGGATGTTCCAAGATTGTTCGAAGGACCAGTTCGGGGAGTATTGGCTTGTGCATTATCCGGTCTACTTCGCCCTTATTTTTTGACATAGGCTCCCAACTTACCCCTTTTAATGAGGTTCTGGACCTCCTGCTACAAGGCTATACAATCATGAGTATCATGGCCTATGTCAATGTGGTATTGGCAGAAACAGGTGCTCCGGTTTTCTCTGGGGGATTGCAATATTGTTGGTTTTCTAAAATGCACTTAGTTTTTAGTTTTTCATAGATTGTAGCCACACTCTCCCATAATTCAACAAATCACTTAGGTTGAACCCAGGGCCCCCTTTCGTTTCTGACCTATTGGCTCTGAGTCTGGTTAGACTGATTTTGATTTGATCGGTTAGATCCAGTCTCTTTTATCCTGCACCGAACTGATTAGCAGCTGAAGGAGTCATGTTGTGGTAGTGGACCTTACTTAACGGTGTACTTTGGTTTTCTTAGTCTCCTTAACGTTGATTTGTTTACCCACCTGATCCAACAGACCACCTGAGGTCATATTTTTATTCCGAGTCACTGAATCGGCTAAATTACCTAGATTTAAACCTTGTCTCACGGAAGCAATTGCAACTTGTTCAAAGCAATCTGCTAACCCATTTTTTGTCTTCATGAACCGGTTGATGTACTTCTTTAAAGAATCATTTGGATCTTGAGCACAATGGATAATGATGTCCCCATTACCCTTGAGATTTTTGCTTCCAACGAATTGCCTCCGGAAGGCAACCCAAAATGTATCAAAATTTCTTATACATCCCTGATGGAGACTATTGTACCATTTGAGGGCACTTCCTATGAAAGTTTAGGAGAAGGACCTACACAATAGTTTTTTTTCGTCGTCAAAATTGATCATGATGTTCTTAAACTGATCCAGATGGTTGTCCGGATCTCGGCTCCCATCATATTTCTCCATCTTGGAACTATCAAACCTCTTAGGAAGATGTCTGTAGAGTATTTTTGCGGACAAAGGCAATTGCCTCTAATTCTTGTTACAGTTAAAAAAAATATCTTCATTTGGAGTAGCAAAAATACATGGTTCGGACTTGAAAGGAAAATGATCAATCAGCAACTGGTCAATATACTAGTTGGCTGACTCCTTACCCTTGCCATGGTGCTTCTTAAGACTGCCAAGCCTATCCTTTTTTCTTGAATATTTTCTAGTCAGCCTCATTTTCTTTTTTGACCGCCATTCATCGGTACTTGAAAACACTGATTCTTCAAGCTCTGCCTCATTAGATAAGCTGGTAGAGGACTCAGATGTAGACCTTTCCACATGTTTAGATCGTTGTGTCTTCTTGGAACTGATATGGGTCTTTAAGGACTGCTCGTTTTCTCCAGGATTGTCAGGTTTTTGAAGTACTGACGCACCAGATTTTTCTTTAACCCTTTTCTCTGCTTGTTTTATTACTTTCAGCGCCACTATTTTAGCTCTCAAGTGGTTGCGCTTCTCGATAGTATACTCATTGTTCTCCTTTACAACTTCCACCTCAAGAGGTGGAATATTCTGCTTGTTCGGATCCATTCGAACTACTTTGTTTGCTGGTTTTGAATTATGAAATTCAGGCATCGTTGTGCTCTCACTGTGGTCGCCAATTTGGTGCGGTTTATTTCCGTTTGAGGGTAATTTTGTAAAGTGTTTTTGGAATTTAATGTTTAAGGTAGAGAGTAGTGAGATAAGTAAACTGTGTGCTTGTATTAATTTCTGATTACCCTCATTAATGAAAGTGGTTGGGGTATTTATACTTAATTAATGACCCATGGGCCTGTAGGGTCGAATTGTGGAGTCAGGTCAAGATTAAGGACCCATTAACCCAAGATGTGATGTGACCAACACCTAGCCTAGTCATACTCCATTACATTTGTCTTGTTCGATTTTTTATAGTAGTGGTTATGTCTGAACAACCTTCCGGATAAGAGCGCACTACAGTGTCTAAAATATCCGACCTCATCAGTACTAACGACTGTTTCAAACCATATAAAGGTCTCTTCAGCAAACACATATATATATTCCTTTCCTTCTTCAAATATTTTTGTCTAACATATGTAAATTGTTTCATTCAATTCATCATGCAGGAATTTTGTAGTAACATATATTTGATCTAACTCAAGATCAAATTTAGTAACAATTGATAATAGAATCCTTACTAAGGTTTGTTTCGCGACTCGGGAGAAAATATCATTGAAGATGAACACTCTCCTTTTACGTTAAACCTTTAGCCACCAATCTAGTTTTGTATATGGATAACTCAACACCGGGAATAAGTTGCTTCTTTTTTAATATCTATTTACATCCAACAAGCTTATGACTCTTCAGTTATTTCACAATAATTCAGGTGCCCATCTTCTTGAGAGATCTCAATTCTTCATTTATGGCTTTCATCCATATATCGTTATTACTACTCTTCATAGAATCCTGATAGTTTTCAGGGTTCAAGAACATATATATATATATATATATACACATTTCAATTGATAAATTATAACCAATAGCATCGGCAAAACAGTACATTTATGGAGGTTTTCTTGGTCTCTATGCTTTATCTCTTACCAATTGATAACTATAAAAATCATGTTGCTCTCCAGTATGATCATCCATAAGTATTGGAAAATCAAACTCTCACCCGTCTTCAGAATCATGCAGTGGTTGAACTGTCTCTACATTAGTCAAAGCTAGACCATATCCAAACTTATTTTACGCAAAAGCATCTTCGACTTCAGTCTCTAGACCAGACTCATCACCAACTTCACATCACTTATTGAAAGTACTAGATCTATTCTATAATGTCTTTTTAAATGACATATCCTACTCAATGAAAAATATGTTTGTGCTTATAGGAACCTTTTGTTATTCAAGGCGCCGCAACCTATATCATTTTACTACTTCCGAATATCTAGGGAACAAACATTTTAGTGCTCTGGACTAAAGCTTGTCTTGCTTCATATGTGCGTATGCTGCACATCCAAACACTCGCAAATATTCCACCTGAGCTTTATTTGCGGTCCATATTTTTTAAGGACAATAAAACTTCAGTGCCATATATGAACTCATGTTAATGATATATGTAGTCGTAGTCATGGATACTCCTTAGTACCTTCAGCCCATTCTAGCTGTTTGAAACATACACCTAACCCTTTCGAGGAAGGTTTGGTCCATTATTTCAATAAGCCCATCATGTTGGCCATACAAAATCTAGTGAATGCCTCATTCACAGATTCTAAGCCATTGTTAGTCAGGAATTTGTTCAATATATTTTGAGTCTGATTCTCTACAAACTTATTTGAGTTTCTAAAGCATTAAATGCTTCATCCTTGGTTTTTAAAAGTATAGCCCATATTTTTCTGGAATATTCATCAATCAAAGACATGAAGTACCTTGCACCAACTATAGTGGGTTTTCGTGTTGGGCCCCAAATGTTTGTATGAACATACTCAAGCATATTACTGGTTGTATGGTTACTAGGAAGAAACTTAACCCTTTTGTTGTTACCTAGTACACAACTTTCATAAAAACTCAGCTTATAAATTGTGCTACCATCTAACAACCCTTGCTTGATAAGCTCAATAAGGATCTTCTCACTTACATGCCCAATCCCCAGATGTCACAACTTAGTTGAATCATTCTCTATACTAGATATACCCCTTACCACTATAGATCATTTATGAACTAACACACCATTAGTGTTATACGCTTTCATAACAACAACTGATCCTTATAAATTCATAAGTCTGTTATCTTCACTCCCATAAGTAAACCCTTCCTCATTTAACATTCCAATAGATAGAATATTTCATTTAACTTCAGGCATGTAGATTATATTTTTTTATTACTTTCTAAAGTCCTGTAGAAAACTTGAGTCGAATAGTTTCCATTCATTTGACAAGATATTATTAATCCTTCCCGATGATGACATTTCCATCATTTAACAATCTTAATCAATGTTTTTTAGAAGTCACGTGGAATGAAGAACCCGAGTCCAACACCTACTTTTCACTGTACCTATAAGTAAAATCCATTAAATCATCAGTATACGCATAATCATCCAACATCATTACAACATCTCCGACTTTGGTCTTCGGATAACTATTACCATTTCTCTTCTTTGTCAGTTCCTACTGAAATAATGTTCCTTCTTGAACAACCAACGTCTCACTCTAGAACATATCTTAAATACCTTATATTTTGAATGAGAGTTTTCTCTCTTCTTTTTTGAATCTCTTTTTCCTGACCGACCCCTCACACTCAGTCTAAGACAAGAGTCACTCTTCAGAACTATCTTCCTTTGATGACCCTTTGAGGAACTCTTTACTTTGGAAATCGTAATATAATATTTTCCATAGATCATGGTGTTAAAAAAGTACTCATATATATTCAACCTAAAAATCAAGAGGATTGTGGCATGATCCTCATCTCCTACCTTGACTTTAACTATATTTAAGTCAAGAATAATTCTATTAAAATCATGCATGTATCTTCAGATATTTTTGCTACCATCCATTGATAATATATATATATAGTTTTTTCTTGAGATACAATTTAGTGGCCATGTACTTCTTCATATAAACGGGTTCCAACCGATTATATATCCCCAGTGTCATAGAATATTCAAATACCTCTTGAAGCACTTCATCACCCAAACTTACCATTAGGGAACTATGAGCTTTGGATGATACTTAGACATCAACCTAACTATGGACCTAAGAAAACAAAGCAAGTTATAAGAACAATAATGTTACACCAAGAACACACAAGACAGATTTAATATGGTTTGGATTGTGAATAAATCATACATTTACATGTAACAAACACATACACACACACACATATATATATATAAGGTTACAAGAAGATTATCTCAAATACTTAACACTAACACTCACACACTCATATTTTGTTATAAAGAACTCACATCTTAAAAAAGAGCTATGAATTTTATTGTATACCAAGTGTTTATCATCTACCTCATAGTATCCAACAACTTTTAGCTTTTTCTCTCTCTAGTTATTCTTAGCTTAGAATTCTGACAAAGACTTTATACCACTATCTAATTATTTATAGAGGACAAAAAATATGCATAATATTCTTTATGCTCACGTTAGCACCTGCCATCCCTTTTTGTCTATTGGTCAAGCAAATAATCACAAAGGAAAAGTGACAACGCATGCCTCCATACGACAGATAATGGCACATTTTATACTATCTTGCCACAAGATCATCAACTATTTGATCAATGGTTGATATTTCTAATCAACTTAGAACCCTTAATGATTCATTTTCTTCTAGAATAATAGCTATCTTCATAGGTCCCTTAACAAACATGTTCTGCACATTCAGCTCCACAAGTGATCAACCTGCATCTTCGGCTGCAACATATATATTATTCTTGCCTTTAGTATAGCTAAACTAAGGTTTCAACAAATATATTTTCACCTAATATTTGTCCCAACTTATGATATCAAAGATATTCAAACAGATCATGCTCTATTAGTCTTCGGTTGTCCATCTCAAACCACTTATAGTTTTCGTGCAATACATTGTTCTCAATTACTGTTAACCTATATCTTACTATATCTATAAATTGCTATGGATTAAGTATAATAATTGTAAATATGTATTTATTTTTTTCTTTCGTTTTTTATGAGATAAATTTATATTGTAATTAATAAGTTTTGTTTTTATTATTATCTTGGTTATACTAGTGATCTATGTTAAAAAAATTATAAATTATAGTATGCAATCATTTTTATTACATAATTAAATATAAATACATTTTTATCTATATAAACCTTATTATGGACTAATAAATATACAACTGCTATTCATAATGTAGAAATAAAGAAAATAATGATATGTTTATTGTTAAGTTTGATTTTGATTGATCTTGTGTAAGTTTCTTTGATAGTTGCTATGAATATTTTTTATATATTATGTTTTTCTAAAAATGAATAACTTTGATCTTCTTATTGTTATACTTTCGAAATTAAAATGAACTGGTAGGATGATCTATTTATTGGTTTTTAGACAAAGCAGAGAAAAGAGGTTTATATATTTTGGGGTTGAACGAGAATATGATATTAAACTCTTCATTTCTTTTTTTTTCTTACATTTTACAAGATTTAATTTCATATATGGTTATTCTCAAACCAACTTAATGTTAAGTTACATGTTTCATGGAACATAACCTCATACTGTTTTGTTCTTTACAAAAAAAATCCAATTATGTTTTAGTTTGCTTAAGTTGTTTATATTCAGATTCAATCATTCATAAAGTCTGAAGATGACTTAATATCTACACAATTACCTCTATGATAAGGTTTATATCTTCTAATTTTTATTTAAATTAGATTACAATTTAATTAGATTATTATTGATGTATTCAAATATATCATTTAACATATGACGATCGATTTTCTTTAAAAAATTCGAAAAGTTCTCTTACTCGGATCACCATATGAACTATAATATGCATACACTAAATGAACGCTCTTTTTTTTATCATCACGTAGCTAAACCAAACAATCTTTTACATGTCCATTAACAACACAAGACTAACGTAATCTTCATTTCTTAACAAAAATGGATGCATCGATATCTGCTACATTCTAATAATAAACTAGGTGGATTTATAATTGTATATAACATTAAAATAATATGTAATATAATCTTACATATTTAAGTGAAAATGTAAAATAAGTATGAGATGACACTAAAATTAAAAATATATTATATATCTATCTATATATATATATGCATTCATAAACTCAGTGTATATAGAACTGAAATAACGCTAATATATCTCGAGACTACATACAAACCCTCAATAAATTAATAATAGTCTAAATAATACACTGTCTTTTTAAATTCACTCCCTGCCTCTTTAATGTGTTTAGCACTTACACCATCTTCATTGTCATTTTCATCATCGCCAGCTTCACTGTCTTTTCATCTAACATGAGGAAGGTAAGATGTTTAGATAAAATAAACTACACACGAGCTCAGTTATATTATTTGACCTAACAATCTCCCACTTGAAGACTGGTTTCAACCTGTCTTCACACCTTGATCTATGCAACAGATTTTTCTGGTTTGTTACTCTTGCAGACCAACTGAAGCTGAACAAAACTTCAGTTTTTCAATGGCTACTGTCTTCGTCAACATATCAGCTAGATTCTTGCTTCCTTAGATCTTTTCCAGTATTTGCACCTCATCTTCCTATAAAGATCTAATAAAATGATAACGGAGACTGATGTGCTTGGTTCTCGAATGAAATGTTGAATTCTTCGCTAATTGAATCTCACTCTGCCTATCACTATGCAGAACGTTGTTCTTCTGTTTGAATCCCAACTCGGTTAACAAACCTTGAAACCATATCATCTCTTTACTGGCTTCGGTCCATCATAATGGTGTGTTCTTGAAAAGATATGGTTACCAAAGCTTTAGTAAGAGGATATACCAACATGGTATTTCTTATGATGTTCTATATGTTGATTTGAAGACTCTAAAATATATCTTAAATAAAACTAGACTAGATATGTATATCTTGGACTTAAAATCTTATTGTTGTTATAATATTACTATGTAGAATAATTATCACAATATAACCAAAAGAGATTCTCTATATTTTCTATAATACACAACTATATGATAAATTTTTATTAACCAAAACACATGGTTGGATGTCTCAAAGCATGCAACGAATTATGTTTCCATAGTGAGGATGCAACACATGTTTGTTATAAACTTTTCCATGATATTGCACCTTTGGATAAAACAAATATGTTGCCCAAAGTTACGATATGTAGATATGTATTGCTTTATTCATTACAAATACCAAAGAATCGTTTTGATTACTTTCTAGTGGTTCATCGCCGAATTTCTTATATACTTTCCTAATATTTTGACAACAAAAGCAACATCCGGTTTTATACAAACTTTAGCACATATTAAACTTTAGATTACCAAATCTTGTGAAATCTTTTATATTTTTTCTATCTAAAATTTTGTCTTTTAGACTAAACTGGTCTCATTTTGCAACAATATATCTTTAGGTTTGTTATTTATCATTCCGTAACGTATTAGTATGATTTTTATATATGAATTTTATGACAAATCAAAGACTTTACAAGAGCAATCCTGATGAATCTGGATTCTTTATATAAAAGTTTCATAATCAAGTTTTTTCATATCAAATTTATTTAAATCAATTTCTTTTTAACATGTAATAATTCTTTATCTTTCATAGCTAATATTATGTCATAGACATATATTAATAAAAACATGAAATAACTTCCACTAAATTTTTTATATACGTAATCTTCAACTAAATTTATCTTGAAACCAAATGAGATATTAACTTTGAAGAACTTATGGTAACGTACATGTCCATTAACGAAACAAACTAACTTCTTAGGAAGGTCAATCTTAAACACTTTTAACTTAAAATCGATCATTAGTATCTCAATTGTGTGTTATTTTATTTTATTTTTCCATAAAAACTTCATGTCGGTTAACCGTAACAACGACATATTAACCTATAATTTATCATTTTTGGTAAAGATTTTCTCAACTTCTTCAAAATATTTAGTCGCATTGAAGATCTTTAGTGGAACTGCACCATGTAATGTTAAATTTATTCCTAATTTTATAATTTTCAGACATAGTGTTTTTAGTTTTCCCATGTCTTATATTCTTTATTCTATGTCTGAAACTCTCTTCAGTGAGAAGTGTGAGATATTTAGTCCTTAATGATATGTTAAAATAATAACATCAAATATATTTCCATTGTCTTATTTTCATGAAATAAAATTAAATTCATTAAAAAATGATTATCCTAATGTCGATTGGGTTATAAACATCAACATCCACTGAATTTTATAACATACATATAACAAACATCTGACATATAAAGTAAAATATAATATTTAACAATGAATTTAAAATGCATAATACATACATTTACCATGCTAATAAAATATATTTGCGTACATATACTAATTTGTACATATATATATATATTGAGAAAAGTCAATATTGATCATACTCAGTTGATTTAATTAACTAAAGTTTTCTTTAGACCGGGTTTCCTAGTTTGATTATATAAATATTATTTCACAAATGATGATTTTTTGTTCATGATCAACTATGCCAAACATTGACCTTATTTTGTACATATCAATACATGCAATATCAACAACTATGAACTTGTCAAAACTCTAAATGAATCAAGTCGCATATATCGATTACTTTGCCAATATATTGTATTTTTTAGCATTTACCAAACCTATGATAGTCTTAAAACATGTCAATCGTATCAAAAAATTACCTAACAACAACAAAACATACTCAAAAATCAACCACATATTTTTCTATTCCAATAAATTTGACCTTAGTATGCCACAACAATCCAATTGCATAATTATGGGTCTAATACGGTGTACCGCCACATGTCAAATCACCCATTATTGTATTTACTATAATGTGTCGCAACAAGTCACAATTTATAGTTAAGTTATATTGTAGTGTTACATACCATGCCAAATTGCTCGGTCACTCATCTGCTACAATGTTTCATAAAATGTTAAATTTCACAATTGTGTCTATGCTATATTTTTTATAGCGGGTCAAATTCTCAAATTTTGTGGCTCTATATAATGTTCCATAATGGGTCAAATTGTACGATCGTGGATCTACTATACAATCTAGCAACAACTTAGAGATGATTAATTAAAATCTGATTTACCAATATTTTATATTACTATGCTCATATCTACATTACGAAACTCAAAATATTTAAAGAATCTTTAGTTATTAATAAGATCATGAATCAATTCCAATAAGTGGTATTAGAGGTTTCAATTGCTTCATAGAAGTTTAGCGAATCATTTTCAATTGCTTCATAGAAATTTAGCGAATCATTTTTAATTGCATCATATGAATCTTATAGTATAATAAGATATAATATATAATAAAAAACATGCATTCTTTCTATCTTTAGTAGATATTCACAAAGACGATATTATTTCAGTTTCCTCTTTTTGAGAATGTAGAGTTCGAGCTTCTTTAGTTTGTTCAGTTTAGACAATGTACACAAGTTTAATACAATCATCATCTTGAGTATATACATGTGTTAAAGATCATGAAATGACTGACAATAAAGTTAAAGCATCAGATACTAGAGTATCTTCGTTAAAACCTTCATACACTTAAATAAGTTATTCCTCAAATTGAATATTTGTTCATAAATGTGCTTTTATTGGATTACTTTTAATCGTCTATCATTGAAAATAGTCAATTACATCATTAAACATGTGACGAATGATCATATTGGAGAAATTCTAACATACAAATTTTAATAATACATAATTTCACATAGAACACAATGTATATCATTTCTCACAAAGGTACATGATATTGATATAATGGCTTTATATGATTTATACGTTGTTTGTATTATGAATTTAGATAATAAATTATCATATACTATATTATTATCCATGTACTTAATATATAAGATAACAATAGCCACTATTTATGTTATCACTAATAAATACTAGTTTCATGTTCATACGAACCATAACCTTAGATATATTGTTATTGGATATTTGTATGTCATATGAATTAGTTTTTTAGTATATTTTAAATATAAATTTATTATGATCTACATGAATCGAGGCGCATGTGTCATACAATACTCTAAAAAATTGTTTATATAATACTGATCTTTGTCATCTTTATCAAAATTTTATTTTTGACGATGTTTATATTTTGATCAATCTTTTGAAGATTACAATTTCTGGCAGAATTTCATATTTTACAGTAATATAAGAATTTTATTTCTTTATAAACATGTTTTAATTTAAAACCTAAGATTTATTTTAGAAAAGTTATTTTTTCTTCTTTCAAATCCGTTACAATTATATTCATTAAAATTTCCAAAAATATTTATTTATTTTATCTCTTATATATATGCATATTTTTCAGTATGAGATATTTTTGGATTATCTATAATATAAAAATATTTTAGAATTTAAAGAATCATCTTCTAGTAAACTCTTTATAAATAATATTCTTTTGATATAGTTATACTGATTTGAACTACGTTTTGATATTTTTTTTACAAACATGACTTTTATTTGAAATCTATAAATTTTAAAAATAATAGATTCTATATCTACAAACTTAAAGCTAGAATACTAAAAAAATAAAAACAGTTGACACACTCTTTCTTAGTTTTATACTTGAATTCAAGTGTTTTTTTTTTTAATTTTTGTCAATATACGGTCGTCGTCTGCTAATACATTTAAAATATGTCTTTGATATATAAGGTTGTGTTTTCTTGTTCTCGTTGTTAATATTGGTGGACTCTATAATTTTGATCAATTTACATATTAAATATAAAATATGTTTGAAAATGATAAAATTTATTTTAATTTACTATGTTATAAAATCGACTTCATCAATTTGATCAAGAGAACCAAAATTTAAATTTATAATTTTAATGGTAAATTCACGATTACTATTTTAGTGATCATGATGTCTAGTTATTTTCTAATATTATAAAAAATAAATGATGTATCCTGTTTTAGTGAGCAAGTTATTTTCTAATATTACTATTGTAGTAGGTTGTTTATACCTTTCTGGTTTTAAGATCACTAACTTGCAGGTTAAAGCTTCATGGAAACGGAAAAAAAATCGACTATCCTAATACAAAAAATAGTCAGTTTAAAAGAGTCATGAGTCCCGAGGTATTTAATTTAGCAGGGTCCCACTTGCTTTCAAAAAACATTGATTCATATTCTATTTTGTGTTAACTACCTTTTGCAAGTTAGAGGATCGTGAAAAATTGGATGGTAACACCAGTTTTTTATCCTCAATTACTCTTGTTATAGGTGACATCAATACCAACGGTCATAAGAGTCTTGAAGAGCCCAATGCAACGACTCCCCTCACTCTAACTCTAATTGGGTTTTCCAAATAAACGTTTTGTCTCCTATAAAAACACCTCTCCTCACCAATAAAAGAACATGCATCATTCGAAACTCTCTCTTTCATTTAATACAGAGATTTACTTCTTCCAAAATCTTACCAAACTTTTACACGACATCGAGGCAATGATAACCTACAGCTCACCCTCTCATCTATTTCTCTATTGAGCGTGCCTATACCAGGTAACTCGGGTTATAAACACTTACCAGATAACCCACTCATCTTAACCATGAATAAATACTCTAGCAAAACCCTCCAACCTCCAATCTCAAAACACAAAAACATCTCTCCACTTGCATCGAATATCATGTTTCACCCACCACCATCATCCCAACCGAGAAAATGGTTGACACTCGTAGTAGTATAAAGCCCATGAAAAAAATGTCATCAGCAAAAAAATCGGTAACCTTACAAAAATAGCCCCACAATTTAATGAAAAAACGCATCCAAACATCTTAAATGACTAGCTGATGCACATGGTGACCCCTTATCTTCCTCAAAGCTCCCGTGATACATTTCTTTTTTGGAAACCAAACCTTATATGGCATCTCCCCCTACTCCATCATCGTGAATACTCTCCGTCAATACTAGCACCCAGACTCCAACGCATGGCCTCTCTATATGTGTGCATGCATTCCTCCACCAGTTACTAGCCCCACTAGAAAACAACCAAACCTTAACAAAGAAAATAGACTTGCCCTACATGTGATCAAAAGTGAGATTGAGGCCACACTCCTATCTATTTATTTTCCTGCCTCAATTGTATAAATGCAGCTTGATGATGATGAGGAACCCTCTAAGATGGAATAAAACATCCCTACCACCAAGTTGGGATTATCTCAAAGCCATCTATGCAGGCAATGCCAGCCTCCTAATGGATAACAGTCGTACAAAAGAGTTGTATGTGAAGGATGAGAGCTTCATCTCACTATAATCTGTCAATAAACCTCAATCCATGCATGGTACCGACACCCCTATAATTATAGGTTTGGGCATCTCTCCCTCTACCCATGTCTTTACACCTCTATCTAGTTGAACTTTTTGAATAATTCCCCATGAATATCACCAGCCATCAAATGACTTGTCTCGATGCAAACTTTAGCCATGATGGGCCTGGTTAAGTATTGGCTTTTTAAACCCAAGCATCCCTAACCTGGATCCCAAACCCACCACCACTAGCCCATCCCATTTGAAAGTATTATGGACAAGTATTTATTCCAACCCACCCTTATGAGGCTCATTCATCCACCAAAACCTAATCCACCAAAAATAATTCTAACATTCACTAAACTACAACTCCTCCAAAACTCAAAAAATAGATCATCATCTTTCTTACCTCATTACCAGCCCCAACGAAACATATCAACCATTATCCACACCCCATCTACCATCCCCTCTCTTACCAACCAACAAATTTTTAGCCCTCTCATTTCACTTCGAAACCCCTCTCCACCATTCCCTCAATCTTTCCAGGGAAGGAACAATAAAGGGAGAGTTATCGCCTGATCTTGACGGGTGAGAGGTTACTCAACACTCTAGAGTTAGCCTTAAGACCAAGAGCGTCTTACCATGCTTTATATCTTAACTCGGCTAGTAACATCATACCCATCATGATTTAAAATCACCTAGTCACCTTAGTTAACTTTTAACCACATATACCAGTTAATTCTTAAGTAAATACTGCCACCATCCCGACAGAGATTCCTTTTAATGATACCCAAACTCGGGCATGTATAGTTATACCACCATAAAATATTTGTCCTATCATGAATTTCAAGAAAATATCATCCCTTTATATTGAAACAAGTGTTTTTAATTGTTCCCTCATGATGCCATCGCGGGCGACCAATACAACTAGGAAAAATTCATATCGGGTTACTTCCTAAGTAATGAAGTAACTTCATACCACGTCCAGTCAATATTAGCAAGAATCTGGGTATTCACAGCCTTCATAATTACAAACCTACTCCCTCAAGTTACTAGTTTTTTAAATTTTCTTAACTGATAAGGCTACGCAGGTACTCAAAATGAATATGTGGTTTTTCAATAACCACCTTATCTCTCTTAAGAGATGGGAGCCAATGGATAACTTAACTAAGGACTCTCTTAAATCTATTCCTCTATGGTTGAAGTTCCACGGGCTTCCCCGTCAGTTATGGTCCGAGCACAAGCTAAACATCATGGGTAGCTTCTTGGTCATACCATTATACGTAGACCCACAAACTAGAAATTATGTGAGACTCAGTTTTGCTTACATCTGCATCATCATGAATGCTACGAATGACTTCCCATCAATTATTAATACCAGCTTATTAGACAATGTACATATCTTGTAAGTAGAATATCAGGGCCTCGCATTCATATGTGGCATATGCAAGACCTTTAGACACATTGTTGCAAGCTGTACTGATTCCATGAATACCTTGCAATCCAAATCTCCACAAGGTGGCCAGGAAAGGAGCTGATAATGGAAAACTCGAAGCATTTCACATTATCTTCCAATAGGAGTGATACTCCATCATCACCTAATTACAAATCATTGAGGATGAGCATTGAAGGGGATGGTCTCATCATACGTCAGGGACATTCTCCTCGTGAATGAAGCATTGTTGGTGCTCAAGTTCACTCCGAAGTCTTGGAGAATGATCATTCCATGAAAGAAGTCACTTCCCCTATTATGAAGACTAAACCACTACCAACCATGCCTGCTATTTTGAACACGCGTGGAGCAACACGCTATCCAAATATTAGTCGAATTTCTTTAATGTATAGTTTCCTTACTTTGTAAACTTTATAAGAATTGACACTTGGAATATTAAAGGTCTTAACAACCCCATTAGACAAAAATATGTTCGAGATTATGCTTTTTCTAATAGTATTACTATTATATGCATGTTGGAGACTAAGGTAAATACAGAAAATATAGATATAATCATGAGAGCAATGCTTCTTTTTTGCGTAGCTTGGAACCCAAGTGTTTTTAGGATCAACGTAGGCATACAATTTCCTCAATTCATGCATTTCAACCTGACTTACATAGCAAGAAATCTAAAATTTCGTCGTATTGTTGTGTACGGCTTCAATAAGCCATACGAACGCCAATATTTATGGAATGATATCATCTATATAGCTTTTACAAAATATAACATCCTATGGGTAGTCATGGGTGAATTCAATGCCATTAGAAACCTTTTTGAGCATTCAAGTGATTTTGATCTTTGGACATGTTTAATCAGGGATTTGATCTTTAGGTGTTTCTACATGTGGCATAGCCACCCAATTTTTTCCAATATCATTACTAATAGTTGGACTACCTCATGTGAGGGTGGCTTCGTAACCATTATTCTCTCCAAACTCAATAGCCTCCAAAGTGCTCTCTCCATTTTAAACAAAAGCGAATTTGGTAACATAACCAATAGGTTCAACCAGGCTCAAGCAGCCATGTTCCAAGCCTAACTGAGCTTGTCCAACAACCCCACTAACACTTAACTCATTGAGGTTAAAAGAGATGCGCCGAAGAACTATGTTTTCCTCAGCCAAGCTGAGGATTCCTTTATAAAATAAAAATCTACAAGACTTGGCTGAAATTAGGTGATAGTAACACCAAATACTTCCATAACAGTATTAAAGCTAAAATGGGCTAGAAAAAACATTATCACCACCAACGATGCTGATGGGATCACTTGCACTAACCCCAAAGGGCTATCAAAAAAATTATGACTCACTTTTCAAATCTCATAGATACTAACAACCCTCTCACCCACCCAGGGCTCGAGAGGGCTAAAAACTTAATCATGACAAAAAACTTTCCTCAAGAAAAGTATAACAAGGTCAGGCATGCCAATGAGGATGAGATCAAGAAAGCCTTATTTGACATAAATAGCAAAAAAAAAAACCCTCGTCTTGATGGTGTCAGTATGAGCTTTTTTGTTGGGCCATTATCAGCCCAGATTTCTGCAAAGTGGTAAAGTATTTCTTTCGTTATGACAGAATAGACCCTCCATAGAACAAAATATCGATTATTCTCATCCCAAAAACTGACTCTCCCATTTCCCAAACTGATTTTTGACCAATATCATGTTTTATGTAATGCATAAGATCATCTAAAAAATCCTAGCAACCAAACTAAAATAACTCCCTACCACTCTAATCAACTCTTCTCAATCATCTTTCGTGTCGGGATGAAATATATCGGATAACATCTTGCTCACGCAGGATCTCTTGTATGGCTATCATACTAATAGAAAGGACCCGAGGTGCGCTCTCAAGATCGACCTCGTGAAGGCCTTTCACAATGTATGTTGGCGCATTCTTCTTGATGTCCTCTATGTGATGGACTTTTCTACTATAATGATTGAATTGATATTATAATGTATATCTTCACCCTCATACTCCATATGCATCAATGGTAATTTTTTTGACTTATTCAAAGGTAAAATAGACCTCTAATAAGGGGACTATCTCCCTCTTCTTATCTATTTTTTATAGTTGTACATGTCATCTCCAACATCCTTTGAGAAAAAATTCAGCATCCTACCTTTCGGTACCACTAGAAGTGTAAAAAACTGAAGATCATCAACCTTTGTTTCACGGATGACCTCATGATTTTCTGTCGAGCTAACATCCCTTCGATCTCATTAGTAAAAAATTAGACTTGAGGAATTCACAAAGCTTTCAAGTTTTTGCCTCAACCCCCAAAATAGTTACTTTTATCTCTCAGGGGTTTTGGAAAACACTCGTTGCGCTATTATCTCAGCTCTTG
Source organism: Limnanthes douglasii subsp. nivea (assembly GCA_036936605.1). NCBI lineage: Eukaryota > Viridiplantae > Streptophyta > Magnoliopsida > Brassicales > Limnanthaceae > Limnanthes > Limnanthes douglasii. The sequence goes on from JAUPFV010000002.1 coordinate 245,172,695, forward strand.
GTTTCGAAGAGGGTATCATCCATGTCAGATACCTAGGAGTCCCACTTATTTTATCTGACTATACTACTACAGTGATTACCGGTCGTTTTTCTACAAAATAACCACCCATACCAATTTATGGACCTCCATGCACCTCTCTTACGGTAGGAGAATCAAGTCACCTAAAGCGGTCATTTTCACCATCCAATTCTACTGACCATTGGTTTTCATCCTCCCTGTCTGAATCCTTAATAAACTCTCATAATTATTTTGCAAATTCTTCTGGTCGGGACCTGAAATGAAAATCTCATGTTCTAAAGAAGCTTGGGATAAGATTATTTTTCCTTGGATGAGAGCGGCCTTGTGATTCCAAACTTTAGGGTATGGAATTAGGCGGCTGCCCTAGAATTTTTTTGGTCCATTTTAAAAAACAATTCCTCCTCAATTTGGACTAAAAAGATCATCACAAAAAAATTAAAGGATAAAAACATATGTAGCCTCAGTGTAAGCTCCTTCCCGAGCTGGGGTGAATGAAGATTCTTAAACTCAGATTTGTCGCTGAAAAACTCTATAAAGTCGGTAACACAACCTCCAACTCTATATGGTATTATTCATGGCTTTTTCCTACACCCCTTGTTGACCGCTTGGGTCCCAGTATTATCAGGTATGCTCGCTTGCACGACAAAAGCATAATTTCATACATATAATCAGTAACGGCTCGTAAATCTGGCCCTCTCAGATCTATTCAGGTAGAAGGTCCACCAACACCATATACTTGATATTATTAATGCCATTAACTTACATTCAACCCCCTTCTGGTCGGGATGTTGTCTTTCTCTGCAACCCAAAACGGAACCGCAACATATTCACAATATATAGTACCTACAAGTTTATCCGGCTATCAGCTCTGAATGAACTATGTGCTACCTAAGTCTGAAATAAGTTTAAAGTTCCTAGAAATTTTTTTATTGCATGCTTAACAATTTAGAGGAAATTATACACTCATGACAAGCTTATTGATTGGGGTTTACGCCACAATCCGTGAATGTGCTCTATATGAAAGTGCCCCAGAAACCATCAATCATATCATGATTGACTGTAACTACTCGAGGTTGCTTTGGGAGGCCATTTAGATAAAATTTAACATGTCCTTCTTAAGAGCTGACTGGCCCTACTGCTTAACATAACGAACACATAAACCCTTTCTCCAAACGGCCACATCCACCTCTGGTGTGCCACGTTTTGCGCAGTAATATATCATATTTGGAAACAAAAGAATGTTAGGATTTCCAATGACATTCAATCATTGGGTTCAGTCGTTCTCCATTATATCTGATCTTATCTTTGTTACAAATTCTGCCCCATCAGCTTGTCTTAGTCTATATAGTTAGAGACACGCGATGATCACCCCACTCGATAATTTATGGTGTTTATTTAGTTGTTATACCTGTTTTTAGTCTTAACGAAAGAAATTATCACAAATATAATTTTTATTTTATTTTATTCGGCAACAGGAGAATGTTCTAAAATACTTCTAAACAATTATTTTTATTTATCATATTACATTTTCTACAGGAAAAAAAAAATATAAACTAATTTTACTTAAATTTATTGTTAAAACTTAGTTAAAATTTTATTTTTTTGGTTTTCGATAAATTATATGTAGTTTGTTTAAATTAACTTGAACATATTTTTAAATTTAACAAAACCTGAAAATGGCAGATTAAAAAGAATAACTTTTATTTCACAAAACTTTATATAAAAAAAATCCTAAAACGTATAAAAACTTGAAATTATAATATATGTTTGGTAATAAATTTGAACATTTGTCTTAAATGCAACAAATCCAGCACAAATAAAATAACCCATCACTTGTAAACATGATTCTCAATCCTTCCATCTTTTAATTTCACCTGGACGAGCCTTTGCGAAGGCAAGAGGGAGAGACTTCTCGACACTCGTCACTCGCATGGGCAGTCATTCACTGGGGCAAGATCTGGTCATTGTCGAAACAAAATGGTCCTCACTCAAATCATCTAGTATTAACTAGTTTTGTCCTTATATATCATGAACAATTGTCCTATGAAGACATATTTTAGTTACAACGACGTGCCTGGTGCTATTTTGGTGCACTATTTTAGGCGCCATACCGTAATAAAGGTCCGTACTCACCAGGACAAGACGACATGTCTGGTTCTATTTTGGTGACACTATTTTAGGTGCCATACTGTAATAAAGGTCCGAAGTTGCCATAACAAACATGTGATAAACGGAAAATTTGTTTTTAAGTATTTTACTTTTTCATTTCATACGCCCTGCTTTAGATATCGTTTAAAGTTTAGGCACATATATTGGAAAGATATTTTATGATATTTAATGCGAAAGTTACTTAGAAAGTTAGGGTCAAACTATTTTCATCTCTTACCTTCTGACTCCATCCAAAAGTAATTTTTGATCGGATTAATTTGTTTTTATCCAAAATATCTACATTTATCAATTTATTTACAAGGTTGTATAATGAAAAAATATTAAACTATCCATTGGCACGTCACATATTTATTTTTCCGATAAGATTAAGATATTTTTGTTTTTTACAATTAATGTTTTATTTTTGGTTTTTTTAGTATCAACTCTCCGAACTTTTGGTTCAAACCATTTTTTATTATAGGTTTGAATTTTTTGTTTTACTCATGCATGCAGTTTTTTTTAGTTGTTGGTCAATGTTGGTTTATGTTTTTGGATATATGTTTTGCTCAGTTATTTTCATTTTTATTTACTTTAGAATTGCAGGATGACAATGATACATATATATGTAGAGGATTTCACTACGGATTGTAGTCATGATTTTTTTACGATAAAATATCATTCAAGAGACTTATTGGTTGAGTGGGTTAAAACGATCGAAAAATGGTTGGTTATCAATATAACACACGGTAATGCTCCGAATAGTAGAAAGAATCTTCGAATATAATTCAAATATGAGATATCTTAAGAGAAATCCGGCCGAATAAAAAAATGTAGTTGTTTTTACGATCTTAATGATACAATGTTAACTTCATATCAATGATTGTTAGAGATTATACACGGGATTCACAATCATTCAAATGTTAAACACTTAGAAAGTCATTTGTATGTGAGACGTTTGACTAAAGAAGAGTTGAAATTTATAGAACATTATACCTTCATGTTTAGCCTACAGAAATTTTAAACACAATAAAAAAGTTGAACAAACCAAAATGTGTTTTTATGCGCACTTTATACAACACTCGACAGAAAAACCAAATGTTGGAGAGAGCTGGTTGGTCACAGTTGCAATACATGTTGGGGGAACTCAAAATGTACCATTATTTTGAAGGACATAGATCTAGTAAATATGAAAGTGATATAATCACTGATATTTTCATTGCACATCCGTTTAGTGTGGATTTGTTACATAAATTTCCAAAAATACTAATAATGGGTAGCACTTATAGGAAAATAAGGTACGAGATGTTGTTGTTTGATATCGTAAAAGTAACATCTACTGGTTTGACTTATTACATCACATTTGTATTTATGTTCAGGGAGAAAGTAAACAATTTCACGTGGTTATTATATTGTTTGAAATCGTTGACTTTATCTAACCGCATTGAAGAACCGGTTGTGGTTTTGACGGATACAGACAGTGGCGTAGCCAGGATTGAAACATAATGGTGTCGTGGATCTTCAGATTATTATCAAAATAAATTAAAATAAGATACAAAATTGTAATAACTAATATGGTTTATATATTAAAATCTCAAATATGGTGTTATAACATAATATACATTACACAAATAATAAAAATGTGATTAACAAAACAAAAATATAAATCTAAATCTAAGTTAATTGTACTTGTACTTTCCTCTTAATTTTAACTTGAAAATGTTGAATGATAGTTGTATTACTAATCATGGTAAATACCTATTTTCCACAGCTGTCACCAGACAATCATTAAGCCATGGATCACTCATTATATTTCTCACTTCATTCTTCACATAATTCAAACCTGAGAAAACTCGTTCAACACTCGTTGTTGCTACGGGTAAAAGCAGAGTTAACTTCAAAAATTCATAAATCTAATTGAGGATTTTATGCTTTTTTGTATCCACGATAATCCTAGAAAGTTTTGCAAGTCTTTTCATCTTGTGTGTCTCTGCTGTTAACTTCAGTAATTAAATTAGAGACAATTATATTTGATTCCTTATATTTAAGAGTTGTTTTAAAATACCAATGCATTCACAAACATAAAAAACTCAAACAACAATAAAATTTAAACTTAGCAAAGCAAAAGAAAAATTATGATTTATGCAATTCTATTTGCTCTTAAATTGAACTCTACAACTCTCTATCTTAAGAAAAAACATAGATCAACAAATGTTATTCTTGAATAGTAACATAGTAACATAAGACATGAAGCAAAACTTCAATTTTGAGAATTAATAACATAGAGACATAATATATACCTTAGTGTTCGAAGGTGAAATCAAAATAAAACATGAAAATAATATGTTTAAATAAAATGAATGATAAAAATCTATTCAAATCTGTATATATAATACAAATAATATAAATTATATTATATATTAAAAATATATGTTCAAATATACCTAAAAAAGTCTAATTCCATAAATATATATAATAAAAGATAAAAAAGATATTATATTAAAATAATATAGATATGTTTATATATATATATAATAAAATAAATACTAAAAATTTATATTCTATATTAAAAATATAAAGTGTAATTCTATAGTATATATATAGACTGTTGGGACTCGATCACCTTATCACTGGGTTCCCAACCATGTAAGTTAGCCATTGGACTAATGCGTTGGAGATGTTATACAAACTAGACATATTATTTAGGGAATCAGGTGGGTTCTTGGCTCCCCATATGGACTCACTTGGCTCCGCTCATAGATACAAACTTAGCATTGCCATTGATGAAAGATGTAGAACAAACATTCCAAAAAACAAAGCATATGATTTATCGATGGAAAATTAACATGAACACTCAGGTTATGAATAAGTACATAAATGAGAAAAAATATCATGAAACTTTTTTATTTGGGTTGAAAAAGATAGCGTACTCACATACATAGCGTAAGTTCGAGCATAGTCGAATTAATATGTAACGTTACTTCATAGATTTTCTTCAAAGAACCAAATACACAAAAAAATCTTGGTTATTTCTTTACACTAATAAGTTTATGATTTGGAAAATTAACAAGTTCATAAATTTGGGACACGCAACCACTAACCGGGTGGATAATGTCCATTATAACCTAAAGCGTTTTATAGGTATGACCAAGCTTAACTTCGAGTTACGTTAGCGTATGGTGCATTGTTTGGTTGAAATACAACATGCAACAATTAGAGCATTATTTAAAGATAGTCGATTTATAGAACACCATAAAATTGGAGACAATATGTTCAATAAACTCAGAGGTAACGTCTCGAACATTAATTTAGAACTCTTATTTATTGAAGTATAAGGTGTTAAAGATATTGAGATGGCGGATGAGATGGCAGAATTATCATTTATGTGATATGATCTATGTAGTATCACGTGTTGGCGCCAGATTCGCAAGTGACTATCTAAAAGCATAAATGTACCTTTAAATCTTTTTATAATCATTGGAATATGTTATATATAATGATATGAACAAACATAATTACAATAGAGCTATTAAAAAATAGCAAATTAACAATAAAGGATGCGTAGAACATATTTACAAGAAATGGTTTGAAATAGTCTATCCGGAAACATCTACCATTTTAAAGCCTTTAAAGGAATATAAATAATGTGATATTCCATATGCCAAACGTAAATATATATTATTGCATCATCAAATAAACGAGATAAATCAGATTGGAAACATTTGAAAAAAATAGTGAAAATTCATATGTAACCTTTTTAAAACTCTACCAGTTAACGTGCTTAAAAATAAATTAATTACACTCGAAAGTAAACCTGTTAATTTGGAAATACTAACATAAGCTAGTGGTCATACTGCGGTAGTTGGAAATCCTTCAGTGGCATTGTTATCCATTCATATCGTACCGAGCTCCAATTTTGGTCGTAAACCATTTTTTTCAACCAAATGCTTACATAGGACAATTTCCCCTGCATCTTTCTCGTGATTCTAGTGAGGAAGAACAACCCAAAGTAAAAAACAAAACCCTAATTTTCATCTTTAATCCCTAAATTCATATATATATATATATATATAACTACGATTGATATCCACAAACAATTTTACACTATATATTAAAAAAAATTAAGAACAAAAGCTTACTTTGGAAGAGGAAGTATATCAAAATTCTTCATTATTATAGGTATTAAAGAGTGTGGTCGTCGCTGAGTTCAAGTTTAGAGAGAGAATGAAATAAAATGACACTAGAAGAGAGTGAAAAAGAGAAATGAGAAATAAAAGTAAATGATATGTTTAGAAAAAAATAAAATACCCTTATATAGACCAATGAGAGTATTTGTATCTAAAAATATATGTAGATATATCACTTTTGGATGAACTTATAAATGGGTTGGGTTATACCATATTTGGATGAAAATAGCTTGACCTATAATATTATCTTTCATTTTTATTTTTTAGTCTAATATATTATAAGTGTTTTTTAGTTTTTTAGTTTTTTCATTTTTATTTTATCAATACGTTATACCATATTCGTAGCAGAGACGTATTTAACTTTGCTAACTGCTATCTACTATCCATTTTTTTGTAATACCTCAAATAACCATACTCATTATATAAAGTTATTTTTTTACCAAATTAATTTCATTAACTCTTTCTTCTCTCTCTCTCTCTCTTTAATTTTTTTTTCCAATTTTTTCTTTTTCTTTCCCTCAATCTTACTGTTATTTTAGATCGAATTCAATTACATTGTAAATCAACAAAACTAAAATTGACCATAATTTAATTACATTGTAATTCAACAAAACTAAAATAAAAAAATCTCTCACTCTCTCTGTAAATTGACAAATTTTGACCAAATGGATAAATCATAAGAATTATAATTGGAATATATTTCTAAAGTTTAAGATAATGGATTATTATGTTTTTTCATATTTCGGGTAAGTTTGTGTCACGCATCTACTGTGTCGTATCTCGCATTCAGCATTGCTAGATGCAAGACCATGCGTGTCTAGTGTCTCGTATAAATAATATAGAAATGATATATGTAAGGCCAATTCAAAATATATATGATGGATGCGAGACATAAATGCTAGATGGTGGATGAATTACATAATTTTTAGATGATTGATGCGAAACGAGTGTAAAATAAAAATGGTGTATGCGAGACATAAATATTAGATGATAGATGCGAGACTTAAATTTTATAAAATAGATATGAGATTATTGCCAAATGGAAATGGTAGATGAGAGACGTAAAGGCTAGATGATAAATGCGTGACCGAAATGCTAGATGCGAGCCGAGAGTTTACTTGGTTCGCGAAAAAAAGTGAAAAAAAATATCATTCATGGATCTAGTTTTGTTAGTCTTAAAACAACAAAACCAATAGTAATTTTATTTTATTTGTTATGGTTTGAATATATAAATTTTTAAAAATTTAAATCACAAAGAACAAAGAAGAGAGAAAGTACGCATGTTCGATGATTTTGTATAAAATGATTTTTTTGGTAGAAAATATTATTCAAGAACTTGTTTTGTTGTAATTGAATTATTATATGGATCTTAGGTGGTAATTTACATTCTATAAAATTAGTCATCTCATAATTATTGTTTGAAAGATGGACTAATATTTATTAAATTTAATTTTTTATACTAGTATAATGTTTTTTTTTAATGTTTTTAGTAATATTCACCATCCAATATATTATTTGGTGATTCTATCTTAATAAAATAATATTGATATATTGATAAAGATATAAAATATGTATGTTGATGTTAATTTAGTTTCATGACATAAGAATTTTGGTTCAAACTTAAATTTGTAAGGCTAAAACCACAAGACTCATGATGTAAAGTAAGAGACTTAAGCCAAAATTTTATTAACGTTTTTGGTCCAAATCAATACTTATAAATATAAAAAATTATCATCAATTTATTTTTTAGCAATAAAATTCTCTTATATGCTTTCTACGTTCTCTCTGTAGCAATTCAAATTCATTAATATCTTCTCACGTAACAACCTCTATAAAAAAACCTTTCTACCACTGTAAAAATCTTGGCCAACCACTTTAATCACTTTTTTAGTGAATATTTAACCCTTAAACCTTATTTTTTTCATGGAATACTTCTAAATATAAATTAACCTCCCCCAATTAGCGTCATTTATGCGAACCGATAAGGTAAACTTTTAAAACCACTAAAAAACTTGAAAAATCTAAAAAAATAAGGCGCGCTGTCACATTCATTTGTGGAATCAGAACCATCAAGCCGCCCCAGAGACACATAAAGTGCCACTTGCGCCTACTACACCTTGTTGATATTCAAAAATAATTGGATGCCGTGAGAGAGAAGTATGATGGTCAACCAAAGATATTATGAATGATTTTTACCACTCATACACAATGTGTGCTTTCTGAAATGCATCATTTAAGGGCGATAATATTGAGAAATGGGATAATGCCACAAGCTTCATATTAAGAGAGTGCTAAAAAATCGTCAACATCAGACATAAAATGACATATCTTCTTAAGGCTGATAACCTCAAGGAATATTTGAATCAGTGATCTTAGAGTAAGAGGGAAAAGCATCACCGCCACCATTATGAACGATTCACAATAAAAGGAGAAACAAAATACAAACTCCTCGACATCACAATGACAGAGAAAGAGATGTGCAATGCTCTAACATGGTTTAACAAATTTTCTTCATGTTGTATTTAAAGCTTCAATATGTTGCAGACCATGGTAAAAAACCAACTTATTTGGTCCAAATTTATTAAAAAAAAGTTGACTATATAATTTACTACAAAAAATATCGAATGAGATTCTTCAATACCATATTTAGTGCTTTGTCGAAGAAAAAACGATATAGAATATTGCCATGATTTGGTGGCATTTGTAGCCTAGGAAGAAAGGATTTTGCTAGGATTTTCAGCATAAAGTATTATAAAAAAGACAGCATTTGATTTTGAGGATTTATTTTACCAAATTGAAGAGAAAATTAAGGTGAAAGATATCAGAAGAGTTAGACTAGATGGATTTCCAAATGTTTATCCTTATTATCATCCTTAGAAAATATTAATGAGTTGTTTTCAATAAGTTTTAACAAATTCTGGACATAAATTTCCAACTTCTAAAAACAACGCATATGATGTCTCTACACGACCAAAACATTATAATAAATATCAAAGCACGAACGAAAAGTCAAGAATAAACTATAATAAAATTTATAACACTATCTGAAAGCATGAATGTCTCAACATAGGAATCTACACAAGAGTTAAACAAAAACTTGGAGGTAATTTGTAAAAAAACTAAAGATATAGTCAAGTTTCTACGACGAGAGAGAATATGGAAATCCATAGTGCATAAGGATAAAAATAAGTTTTGTAACTTCAACAATGATATATGATACTATACTAGAGATTGTATTGCTCTTAAATATAAAGTTCATAATTTAATTGATGAAGGAAATATTCGAGAACTTATACAAATGAATTATAAAGTTAAGATGAGACATACGGTTAAGTCTCAACCTGAAGCAAGATAGGAACCCACAAGTTTTGGTTGTTTCCAAAGCTCGTATAGCATTAGAAAATAATATCATATTTGACAGAGAAACTTAGTTAGATTCATATCCAAACAAATATAGCATCGATAAAATCACAGGAGATAACTCACTATCAAGTATTTCTAAATCCTCTAAAAAAATATTAACGATTTGTAAATTTAGTTTCATGGTCAAACATCACCCCTTTAGTATAAAATCCCTTACCCAGTGATTGGTTTCATTGATGAAAAAAGATGAGTTGCGACATCACATCAAGATGTAGTGATAATAACAATAGAGATAGTCATGGTAGAGGTAAGTGAGTAATGATCGACACTAGTAGCTTGACCACCATTCTGTACAAAAATATTTTATGATAAGATGAAGTGAGTTCCATAATAGTACCATATAAGAGAACTTTTACTATATATACTAGAGGTAGAGACAAACTTAGTATGAGATCATAAATTTGACAAAAATTTATGAAGAAGGTTTAATTCTTGTTCATGATAATGGTTATGCATTCGTTATACACCTTACTTTTAGGAAGGCCTTGGTTGGGTTACATACTTGTATTAGTATCAACAGCACAATAGTTCTTTCGGTGCATAATATATGTAAAAGTTGGTGTGCTAAGTGAAAACCATATAACGTTAATGAAGTATTATTTAGCCTTCTTAGCTCTTAAAATAAAGCAACTAAAAGAGGTTTATGCCATCCTTGATGACATGGATTATCCATAAGAAAAAATTATGCATCAAAATAGAAGAAAATAGAATCGTTTACCTTGGTCGAGCCGACATCAGGTACAAGTTATTGGATTTTTTGATAAATAACTTGGATTTTTTTTCTTGGATAACCTATAATGTGGTAGGAGTCCCGACTGAGGTAATATTCCCTAGGTTATCCATATACATTAATTTTTGGTCAATCAAACACAAAATAAGATTATTCACTCAACAAAAAAATTAAAACAATGGTGGAGGAAGTGAAGAGACTTAATGGAGTATACCATAACGGGAACACATACTACTCAATATGGAAAACTAACATAATGTTACTATATAAAAAGAATGGCAAATGAATAATGTATGTAAACTTCACATATTTGAACATATCATGCCTCAAATATCCATTTCTTTTATCGATAATTGACTAGATGATAAATATAACTTCATGGATATGATGGTATTCTTCATGGATGTTTATGCTAAAACTAAATTCTAATACATGAAGATGATCAATAATTTTTATCACTAAAAGGGGACTTCATTGCAGAAAATGTGATTCTGCACCAAAGAGTATCGAAGATACATATCAAAGGCTAGTCAACAATATTTTTACAACTCAGCTTGGTCGGAATTTACAGGTTTATGTTGATGATATGTTGGCCATCAGTAGATAAGATGAAAACCATTTGACAGACTTGGCCGAGACTTTTGCCAATCTCAAAATAATAAATTTGAAACTCAATCACGAGAAGTGTATATTTTGTGTAAGGTATGGGGAATTTCTAGGCTACATCATTAGTGATAAAGGTATATAAGTAAACCTTACATAACTTTTATACTTAAATGCAATTGATCATCCCCAGAATACAAACAAAAATTAAATACTAAAAGGAAGACTCGTTATACTAAACAAATTTATTTCAAGATCTTTAGATAAGTGTCAGTTATTCTTCTAAATACTAAAAGGAGCATGAAGATTCAATTAGACACAACTTGTGAAGAAGCTGTTAGTCATTTTCTCACGCAAGTATACGCGGTCAAATAGTAGCAAGTAATAAGTAAGTAAGATCGTTCCCACGAAGACCAGGTGTATATGACAAGAATTCACTTATGCAACAAAGTATGATTATTAGACTAATGCTTGAACGGGTAATAAAGTATGAATATAACTAAGCAAATTAACTAACGAGATTATCTAACGAGTTTACTTATGCGAGAGAAAACATGGAACCCTAACTTCATTGTTTATTTTACTCAGAGTATAACGATACTTAATCAATATATATGATAACGACGATTACTAATCAGATAACATGAAATCAGTATACGCTACCTTTCAGTATAGTAAACCAAACCACTTAAACAACCACAAAAGAGATAGCAGTTAAGCAGACACCGCTTGCATGACAATCCTATATGTCTATACGAATTGAGGTACAATTGGTTTTAAGCACAAGTTATCTATTTCGATTACATAGGGTAATATGATATGGTTAGTGACATTTTACGAATCATGAATAATCACAATACGAATCATTCAAGAACATATGCTAGCATGACAAGTTCTAAACCCTTAAATCCACTTTCACATTCATTAAATATTAACAAACTAGATATTCGCGACGCATCTAACGATAAGCACAACCATACTAGGTAACCGATAAACGTATTTCACAAATCAATGAAGCAATCAAACCATAAGTATTATTCAAACAAATCCATTAGAGTTCCATGACAAAGATTAGTTCATAATCGAACGAATCATCATCATGGGCTCAAAAGTTAACATAGTTCTAAGAAGAATGTAAACAAACGAATAAGAGTTTAGAGAACGTTAAACCAAACAATAGCCGTAAGTATCGCCTGACAGAAACACTCCGTAAACTGCCGATCGAAATCAAAAGCAGCCGTCACCTGCTCCCTCTCTGTCGTCTGGTTGTATGTTGTCGCTGCCGAAAGAAAATCCAAGAAATAGCTGTCACCTACCTTGCTCTCTTTCTTGTGGTCTGTTCGGCCTAAATAAATCCCAGAATAGCCTATCGAAAACAAAACAGTCAGTGACTAATTGCGTTTTTACTTCTTTGATATGTATCTTCTGGAGGTTCGAAACAGTAGACGTCAATCCCCTTCTTGCTTTTTATTTTCGTTTCTATATTATATAGAACCAAAGTAAGAAGCCAATTGCCACTTGCCTTCTTTTCTCTTCTTTAATTTGTATTATGCCGATAGAAAAAAAAAACAAATGGCACACCCCCTTCTCTCATTCTGTCTCTTTATATATATTCAGCCAAAACTCTAAAAAAGCCAAATTACGAATCGTGAAATATTTATGCTAAATAAAATAATATTTTAAATAATATAACTAAATAAAACCTTAGCATTAGTCTAATATATTTTTCTTAATTCAGCATTAATTTTCTTTTGTGCTTCACTTTAATATTTTTTTCTTAATTGAATATTTTAAACAATATCTCAGGAAATATATTTTCCTTTTTTCAACATTAATATATTTTTTTCAAGCATTAATATATTTTTCTTTGGAGGTCATTATATATTTTATTAGCATTAATATTTTTTTTTTCAACTGTTCCAAAATTGCCCTCAAGTAAATTAAATTTCCAGTTTCTTCAATTTCAATCCCAAATTTATTAATATTATCACAATTTACCCGTGGCACAAGCGCCTTTAAGAATACTGGAAAAACACTTTAAAACACAACGAATACTTGAGAACCGGCGATGATTTTTAGAATAATGGAAGCGTAATAAGTGACATGAAATGCACTTATCAAACCCCCAAACTTAAATTGTTGCTTGTCCTCAAGTAATGCAAAACAGGTTTAACAATTGATGCATGAATGCAACTTAATTTAAATGAATGCAAGAGTGCAATAATCCCGGATGAGTAACCGTAACTAATTCAGCATAAATGCCTCAACGAATGTAATGACCTCGGAATGCGAAATAACTAGGTACTCAAATGCTAGCAATACAAGTGTGGAAGCGTGCGTGTGTGCTCAAACTCAATCGACATGTTTTTAGTACAAGTTAATAGACCTTACTTGTTCTTATCATAATAACCACAAGTTTAGAAACGAAATACAACCTAGATTCTCCATAGTCGAGATGCACATCCATATTATCCCGAAGTTGTCAAAGATTTATTATGCTTTACTCTATATACAGATAAACAAAGGCTTATTTGACCGTGCAATGGACGAGGTCCCCGAAATACTTATACAACGGGGCCCATGTAGCGAGCTTTAGGTTAGCGGATCCCATACTGGAAAAATCTTAGGTCACTAGGCACAAAGTCCCCTAAAACTTAATAACTCAAGCACCAAAGAGCTCATCCTAGCCAATTTTTCTTTCTATTTTTCATATGTTCTTTTCTTTTTATTTTTTACTATTTTCTTCGTTATTCTTTTTTTTTCAAGAAATCGGGAATGAGTGGGTTTCGCTCCATCTCACTCCACCCCTAGACTACTCGTAATACGCAGCCCCAGCAAGAGGACGCACGTCAACGAGCGGCTACTAGCCTTTGACGCCTAACTGAATAATACGCATATTTATCTTTTAACTCCCCCAAACTTATATTTTTGCAATCCATGAGCTAATAAAGGATTAAGGTATGATTCTAAACCTAACCAAGGATTATGTATAACAATATTCAAGTGTGTACGTAACTAGCATAAAAACAATCGATGAGTCTACGTATATTAATTGTGCTTCTTCATCAAGCAAGCTAACTTACAAGCAACCTAATTAGATTTTATTCCTACTGTCATTCCAAATAATTTTCATCATTGGCTACTTAAGTAGAAACTGCAACTCAAGGGATCAAAGATGCAAAATGCATGAGAAAAATGCTATGCTAAATAGACTAACTCGATCCTAAACACAGTCTATATGATAATGGCATGAATATGCAAATAAACATGACTAACATGGAGATGAATTGTTTATCATGAATAACTATTATGATGAATGTAACTACAAGAAATTAAAAGATACAAGAAACATTCTCCTATTCATCCAGCAGTGTTGATCATTGTTTCCCAGTGGGTTGCCTCCCACGAAGCGCTTGTTTAACGTCGATAGCTCGACGATACCGCTCGGAATCATGTAGTGTCGAGGCTGATGCTGAATGCCTCACGGAGCTCCATATCTCTATAGTAATGCTTGAGTCGATGACCATTGACTTTGAATGCTTTGTCTGGTGATTCCTCATAGATTTCAACTGCTCCATGCGGATATACTGTATTGACTTTAAAAGGTCCAGACCATCTTGACTTGAGCTTCCTAGGGAAAAGCTTTAGACGAGAGTTGAAAAGAAGAACCAGTTGACCCGGCTCAAAAGTTTTATGTAGAAGCTTCCTATCATGCCATTTCTTGACTTTTTCTGTATACATCTTCGAGTTCTCATAAGCTTGAAACCGAAATTCGTCAAGTTCATTCAATTGAAGCAAACGCTTCTCACCAGCTGCTTTAATATCGAAATTCAACTTCTTTAGAGCCCAGAATGCCTTATGCTCGAGTTCTGCTGGAAGATGACAAACCTTACCATATATGAACTAAAATGGTGACATCCCAAACGGAGTTTTGTAAGCCGTTCGGTATGCCTATACTGCTTCATCTAACTTCAGAGACCAATATTTCCTTGAAGGATTCACCACTTTTTCCAAGATTCGTTTGATTTCTCAATTCGAGACTTCAGCTTGACCATTAGTTTGAGGGTGGTACGCGGTAGCAATACGATGAGAAACACCATATTTAGCCAACAAGGCTGTGAACTGGCGATTGCAAAAGTGAGTCCCTTCATCACTGATTATAGCACGAGGAGTTCTGAAGCGAGTGAAGATTTGCTTATGAAGGAAATTGAACACTACTTTAGCATCGTTAGTTGGGGGAGCTTTCACCTCACCCACTTAGATTGTAATCCACAGCTAAGAGTATGTATAGATTGTTGCAGGTGGACACAAATGGTCCCATGAAATCTATTCCCCACACATCGAATACCTCGACCTCAAGAAGCATATTAAGGGGCATCTCATTTCGCCTAGAAATATTACCAACCCTCTAGCATTGATCGCATCTACGAACGTACAGATGAGCATCCTTAAATAAGGTAGGCCAGTAGAAACCTGCTTGAAGAACTCGACCAGCTATCTTATCCCCAGCATAATGTCCTCCATAAACCGTAGAGTGACAATCATGTAAAACTTTCTCAATCTCACTGTAAGGGATGCAACGTCGGATCATCTTATTAGCACGCTATTTAAACAAGAATGGCTCATCCCAAAGAAACCATTTCACGTCATGCAGGAATTTCTTCCGTTGAGCCCAAGTAAAATCTGAAGGAATCACATTGCTAACCAGATAGTTAACAAAATCAGCAAACCACGATACTTCTCCTTGGATCAGGAACAACTGCTCATCTGGGAAACATTCGTTGATAAGAATTCCATCTCCCCTGTCTTTCTCATGTTTCTCAAGACGTGAGAGATGGTCAGCTACCTGGTTTTTTGTCCCTTTTTGTCTTTAATTTCCAACTCGAATTCCTGAAGCAAGAGTACTCATCAAATTAAGCGAGGTTTGGCATCCTATTTAGATATCAAGCACTTGATAGCCGAATGATCCATGAAAACCGTGACCTTAGCTCGAAGAAAGTAGGATCTGAACTTCTCAAAGCCATAGACAACACTCAAAAGCTTTTTTTCAGCAACGGTGTAGTTTCGTTGTGCATCATTGAGGGTTTTACTAGCATAGTAAACCACGTGAAACACCTTCAGTTTCCCTTGACCAATAATGAATCCTACAGCGAAATCACTAGCATCGCATATCATCTCAAATTGCTCTTCCCAGTTTGGCGCAGTGATAATATGAGCTGATATCAACTTTTTCTTCAAGAGCTCAAAAGCAATGAAACACTCTTCAGTAAATCGAAAGGGAACATCCTTTTCAAGTAGACTACAAAGTGGTTTGGTGATCTTTGAGAAGTCCTGAATAAAAAGTCTATAGAATCCAGCATAACCAAAAAAACTACGAATTCCTTTTACTCAGACAAGAGGAGGAAGCTTTTTTATCGTTTCAAGCTTGGCCTTGTCCACTTCGAAGCCCCTCTTAGACACCTTGTGTCCAAGGATAATACCTTCTTGCACCATGAAGTGACATTTTTCCCAATTAAGAACGAGGTTTGTTGCCACACATCTCTCGAGTACTCTACCTAGATTAGATAGACAGACATCGTATGATTTCCCAAAGACTGTGAAATCATCCATGAACACCTCCATGATATCACCAACCATATCAGAGAAAATAGCCATCATTCACCTTTGAAAAGTAGCGGGTGCATTGCAAAGTCCGAATGAAACACCTTGAAAAGTAAAGGTAGCAAAAGGGCATGCGAATGTGGTCTTCTCATGATCTTCCGGAGCTATACAAATCTGATTGTAGCCTGAATATCCATCGAGCATATAGTAATACTCATGGCCCGCCAACCTATCCAACATATGATCAATAAATAGAAAAGGAAAGTGATCATTTCTAGTGGCCTTATTCAATTTACGATAATCCATAAAAATTCTCCATCCAGTGACTGTCCGAGTGGGGATGAGTTCATTCTTTTCATTTGTTATTACTGTTATTCCACCTTTCTTTGGTACACATTACACCGGGCTTACCCACGGACTGTCTGAGATAGGATAGATAATGCCTGCATCTAGCCACTTCATAATTTCTTTCTTCACCACCTCTTTCATGATAAGATTTAGCCTCCTTTGATGTTCGATAGATGGTTTGCTCCCTTCTTCTAGCAGAATCTTGTGCATGTAGTAAGAGGGACTGATTTCCTTGATATCTGATATGGTCCAACCAATGGCTGATTTGAACTTCCTCAGAACTCTCAATACCTTTTCTTCCTCACTACCTGAAAGGTTAGAAACAATAATAACAGGTAATGTAAATGACTCTCCTAAGAAAGCATAACTAAGATGATCTGGAAGTGGTTTGAGTTCAAGTTTAGGAGCTTTTTCTAGAGAAGGTTTAAGCCTTTTCTGAGAATCCGTAAGATCACCAACTCCAAGCGACTCATGTTATATATTAAGCCTCTTTTGATACGGGGCTGCCTGTAGTAGCTGAACATATTTGGATACCTCTTCGTCCTTGAAGTCAGATTCACCATGTAGAACTCTGC
Organism: Limnanthes douglasii subsp. nivea; assembly: GCA_036936605.1. Classification (NCBI taxonomy): domain Eukaryota; kingdom Viridiplantae; phylum Streptophyta; class Magnoliopsida; order Brassicales; family Limnanthaceae; genus Limnanthes; species Limnanthes douglasii. The sequence goes on from JAUPFV010000002.1 coordinate 245,190,325, forward strand.
CTAGAACATCTGAACTCGCAAACTGATCCACCTCATTACTGTGTAAAGAATCGACCGTATCCAACCTGAAACATTCCTCATCTTCTGTTGGAGATTTCATAACCTTCAAAACATTGAAAGTGAAATTTTAATCTTACACTCTCATAGTGAGCTCCCTTTTCTGGACATCAATCAAAGTTTTTCTCGTAGCCAAGAATGGACTTCCCATGATTATGGGGATGGTTTTGTCCTCTTCGAAATCCAAGATAACGAAGTCAGCCGGAAAGATAAGCTTATCTACCTTTACTAAGATATCTTCCACGATACCACGAGGATATATGATAGAGCGATCAACCAGTTCCAAAGAGATGTTAGTCGGTTTTGGTTTATGAAGCCCAAGTTTCTCAAACACAGATTGGGGCATCAGATTGATGCTCGCTCCCAAATCACATAAACATTTTCTGAAAGTTAAATTGCCGATTGAACAGAGAATGGTGAAGCTTCCTGGATCTTTAAGCTTGGGAGGAAATTTTTATTGTAAGATCGCACTACATTCCTCAGTGAGCGTCATTGTCTCAAAATCATCAAGCTTTAGCTTTTACGAAAGAATTCTCTTCATAAACTTGGCATAACTAGGCATTTTCTCTAATGCTTCAGCAAAGGGTATGTTAATGTGTAACTTCTTGAATACCTCCAGAAATCTCCCAAACTGAGTATCTAGCTTCTGTTTCTGCAACCTTTGCGGAAAAGGTGGAGGAGGGTAGATCATAGGATCAACAACTGACTGAGATGGCGTTTTAGGTGGCTGGTATTGATCAAAATTAACCTCAGATGAGGGGTGATTTTGAACAGAATTTTTCAGAATGGGCTGATTTTGAGAAGAATCACCCTCTTGTTCATCTGTGGGGTTCTCGGCAACCTTTCCTGATCTCAGGGTGATAGCTTGGCATTGCTCATTTCCTGATATCCATAATCTTTGGTTGAGAGTACTCCATGAGTGCTTTCGGAGCTGGATCTCCTATTGTAGAATTAATATCAAAATCTGAGACTAGTAACTCTGTTCTTTGGCTTGCTTCCAACACCTTTTGTACTAGTGCTCTAGTTTGAGACCGTGTTTGCATACACGCTCAAGTACCCGAAGCACAAGAAAACACATGAAAAGCAAGTAACCGAATCAAATCAGTAGTTTTATAACGACCCCTGCTAATAAGCAATAAAACTGTCAAATAACACTGAGTCCCCGACAACGGCTCTAAAAACTTGTTAGTCCTTTTCTCACGCAAGTATACGCGGTCAAATAGTAGCAAGTAATGAGTAAGTAAGATCGTTCCCACGAAGACCAGGTGTATATTACAAGAATTCACTTATGCAACAAAGTATGATTATTAGACTGATGCTTGAACGAGTAATAAAGTATGAATATAACTAAGAAAATTAACTAACGAGATTAGCTAACAAGTTTACTTATGCGAGAGAAAACATGGAACCCTAACTTCATTATTTATTTTACTCAGAGTATGACGATACTTAATCAATATGTATGATAACGACGATTACTAATCAGATAACACGAAATCAGTATACGTAAACCAAACCACTTAAACAACCACAAAAGAGATAGCAGTTAAGCAGACACCGCTTGCATGACAATCCTACATGTCTATACGAATTGAGGTACAATTGGTTTTAAGCACAAGTTATCTATTTCGATTACATAGGGTAATACGATATGGTTAGTGACATATTACGAATCATGAACAATCACAATACGAATCATTCAAGAACTCATGCTAGCATGGCAAGTAACCTTTAAATACACTTTCGCATTCATTAAATATTAACAAACTAGATGTTCGCGACGCATCTAACGATAAGCACAACCATACTAGGTAACCGATAAACGTATTTCACAAATCAATGAAGCAATCAAACCATAAGTATTATTCAAACAAATCCATTAGAGTTCCATGACAAAGATTAGTTCATAATCGAACGAATCATCATCATGGGCTCAAAAGTTAACATAGTTCTAAGAAGAATGTAAACAAACGAATAAGAGTTTAGAGAACGTTAAACCAAACAGTAGCCGTAAGTATCGCCTGACAGAAACACTCCACATGAGCAAGTAGAAAATATCAAATAAATCAACCTATATTCTCACTCTCTTACGCTTTATAGCCCAACATAATCAACGTAAAAAAAAGAACAAGTAGAGAAATATATACGTATACATAATATACATACCGTAGGGAAGGTGTTGCTGGTGTAAGAGATGAGAAGACAAGTTTTACCTACAGCTCCATCACCATTTTCTTTCCTTCTCTCTTTTGATTTCCTTTTCAAAAACCCAAATCCCAAATATTTCAAAGAAAGAGAAAAGAAAGACAAAACCTTAACATCAGATCTCAACACCTGACGATCTCCTTCACCTAACCAACACAAACATAACCAAAAATTTTATAAAATAAAATATAAAAAACCCAAATCCGATATTCTACTATCTTCTTCTTCTTCTTCTCTTCTTACCCTAATTAACCATCTGCCATAAATCAAAACATAGCACGAAAACCAAAATCAAAAACGAAAATTGACAAAATGGAGAGCCAAAGAAAAGTATGAAAGTTATAAAAAAAACGAGGTAGAGAAAGGAAAGGAGAGAAAAACCCTGAGTTTGGCCGAAGAAAAATGCAGTGGAATCGCTCTGTGATTGATGGAAAACAATAATTATCGGCAACAAAAAAGATGTATAGAGTTTATTATTTCGTGGACGCCGGTGGTCGGAACTGAAGCAATACGGTGGTTAGTTGGTTGGCTGGTTGACAGTTAGGTTTGCCGGTGGCCAACGATTGTTTAAGAGTGTGATGACGGTAAAGAAATTTGAAACGAACAGACCTTCTTGAAAAACGGGTTGTTTGTTAGTTTAAGAGAGAGGAGAGAGAGTCATAAATTCAAAATTCAAAAATAGAGTGTTTGGCTATGAAACCAAAAGACCTATTTTTTCACAAATTAACCCTTATATACTAAGTTGAAGGTAATTATGGTATTAAAATTAAATTAGAGCTTAAAAGGAAATATGTATATTAGAGTGAGTATTAAATGAGCATTAACTTTTTTTTAGTACTAGGTAGTAATATGTTTGTCTAGAAGATATTTAGCGTGTCATTTTCCATATTTTAAAAAATCACTTTGTTTGTTGGTACTTATTGTTTAGCTTTAAATTTCAGTGTTTTTAATTTTCGTATTAAATAAATACCATGTTTTAAAATATTTATTTTTAATCTCCGTAAATGTGGTTCATTTACCGTTCAAAATGATATACCAATTTCTAACAGCACCTCATTTATTCCATCTCATGTGCGAAGATTAAAAATACAAATTTTTAAAAGAATCAGTAACCATTTTATTACAAAAATAAATTTGGAGGACCATAACGAGACGAACAATGATGGTTTTTAACCGAGTTACGATTCGGATCTTTCATTATAAAAAACCCAGTGTCAAAAGTCCTGGCGTTTTTTTCTCTCTCGGCCGTGACTAGTGCAACCAATGCCGAACGACCAGAAAGCTCAGGAACAAGAGCAAGACGGTGTGTTGCTTTACTACAAGTTCACTTCCATTTCTAATCTCAACGACCTCGTTTCCTTCTACGAATCCAACTGCAACTCGTTGGGTCTTCTCGGCCGAGTCAGAATCTCTCCACATGGCGTCAATGTCACTGTATGAAATTCTATTTTATCTTCCTCAATAATCTATGTTAAATTAATCAAAGTTGATTCTTTTAACTTTGAAGTTTGCTTCAGTTGATTCAAAATTACATAAAAAGAGCAATTTTGTATATTCACAATATGAAATCATCATTACTTTGGTTGGGTTGGGTTTGGTTAGGTGGTGAATAAAGTTGGTACCTTTTCCTCACATAGATATATTTATAAGACATGAATGAATTTGTTCATTGTTCTATCATCATCAAATAAGTATTTGGTTGTTCTGAGTTGAAGTTTGCTTAGTCTTACATAATATAGTAGAATGAATCTTTACAGTTTGAGGCTTCTGGATTTGATTAGGTTGGTGGGAAACTATCTTCATTGGAGGAGCACATAGCTATCTTGAAGTTGAATCCTGTATTTCAGGGGACTGACTTCAAACTCGCATCTTGCGATCATCCTTTAAATGAAAACGTTGCTCGCGAATGTGGGTTCACCTCATTGTCAATTCGAGTTGTCAAGGTTTGTCGCACTTACATTTCACCTATTATCTAATATGGACTATGTCTTATCATGTAAAACCATATAAAAAGTTACATTCTATGGAGGAGAAAGTTTAAGCCTCTCACATTTAACAGTAGAAGATTTGATTCTGTAAAACTTTAGTGTTTTTTAGATATTTCGAGTATATATTCATATATTATCGATACTTAAACTTTTATTTATCTTTTCAGGAGTTGGTTACTTTGAGTTCTTGTCCTCTACTAAAACCACCAGAAATTTCTAATGCTGGAAGACATCTCTCTGCTGTTCAATTCCATTCGGCTATCGAAAATGCAGGTAACAACCCTTGATTTACTTTTACTGGTATTGGCTCAACGTAAGCGCGAAAATTATCGGAAACAATTGGGCTAATTAAGCTTGAGTCAGGTTATTAGCATTTTCATCCCCAAATCGAGTAAAGTCTTATCAACCACGTTAATATCTTAAATTAAGGTGTAACAGGCCAGATTCTAAGGTATTCATAATTGACCTGTTAAGGTAATCAGTAATTACCAATCCGGAACGAATTAGAATATAATAACATCTAGCTGAGCTAAATATGGTATACAGTTTCTTTCATCATTCTTTCTTAAACCGTAAAGTTGTCCTTTATTAGTAAGCTAAATGGTGTTGTAGAATTTTAGTACTTCAATCTTAGTTTATCTGTTTATGTTTCACAGGACAAGTTCTAGACACTGATAGTGGAACTGAAACTAAGGGACTCGTCCTATTGGATGCGAGGAATCTATACGAGACAAGAATTGGAAAGTTCCAAATACCCGGTGCTGAAACACTTGATCCAGAGATCAGGCAGTATAGTGACTTGCCTTCCTGGATAGATAGTAACGCCGATCATTTACGAGGAAAAAACATTCTCATGTAAGTGCTCTTCATAAAGTAGCTTTAACTTTAATATCCAGAGAACAATTCGTTATTTCAGTCTTATCAAAGCAAATTTCTAACCTTTCAGATTATAGTCTCAATAGTTTTATGTGTTTAATTTTTTTTAAGTTTTAATCTTTTATTTTTGTACTCGACCCTGCATGTGCCTTACAATCACTTGCTGGCTTATATTTAGGTACTGCACCGGAGGAATTAGGTGCGAGATGGCATCTGCATATGTGAGGTCAAAAGGAGCTGGCTTTGAAAATGTATTTCAGGTAAACAGTCAAATTTGGATTCAAAGTTAACGTGCATGTATAATTATTCACTGACTCTAAGTTCGATGGCTATCGAGAAAAAGATAAGTTCTAGTTTTTTAATGTTTCGATTATTGCGCTGCAGTTATACGGTGGAATACAAAGATATTTGGAGCAATTCCCGGATGGTGGGTTTTTCAAAGGAAAGAACTTTGTTTTTGATCACCGGTACGATATAGTATGTTCTCCTTGCAATATTTCTTGGACTCACTGCAGGGGCAGCTTCTTCCGCCATGGATTAGCTACCCAATTTTTTTTATAAAGATTTAAAGTGTAGCCCTTAAAAGCTGGTAATTTTTAAACGAATTTCCCCCCATAGAATTATATTATTGTACGTATGGTTCTATAAAAATATGTCGTTAGTCTCTAAAACACTCACAAACTTTTTCCTTCCTTTATTCAGTATAATAGAATTTCGACTGATAAAAGCTAAAACTATTGTGTATTTTATTTATAATTCTTTTGGTGTATGTCGGCGACAAAAATTCCTTTTTTTTTTCTGTAATTCTTGGATCGGCCCTGACTATCTAGCACTACCAAATGTGTGAAAGAAATTATTGTGTTCGTATATTAATTGAAAAGGCTAGTCCTAGAATATTAATATTATCCTTTTATTGTGTATTCTGGTATAGCATATCAGTCGGGAGCTCTGACACGAATATAATGGGTACTTGTCTTCTTTGTCATACATCCTTCGATGATTATTCTCCGCGTTGCCGATGTACTCATTGTAGAATGCTTGTATTGGTCTGTCAGAATTGCCGGGTATAAACATCCCTAAATTGGTCATTTATTTTATTGATTCATATTTGTTTGTCCGTGTTTCACATACCTTAGTATCACCAAACTGTAGGTAAACGGCGATCGCTATGTTTGCGAACTTTGCCAGAAGCATAGTGAAGAAACCAGGTCACGATTATTAGTCGAAAATAAAAATATATCTTTCGGCTCAGATCTAGAACCTGTATGTCAGCTTCCAGAAGTAAATGGTAAGGTCTGTGATCTGCAATGGTGATTGTACTGTAATTTGTTTTGCATAATCTTTTGGCAACAGTACTTGGTTTAGGCTTTGTTCGGAGATTAGAAAAGCTTAATAGTTACACTAGCAATGCTTACAAGTTTCATCTTGTTGAGACAATTTTAGGGTTTTCCGGTTTACAAGTTATAATGTAGGAGTAATTTTTGTGACTCAAGCAAAACTCTAGGGGGTTCCATTGTGACTTTCTTTTTACACTTCATGTTATCTCGAATACTTATAGTCTACTGATTCTATGTCTGGATCCCCGAACTCATATTTTTTGTTTTTTCCAGGTACTGTCCCTAAAAATAAACTAAGAATCTTATGTTTACACGGATTTCGACAAAATGCGTCAGGTTTCAAAGGAAGAACATCATCTTTAGCTAAGAAACTCAAAAACATTGCCGAACTAATCTTCATCGACGCACCACATGAGTTACCCTTCATTTACCAGCCAATCAACGACAACAAACCACCGTTGATTAATTGCAAGAGCAAATTTGCTTGGTTAGTAACACCCGGTTTTACCAAAACCAATGAAACCGACTGGAAATCAACCGACGGTGCATTTGATCCTCTTCAGTATCAACAACAGACTGACGGATTCGACACATCACTCGCTCACCTGAAAAATATTTTCGAATCTAAAGGTCCATTTGACGGAATCTTGGGATTTTCACAAGGAGCTGCAATGGCAGCTTTGGTTTGTGAAAGAATTGATTTTAGATTTGCTGTTTTGTGTTCTGGATATCCCGTGAAGTTACCCGAGTTTGAGTGGCCAAACACAATTAAGTGTCCTTCTCTTCATATATTTGGTAGTACTCTTGGGGGAGACAAGCAGATAGGGAATCTGGCAAGTAAAGAACTCGCTTCGATGTTTGAAGAGGGTTGTTCTGTTGTAATTGAACACGACTCGGGTCATATTATTCCAACTCGGTCGCCCTACATTGAAGAGGTGAAGAATTTCCTAGAGCGGTTTCGCTGATCATTCGAATTTAGCCATTTGATTGTTGTGGATTCGGTTATGGTGTTAGAGTCAAAGAGCTATATCCTTCTGTTTGTTTATGAAAAGTATGATTGGATCTTTAATTGTTGTTATATTGATAGTTTGATACAATATTTGCATATGCCAATATAAGTGTCAAAGATAGCTCTGCATTCATAGAGGTTTTGTAGCAGAAATAATTTACTTAGAATTTGTTGCTGCATAAGTCATCTGCTCTGACAACTAAGAATTCCGTAGTTTTTCCGTACAAGGTTTTATATGTGCAATTCTGCGATTAGAAAAGAAAAATCAATTGAACTGAAAAACACAAATTGTTTGATCTATACTGCAATCTACATCGGTTTGTTAGTATATAAAAATATCCAACCAATTAGATTATCATCGATAAGGGTAACTAATCTGGTCTGAATGTATGGGTCGATCTACGATCTGGGGTGATATTTAGATATTTATTGTAGCATTATATATAAATAAATCTAACAATAACATAAAACATTATTTCATCCATTTTTATTTTCTTTATAAAATTCATCTTTATTTTTATAAACATTTTTATTTTATTCTAAATTTATTTTATGTCTCGATTAAATATAGTTATTTGGAATAATTGATATTAATTGGTGCTATATGTGGGAATTACATTTTTTTTCATTAGAATCAAAACAATTCAAAAATTCAACTATTTGATATCAAATTCTAACGATAGGATCGGTCCATTCGTAGACGGGGAGCTTGAAAACCTTGAAGTGGAACACCAACATGGACCGTCCAAGGCTCTGACAAAAAAAAAGTATCATGCAAATCTCCTATTGAAATTGAGCGTCTAGCTTAGTAGTTAAGAGAGAAACATGCTAAAAAATGTTGTTGCATGAATAATTGTTATTGCGAACCCCAAGATTCAAATATGTCCTCAAGATTGTTGATGATGAAAAATATGATGCCATTTTGGGAATGTTGAAAGATCTCTTCGAAAAAGAAGTTTATAAAAAAAATCATACAAAAAAGCTCACAAAAGAGGCTAGAAAAACTTAGATCGAGGATCCTCCTTGATAAGAGAATTGTGAATGTGTATGAAACAGAAACAGTACACAACTTGAGTTGAGCGGGTAGGATCAAGAACTATGTTAATACCGAATCCCCATCCTATAATTACAATAATAGTGTATATATATAGTGTGGCAGAAAGTAAACCCTAGAAACTCTAGCCCATATACAGACTAATATTAAATAGCCCATATACATTTTAACACTGCACATATATTATTGATTCTAACGTTGACACTCTAACACCCTCCCTCAAGTTGGAGCATGAAGATTACGAATGCCCAACTTGCCAAGCAAAAACTCAAACTGCTGTTTGCCTAGTGCTTTGGTAAAAATATCTGCAAGTTGGAACTTAGTGGGCACATGAGATGTGCAAATAACCCCATCAAGTATCGCATCTCGTAGAAAGTGACAATCTACTTCAATATGCTTTGAACACTCATGGAACACAGGATTGTGGGTAAGATATAAAGCCGACTGACTATCACAGAAAACTTGCATAGCCCCTGAGTGTGAGACCCCAAAATATTTGAGCAAGTCGTGCAACCACTTCAACTCACAGGTGAATCCTGCCATAGACCGGTACTCTGCTTCAGCGGAAGACAATGCAACAACACCTTGTTTCTTAGTCTTCCATGAAACAGGAGAATCACCCAAGAACACCATCCAACCACTCACACTACGCCGAGTCTTAGGACAGCCAGCCCAATCAGAGTCACACCATCCTGTCAGAGTGAGATTACAACTACTTGGTAGAAGAATTCCCTGACCTGAGCTTCCTTTTAGATAACGAACAACTCGCAATGCAGCCTGTCAGTGATCCTCTTGTGGTTTCTGAAGAAACTGAGATAAAATATGTACCGAAAAACAGATATCTGGACGTGTAAATGCCAGATAAATCAGTCTTCCCACCAACCTGCGGTACGCAGACCCGTCAATTAGCACCGCCGACTCGCTTTTGCCAAGCTGCTGATTTTGCTCCATGGGAAACTGTGCAGGCTTGCTGCCAAGTAAACATGTCTCAGAAATAATATCCAAAGTATATTTACGTTGGCAGAGAAAGATATCCGTGGGACTCCGTGCTACTTCAACTCCAAGAAAATATTTGAGACGACCTAAGTCCTTCATATGAAAGCAAGTGCTCAAGTATTTCTTAAACTCCACCAATGCACCAGGGTCATTCCCGGATAGAATGAAATCATCAACGTACACCAAAACATGCATACGACAATCACTCGTGGAATAAGAGAATAAAGAATAATCTGAATAGGACTGAACAAACCCATACCTCTTCAGTGCAGCCACTAACTTGGCAAACCAACACTGAGGTGCCTGCTTCAGCCCATACAACGATTTGCGAAGGCGACAGACCTGTCCTTCATGCCCTCTATCAAATCCTGGAGGAATTTTTATGTAAACCTCCTCATCTAGATCACCATGCAGAAAAGCATTGTGTACATCCATCTGATGTAGTTCCCAATTCTGAGCTGCTGCAACCGCTAAGAAAAGACGTACAGTAACCATCTTGGCAACCCGGGCAAAAGTCTCTGTATAATCAACCCCTTCTACTTGATGATTACCAAACACGACCAAACGAGCTTTGAGGCGCTCTACTCTCCCATCCGCATGATATTTAATTTTATAAATCCACTGACTCCCCAAAGCTTTCTTCCCTAGAGGTAGATGTGCCAAGGTCCAAGTATGATTATCTTCTAGTGCCTGAATCTCCCGTTGCATTTCCTCTCTCCAACCAGGATGTCGCATAGCCTCTCGGAATGACTAAGGTTCATCCCCAGAGGTAATAGCCGCAAGAAAAGAGCGGTGTGTCAAAGAAAAATGTGAACTATCTATATAATGAGTGAGAGGATAAGGCATACCGTGATCAGGAGATGGACTAGGACTAGGAGCAGGAGAAGCAGATGGTGCTGAATGTACTACTGTAGTCATCACAAAATCCGCCAAACGAGTAGAAGGAATTTTACTACGCTTTCCCCGTCCAAGGTCTGAAGAAATACCCGAAGTATCTGAAATAACATCAGAAACTATTGGCGAATATGAGACACCGCTGTCACCAACCTGAGGCGGAGGTTGCACATCACCAACCTCGGGAACCTCCGCGAGTGGTGCTACCAAAGGGACGCCGCTATCCGGTGACACTTCATCGTCAATCTTCGAGGTCTTCGAGGTCTTCTCAACCTTCTCCCAAAACTCAGAAGCAGTAGGAGGAGGTGCAACGACTTCAGTCTCATGACAACCCAATTCAGAGAACACATGAGTAGATGCAAATGGAAATATATGTTAAAAAAATTTCACATCTCGAGAAACAAAATAATCTTGACTCTCCAAATCATATACTTTCTAGCCTTTCTTTCCATATGGGTAGCCCATAAAAACACATCGACGACTACGACTCGAAAACTTGTCACCCCTAGACCTCTGATCATGCACATAACATAGAGACCCAAACACACGAAGCTCAGAGAAAACGAGAGGCACACCAAAAAGTATCTCAAATGGAGTCTTAGAACCCAAAAATTAAGAAGTAGTTCTATTAATCAAATACCCGGCAGTCAAGATACACTCCCCCCAAAATTTAACAGGTAAGTTACCCTGAAACCTGAGAGCACGGGCAACATTCAAAATATGTCTATGTTTCCGTTCGACCCTACCATTCTGCTGAGGAGTACCCACGCATGAAGATTGAAAAATAATACCCAACTCATCAAAAGTACGACGTACAGAGAAAAATTTAGTACCATTGTCACTGCGTACTGTCTTAACAACTCCATTAAATTGTTTCTTAGCCATTGCAAGAAAATGTAAAAACATGGAAGTTACTTCTGATTTCTCAGCCAACAAATAAATCCATACAGCACGGGAGTAATCATCAACAATAGTGAGAAAATATCGCGCACAACAAGAAGACAAAGTATGATAAGGACCCCACAAATCACAATGAATTAATTCAAAACAAGCAGCCGCTTTAGAATCACTGACATAAAAACATTCACGAGTCTGTTTAGCTCGAAAGCAAATATCACACGGGTGAGCTACACTCATATCACGAGTACTAGAAACAAAAGGTAAAGATTGAACTATCTTAGCTGAGGGATGTCCCAACCTACGATGCCACAACTCAGCATCACTATCAACCACTGCAGCACTACAAACTTTGGTCTTCACAACACTGCTGAAATAGTAAATTCCACCTCTCCGCTCATCCAGTCCAATCACCATCCCTGATCGTCGATCCTTAATAAGACAACCAAACTTAACACAGTAGACAATACAGTCTAGATCATCAGTCAAGTGGGATACTGAAAACAGATGACATGTAAGCTTGGGAACCAAAAATACATTCTGCAAAGACAACTGACAAGACAAACGCACACTACCATAATGTGTAGCAGTAACCTGAGAACCATCAGGCAGAGATACTACACAGGCTGGCATAACAGTAATATTGTGCAATAAAGAGATGTCACCTGTCATGTGATTAGAAGCCCCAATATCAATAATCCAAGGGGTACTGAACAACTCACCACTTAGAAGCTCATCAGTCTGGGAAACTTTTTCTGTTGAAAAAAAGGAAAGCAACTGCTGCAACTGACCAGAAAGACGAGAAGCCTCACCAACAGGTAACTTGGCAATAGCTGCAGTCGATGGACCCACGGTGGTTGTCTGTGCTGTTGCGTTGCGTGGCCTTGGAGCAACGCCACTACGTGGCGGTCCGCGCGGACCCCCTTCTCCACGGTCGTAAGCTAGTGTAGTACCCGGACGTAAGGCGGTGGTCTGCTTTCCAGGATACCCATGTTTGGTGTAGCAATTGGATTCTTCATGACCATTTTTGTGACAATAGGTACAAAAACGCTGAGAATAACGTGGGGCAGACAAAGAAGTACCTCGAGGAGTAGACTGAACTGCAAATGCCATCGGAGTCTCTGAGATAGGCTTCTCTACAGGTGCACTGGCCTGTAACCGCTCCTCACCACGCACCTTGTTGAATGCTTCATCCAGAGTGGGAGTCTGATCCTGAGCAAGTAACTGAGAGCGAATAGCACCAAAGCGCTCCCGATGGAGACCGGAAAGAAACGCATGCAGCTTTTCTTCATCCTGACTCTGCTGATATGCTTCATCCATCCCACCACAAACACAAGTAGGAGTAAACGAATATGCACTCAACTCATCCAAGATTTTCTCGAGTTTCCCAAAGTATTCAGAAATAGACATAGTAGAGGTATATTTACAAGCAGCCAACTCCTCCTTCAACTCATGTTTGCGCTGAATATTTCTAACAGCAAAACGACGCTGCAGAACATCCCACAGAGGTTTAACCTCCTCAAAATACGGAACATATTTGCACTGCGACTCATCAATAGTGTTCAGAATCCACTGAACGAGTGTGGCTTGAACAACATCTCAATCCTCCAGAGACTTCGGATCTACTGGTTTCACAATACTTCCATCCAAAAAACCAAGCTTTCTCCTACCTTTCATAGATAAACGCAGAGAACGAGACCAAGCCTGATAATTAGTGCTGTCAAATTTAACAGTGGAAATTATATTACCAGGATTATCATTGGAACCAAGATAATAGGGAGAAGTCAGATCAATCTTCCAGAACCCCACTACCGCATCACGTGACGTAGGAGAGGTTGTCTGGTCCATTGTAGAATGTGATTCGTCTACCATAAAAACTACCGAAAACACCCCGGCTGATGGAGGTTACGCCGGAAACACACCGGCTGATGAAGGGTACGCCGGAAATACGCCGGCTGATAAAAGCTACGCCGGAAATACACCGGCTGATGGAGGGTACGCTGGAAACACGCCAGCTGATAAAGGCTACGCCGGAAACACACCGGCTGATGGAGGGTACGCCGGAAATACGATGGCTGATGAAGGGTACGCCGGAAACACACCGGCTGATGGAGGGTACGCCGGAAACACGTCGGCTGACAAAGGCTATGCCGGAAACACACCGGCTGATGGAGGGTACACCGGAAACACGCCGACTGATAAAGGCTACGCCGGAAACACACTGGTTGATGAAGGCTAGGGTTTTTGAAGGCTATGGCTCTGATACCATAATAAGAGAATCGTGAATGTGTATGAAACAGAAACAGTACACAACTTGAGTTGAGCGGGTAGGATCAAGAACTGTGTTAATACAAAATCCCCATCCTATAATTACAATAATAGTGTATATATATAGTGTGGCAGAAAGTAAACCCTAGAAACCCTAACCCATATACAGACTAATATTAAATAGCCCATATACATTTTAACACTGCCCATATATTATTGATTCTAACGTTGACACTCTAACACTCCTGTAAAGAAAAAAAACAACATCAAGTTATAGGAATAGAAGGAGGAGCTGAAATTCTACTTCTAAACATGACCTAAGAAAGGAGAGGAGTAGACAGCCTCTAGCGAAAAGAGAAAAGGACCCAATAGTTACACCAGTTGTGAATATTGGGGCACCACAAACAGTGAAAACAATGTCGGGATACCCCTGCCCCAACCATGCCACATGTCTCTACCATGATATCCTCAATACCCTGGATATCATCCAGCCTATTACCATAACCAAAGTATCCTAACATGTATTCCCAAAAAAAACAAAAAGTACCATACCAATGTCTAACCGAACCATACCGATTTTTTACGAAATTTTCTGGTACGATATTGTGATTTTAAATAACTGTATGATATTTAATATCATGCGTGCGGTAATCATATTTAGAATTAAAATAAAAACATATAATATAATATAATTTTGTAAAAAATTGTAACAACAAATTTAAGATCAATTCTAAATTTATTTCTACACTAACAGAAGATGTACAAAATTTAATTTCACATATGGTACGAACATCTATGAGTCTACAATCTAATAAAAAAAATACCATATTGAAATTATTATTTTCGTCTTCAAAATCTATCAAAAATCTATCTTACATAAACGAATTTTAGATAAATATAATTTTGTACTGATTTAGAATGTTAAAAATTTAATTTCATATATGGTTACGAGATTTATAATAAAATAAAATATCATAGAAAAATAAAAAAAATTACACATAATTATTGTATTTCTCATAATAGTGAAGGTGTCACAAACCTATTTTGTATCAACACATTATAGATCAAATTAAAATATAATTATGTCTTGGTTTAGAATGTTGAAATTTTAATTCCATATATGGTTGTAAATATTTAAGATTCTAGTTTCCAATGAAAAATGTCATATTAAAATAAAATTTATAGTTAATAATATCGTATTTCTGGTAACATATATCAAAATTGTAAAAAACCTATTGTGTATCAACAAAATTTAAGTGAGATTAAATAAAATTATGCACTTATTTAGGATGTTTACTATATTTTTTTAATGATCTATAAGTCTAGTTTCTAATAAAAAAAAATAAGATATTAAAATAACAAGTTTAGACAAAGTTATGACATTTATCATAATATTGTTGAATGTGTCAAAATTCGATTTTGTATCAATAATTTTTAGATCAAATTAAAATATGTTTTTGCACTAACTAAAATTTAAAAAAACTTTAACATGCTAATATTAATATTATATGTTTTGATATATTTGACATTTTTTATTTTTTTAACTACTTCCAAAAAAAATTGTAATTTATCATTTTTTAGTTGTGTACCGAATATTTTGGTATACCGAAAAGAGGTATACTAAAATTTTATAGAATAATGGTACTCAATTTCTCAATACCAAATAATTGGTAATGTAATGATTTAAGGGGTTTGGTATGACAACCATACAAAAATCACCCTTACCTACCACTCATTCAAGTTTACAATTACCATTTAATATCCAACCTTTTTTATTATTCCAAATACGTTTTTAGTAATATTGTAAGGCTTATTTTTAATAAAAAAATTATTTTATATTATTTCTCTTCCTAGATTCTGAAAACATAAACCCTAAATAACGAAAAAGTTGTCATCTTGAATCTCGAATAAAAGCACCACATCTGAAACTTCACATCATCTCACCGAAGTCAGAAACTATATCACGCTTTATTCTTCAAATCGATTAGGTTGGTTTCTTCAATTTAAGTTTTTTCCATTTCTTTATTTTAATTTTGTTTCTTCGATGACTTGGTTTATATATATATATTTATTTAAGATTCATATTGTTTTCTTGTTTTTTGATTTTCACTCATTTTTTTATTTTTCATTATAGGTGCTGTTTATTTTGGTTTTATTTGATTTTAGTTTATTTGATATTTTAGTTTTATTCGATTTAAGTTTCATCATTTCATTTTGTTCTCTGATGAAATGCTTTTATTTTTGTTTCTTATTTTAGTTGTTGATTATGTCTACTAATGTTATATGTTTAGGTTGTAAAATGTTAAGTTTGAATTTGTTTAAAAATAAAATTTAGATTTTAAAAAACAGATAATTTCTAGGCGAAGAAGACGCATTAAACACGAATCTTGAACGATTGTTAATGTAAACATGAATCACGAATAATGTGTAAAAATTAGTGTGATTCGTGATTTTTTTTATATACATATATGAAATGCGATGCAAATGTGAATCGTACATGCATCTATGAAAAGTAACGTGATTCGCGAATGTATATAGAAATCGCAAATCTGCAACATGTATATAGAAATCGGAAATCTATAGCATGTAATTATGAAACACGAATCTTAAATCCATATATAAAAAATTTCACCATGGTTGTCAATTATTGTTTTTGTATTTGACCCACATTACTTTGCATAGGCGAATTCGTAATGATTATTTGTCATTGACAAACATTTATAAAGTTGTAAGTGATCTTTTTCACTCGAAGAAATTATGGAAGAGTTTTTTTTTAACAAAAAACTGAGAGATAAGAACGCTTATTCGTCAACCTTCCACATTGAGGTCTTAATTTTTGTAATGTACATTTTGGTTTAACCCATTGTTTTTATTTTAAGACCGTGAATTTTTATACTCAAGTCATGTGATGAAGGAAATTTTGTAAAGATGGAAACCTTTATTTTGGTTGAGGTCTTAGTTTATGCAATACATATAATGGTTTACCAATATATTTTTTTTAACTTTTGATGTATCAAAAAAGAGTTTCTTTGTTTTTAAACAATAATTTTAGGTATTTCATCCTATTTAAGAGATTTGGCTATATTCCATACCTTGAGAAGGTTCGGGAGAAAAATAAATAGTTTTATTGGTTTGTTGACATGTTTTCATACAATAACAAATAACGTTGAACCATTTTTACATGTGAGTCTTTTCTTAGCGGAGTGATCGGTTTTGAAACTAGAGGTTTGATATTATGACTTTGAAATTCAATATACAGTTTGATGCGGATGCATGAGCTTAGATATTCAATGTACAATTGAAATTCTATAGCATAAATTAGTATATGGATATTTAAATAAATGAAAAAATATTTTTTTACTGATGGTTGAAAATATTGCACATTAATTATAAGTTAGAAATTAAAAAGTTGTTATAGTAAAAAGAAAATATTATTTTAAAAGTGTAAAGCTTTAGGTACTCCACATCTCATGGTTGTGGAAGTTCCTAGTTTTAATTTGTTCGCGACAACGTATTGTCTTTATCAGTTTGGCATTAACTTACCAATCGTGTTATCCTTGAATGGAGGGAAACCCTTCTTAAGACATGATTTTCTGCTTGTAAACCTTTACTTTTTTATGTGTAGCCGAGTCTTAGTTTGTTTCTTCTAAATTAGATCCAGTTTGGCCATATGACTATCACCATTTGTTCCTTCATTATAGTTGGAAATTTAGAATCAGGGTAACAAAATTTTAGCTGGGACCATGGCCTTTATATCATATACTAATGCCAAAATAACCTTTTGATATTGTATTGCGTAGGATTGTTTGTTATGATCATATGACATATTAAGGAGTGTATGGACATTTTATGATATGTCTTTGAAGAGGTGACGTGCTCATTCCAAGAAAGTCTGGTTGGTTACTTTAACCTGCCAATTTCCGTGAGGATGAAATGATGCCAAAAAATGTTGTTTGGTTTGTCTAGTGTGGTATAATAGTGGTTATTATCATAAGGACCTAATATATGCAAATTATGTTCATTTTGAGAAAGTGGATGGCATATTTTGCTCAAATTTTACCAAATGTTTTGCTTCTACCTATTTGAAGAAGTGATCTACTAACATCAAAAGGTATTATTAATCCTTTTTAAATTTTGGTAATGGTTCTATCAAACTTAACTTCCTAAGTGAAATTTTTTAAAACAAATGGCTTTAGAAATTAATTCGAGGATAACATATTGGGCATGAATTGTTTAAAAAATAATTGGTGTATGACCAACATATAACAGAGGCTGCAGGCCACAACACAAGGTACTGATGAAACGCTATGATGTATGAACAAAGTCCAAAGTGTAATCTTCGTTTAAGCAATCACCACAAAGTACAGTTTTACTTTAAAAATACAAACCAAGTTCAAAAACAACAAACTGAAGACTCTAAGGAAGTAACAAAAAAATATTACCGAAGAAAAAGGCTGAGCCACAACAAAAACCCTGACGCTTAATGCAAGGAAAACACACTGTTTAAACTTTGAGTAACAAATGATCAAATTCAGAATGGAATCCTTGTATTTATCTGCTCAGCCGAACTTAAAACCACCTGGTGGCATGTTAGGCTGGTTACCTCCAAAACTAAAAGGTTGATGATTATCAGTTACAGCGGCATGCGGAATTTCTTCTTCATCTTCTTCAGCCCAATACTTCTCTAAAATTTTCACAGCCTTCTCATATATTTCGTTGTTATCATGGGTCTGCAAATTTTCAATCTTTTCTAATCCTTCGCACTCTTCGATCATTTGAGCATAAAGATTGACTCCGCCGTTGGTACCCATCTCTTTGTCTGCCTCTCCTACCTTCAGAATGTTCTCAAGTCCTTCAAGGCATACTGTCACTATTCTTGGGTCTGGACATACTAGAAGATCACAGAGCGGTTTGATGCAGTTTTGGCTCACCAAAAACCTTAAAATAATGGATAACTGTGAGCTTCAATGTGTCTTATGACAAAATATACCCAAAAAATTGTACTGTGGTATTACTGCAAAATCATTTTTAACAGGTTTCCTGAATAATTTCGTTTCAATCAAATAGGTATCATCTCTTATAGGAACCCCAATAATGACTCCAAAAGTTGAAACAACTTGAACTGAGTACAAGTGTGTGTAGTAAAGAGTGAAAAAACAAAGAACGTACTGAATCTGTTCATGAGATCCTCCAGAAGTGGCATTAGAGATGGCCCACGCAGCTTCCTTCTTAATGTCGAACTCAGCATGTTGGAGAAGATGCACAAGAGGGAGGACTATATTGGCCTCAATAACAGACTGTCCAATACAGAAACAGTTATTTACAGAACCCAAGCACAAGCTAAAAGACTGAATTCAATGACTTCTATTTATCAATCTCGAGTGAATAAAACCAAAAACAACTCTTGAAAGAATAGATTATTAAAAAAACTTCTTAAGATAACCACTCAGCAAGGATGACTTTCACCTCTACATTATAGAAAGAAATGGGAATGGATATTCATGAATAGTAAATAAGAAAAGCAAAGTTTAACCTGTATTTGAGGTTTGTTCCCGGCAGTTATATTTGAAATAGTCCAACAAGCCTCCTTCTTAATGCTTTTCTTGAGGTTTTCTATGAGCAGTTTATAGAGATATGGCAGCACCCCGTTTTCAATTACAAACTGAAAAAAACAGTCACGCAATAAGAGAGTAGCACTAAAATTTGGATTTTAATGGCTGGGTGTGTGTTTTTTCTTCCAGAATATGCTTAAAAACCAACACAATAAATCATAGTTCTGCTGCTGGTTCCAAGCATGAGCCGTTGCCTTATTATTGCTATATTACCTTTATTAGCTGTCAATTTATACATACTAAAAAACAACTCTATCGACTGTGGTCATATTCGTTAGATGATTGTACCATAGCTAATAAACTATATACTTTTCCCAGTTTATATTACAGTTACTAACTTACATAATATACTCAACTAATGCAAGTTTCAAGAGCAGTTAAAGAACTGCATATAAGCAAACAAAGATACAAATTATAAGGTAACCTTAGCCACAGAAGGTTACTATAACATTAGAGAAAATTATACAGGATCACTCTGTGTACCTGAGTCTGAGTATCATCACCAGTGACAATGTTTCCGACAGTCCGAAGAGCAGGTATCAGAACAGTAGCAGCTGGATGACTTCCAGAAAGTAAAGTTCAGTCAGTATACAAAGCACAAATATAGCACTTGATGAAAAATAAAGATGCGAGTACACATAAACATACTATAGAGGGAGAGGGAAGTTATGAAAGCTAAATGGACAAAAATAGTTAATATGATTCAAGGTGCAGCAAGTTTCATGATATACATCACAAACTTACCCTAGAAGCTCCACAAGTCGTGGACAGACACCTGCTTCAATTACAGCCTGAATTTTGTCATTAGGGCCATCTGAAAGATATGAAAGAGCCCAGCAAGCATCTGTAAGGACTTCTTCATCATTCAAGTGAATTAGTTGCCGAAGAACTGGCAATGCAGGCTTCACCTGAGAAAGAATGACGACATTAGTAGTAAGATAACAAACAATTTTTGCACAGCATGCCCATAGATAGCATCAGATATGCAACCCTATCTTATTTGATTACAAAAAATCATAAACCTTCATATCAAAACAAACCTGTTCAAAAGGTGTTGGTGGTTTGCCACGGCAAAAATTCGATAGAGTCCATGTAGCATTTCTCAACATGGATAGTTTTGAATGCTCATTTAGCTGAGCTAATAATGGCAGGAGAGCACCATTACTAAGAACAAGATCTCTACAACTTGGAGAATCACCAGCAACATTACCTAAAGCCCATACCGCCTGGAAAATTATAATAAAGTGCTTCGGTTACATGGTATATTGGTTATATGCGTAGCAACTATAAATTTTCAATCAAACAGATATATGTATGTAAGGAGAGTCACTTTGGGGCATTTTAGAAGTGATTGTTTTAAAAGTGAGTCTCAATGCTTATTACAGAGAGGCTAAAAAAGCAGCCTGGAGAAAATTAACACAAAGACAATGAAGATATATTGTGTACCACGCACCACCTAAACATTCTACAAAGATGATACTATTCTTAAAGCAATGTGATCACTGAAAGTTGAATGCATGTTATAGGTGATTTGGTCAAAATTTGAAGTCGCAACAACTAGATAAAAGGGGAAGGCGTGTAAAGGAGAAATACAAAATATGGCTAGTAAGAATCGACCTGTTCTCTAACGTCATCACTGGCAGAGCCAAGAAGCTGCACAAACATAGGTACTGCACCATGCTCAATGACCACTCGTGTATGCTCTGATGTTCCTGATGCAACGTTGGTCAATGCCCAAGCAGCCTCAAACTGCATACAGATGTAGTGTTAGTCCTGATGTTAGAACAATCTATCTCTAATCCACAAACAAAATAAGATGTAATAAAATTCGTACTTGCAATTGAGGAAGATCTTGCCTTGCAAGAAATTCGACAAATTTTGGTACAACGCCTGCTTTGATTACTTCATCGATCGGAGGACTACGCTCTACAAAACAGACAAAAACCTTTGATAAAGCAACAACATAATAAACCCCTTTCCCGTTAAAATACATAATAAACTAAAGCGATACGAACCAATAGACAGTAACTTTCTAAACTGAGTAGTGGCTTCTAGCTGCAACCCAGGATCGCCCGAAGTCACTCCTTGTACCATCAAAGGTATGCTTTCCAACTGTTAAAACAATATGTATAGAAATGATGTTTGAAGTAGTAATATACAAACGTTTAAATGGAAATTATGTTGCTATTAATGCTGCAATCTCGAGTTCTCTAACTAGGAAACTATTAGATCGAACAGTTCTAATTCTACTCAGTAGATGTGAACAAACAACACAATTAATAGGATACAAGACTAAAAACGAAAAGAATAAACTAAAATTCACTAACATCTAAACAAAACAAATATAGATCACTCTCCAATCGGAACAAAAGCACAGGGAACAAAAAAGAAAGTACCTTCTTTTCGATTGCGGCAGCATTCTGTGAAGCATCGATGGGCTGCTGTTGAGATTGAGTCAGTAAACCTTCTCTTCTCTTCTTAAGAAGGTTATCTTCTCGCTTGCTTTTTCTGATCTCCACCAGATTGTCCTCCCTCCTTCGGCGTGCCTCATCGGCGTCGACACCTGTCTTGTAGGCCTTCTTCCTGACCTCCGTTTTGGTGCTGGGTCTCAGAGACATTCTCTGCTAGGTTTTGTTGACGGTTTATTGTACTCTTTTCTCCAGTACCGATAGCAGAGATCGCGCTAACTTTAGAGAAAAAGAAAAAAAGAGATGAGAGGAAGGAGCTGTTGAAAATGATCGTGGTCTCAATCTGTACCGTCTACGCTCCTGGGCTGGGTTGGGCTTTTTCACATGTTATTTATTTTCTTTTTCAATATTTCTTCACCAATTTCGGAACATGTTAGTTTTAGTTTTTTATATGATATTACAAAATGTAAATTTATAACTGAAATATTAATAGATTCTAATTTTCAATAGTTCACGGCATATAATTTATTTTGAATTGAATTAATCGTAAAATAATAATGAATATTCATATTATTTTCTATAATAAATTTATATATTTATTTAGTCATACTATATTAATTTATTTATTTATATATTTAATAAATCCAAAAAAACCAATCCAAATAATTTTGATATTATCCATTATTTAATAATTTTAATATAATTTTTAATATAATTTAAAATTGATTGAATTTATTTTTATAAATAAAATAAAATAATATAACGATCATATACAAATTGAATGAAAGATCATGTACCTTCGACAATGAATCTGGAGGCGGAATTCTTCTCCGGGGATAGGATAGTAATGGAAGTATCGTTATTGGCTTGAGAAGATTATATGGTAAAGGAAACCCTCTCATTGCTGAATGCAGAGCCCTTCTTGATGGTTTAAATCTATCCAATGACCTCAGAATGGGGAAGGTAGATATTGATATCGATTCGAAGGTTCTTGTCAACCTCTCGTTATATATGGTAACTCGATTTGGTATTTTGAGCCCTTCATTAGTTGTTGTAGGAAGCTTATAAATCATGCCATGGTCATCAACCATGTCTTTCGTGAGCAAAATTATGGTGCCGATTGGATAGCAAAGGAAGCTCTTAAACTTGAAAATCGTCTGGTCTTCAATGGTTTAGATGCTCTTTCAAAGCTGAAAGTTATTACCTTACTGGAAAGCCTTAATCTTGGCTACCTTTGTTTTTTATATTAGGGTTTCTGTTTGATTTAGGGCTGAATTTTGGGGAAGATAACTCTAACGTCTTTCTTTTCAAATTGTTGTAAAATTGCCAAAGAGGCCTTGTACTTTCCTTATTTGTAATCCAATCCAAATTTGATTAAAAAAATATATACAAATAATCGTCAAATGTCAAATATCAAACTTATTTGCGGATAACCATTTATGGATTGATAAAGTAAGATAGCCACGTGGTATTTAATTAAAAATACCGATAACACTAAATGTTTGATAAATATATTTTGTTTTTTAGTTACATATAGGATGGGAATCCAGGTTTTGTCTGATTCGACCCGATCTGATTTGGCTCATTCGTCTCTAGTTGCGTAACTATGTGTAATTTGGTTGCTAAATCAGTCTGAAAAAATTAAGTGTATTCAAATTGTGTTGTTAAGTATAGTTTGGTTGCCAAAAATTAATTATGTTCTAATTGCGTTGCTAAAAAAATAAATTTGTTCCACTTGCAAAATTATGTGCAAATGAGTTACGTAAATAAGAAGACAATAGTTATGTTAAAATAGGACTTTGGTTGTTAAATAAGTCTGGTGGTTGTGTGAAAAAACAAAATACAATATTTCTTTTGAAATAAGTGTTCAATTGATATGAAATAACTATTTTTTTTAGTTGCACAATATGGGCATTTTTTGTGTTTTTAAAAAAATTATAAAAAAATGTGTCCGTAAAATTGGTAGTGAAAAAAGAATTGTGTTCTGGTTGTGGAATTACGTGCAAATATATTTCATAAATAATAAGAAACTAGTCGCGTAAATAAAAATTTGGTTACGAACTGGAGAAAACAATTGTATTTCAATTGTGGAGTTACGTGTAGTTTGGTTGTTAAAAAGCGATTGTGCTATAGTTGTTTAATTAAGTGTAATTTGGTTGCAAAAATAAGAAAAAAATGAAAACTCTAAAACAATATTACTAATGGTTTCATTTTTATTTGCTTTTAAAATATATATATATATATATTTGTTAGTTGAGATTTGGAAAATGCTAGATTTTGAAGGTTAAAATTAATTAATGGTTAAAGTTGTACGTGTTTAGTGTTCATGTGTATTGTTGGAACCAGGATATGATTTTTATAAATTCAAGTGGTTATTGATAATTTTATTTTATTTTTCGGATGACTATCCCTCTTTCGTATTATAAATTTGGATTTATAGTTGAAATGTCGTTTATTTTTATTTTAAAAAAATTTAATATATATATAAATTTTAAATAAATTTTTTTAAAAAAATAATAAATTGGTTGGTTTTTTATAATATTTTGATAAATTTATTTATTTAATTAGTTATAAAATATTTAATTTAATTTATTTATTCATTTGGTGAGTAAGAATGTTATTAAAGGTACGGTGATAATTTTAAATAATAATTTTAATTGATTTTAAAATTGATTTTAGTTTACGTTTATAATTGAAATATTATAAATTTAAATTTATTATTTGAATAAATAATTAAAGTGATATCCAATATAATTAAGATTTATATATATATATATATATATATATATGGGGTTGTCTCTTACAAGAGGAGTTTTTATTTCAAAATTTATAAATATATGCTTTGTTTGTATGATTGGACATATAAAAAAGAGGTAAAGCTAATGTATTCATAAGTTTTATTATTTCTCTCATCTCAAATTAAAAAAAAAAATCAACACTTGTTTTTATCTTCATTGCTTTTATGTACATTCTAATTTATATGTTGATGCTACTATGCAGTATCCAACTTTTATTACAAAAAAATATGTCATTAATTTACACTACATGTTTCATGTAAAGTTAAACCCTAAAAAATTAAAAAGCTCAATTTGAAGAAAAAAAAAACTCATAACCTAATGGAAGAAAACAGGCCAAAGTTATTTCCTCCATCATATTTATTATTTCCTCTATGATTTGAAATTCCTAAAACACTTGAAACTTGTTATTACTAGATTACCCTTACTTTGTCTTCAAATTTAACATTACGTGTTATTATACAAATAGAAAGCCCTACAGTGGAAAAACACATCATTAACCCATTTTTAATCCTACGTAATTGATTTTTACCTCTAAAATTAACCCTAAAACAAAAAACTTCAATATATGAATCATAAATTAGTCATGATTTATACAATCGGCATGAAAATTCACAAACCAAATCCATTTTTCAAAAATAAAGAACAAACTCAAACAAAATCCAATAAAAGTGTCATGATTCATCCATCGTCAGAGCTTTTAACCAAGCACAACTGTCAGGTATTATGAATCATAAATCGTTTCTGGTGTACTAAGCTATCTGCTGTTTTTTTAAAGAAGCATGTATTTCCGAGATGGCCTCTCGGAAACATATGCTTTTGTTAAAAAACACTAGAACATAATAGAAATAGCCAAATCGAACCAAAATCGATTACTTTTTAGAACAAAATAAAACAGAACATAATGAAATTCCAACCATTAAGCTAATTAGACAATGTTTCGAAAATATGTGAAATGTAAACTACACTGTGTTTAACATGACTGTGTTCTGGAGAGATAGCATAGTAAATCAATGAAAACGCTTATTCTTTGTACTGAAAATTGACGTATAAAAATTGAATTAGCTTTGTCTGGGTGGTGGGGTAAGAAGAAATGATCGTCTTCTTTGAGTAATAAAGGTAATCAAGCAATTATTTCTTAATCAAATTTATAATATAACTTTACTTTTAGGAATAAGGTTTATGAAAAAGAAAAAAATCATTCTCGGTGAAAGTTTATTATGTTGATATCTCAAATCTGCCAAAAGAAAAAGTGTTAGCTTGGATCCCATGAATACTTTCACAATAAACACACTTCTTCATGCAAGCTGTGGACAATCTCTACGATTACTTTTACCAATTCCCTTTAAAAATTGGTATGAAAGCTTTTAACATATCGGTTTTGGAGGTTACTAGTAGATAGTAGAGAAGAAGCAATCATTTTTATTGAATATATTTTTTATTTGAGTTTTATTACTCACCTTGAACTTCTCCAACTCATAATTCACAGAGCTTTAGTTTCAAGAGAAACAGTACAAGTTCGTCGCATTATTATTACTCTGATACAAACTGCTTGCAAATTAGCGACTAAAAACGAACAAGACAAAGAAATTCAATAAGAGTACAAGAAAACTAGATTAGACATTTTCATCTTCAGAAGGGAAATTACTGGATAGGTTAATAGAGGGGAAGAATAAGGTACGAGTAATTTAGAAGGTGGTGTGGCTAGGGTTAATTTAATGGGGTTAGGTTGGTTTATGGAAAGTAGGAAAGTGGGAGTTAATGGGTTGATGGAAGAGTTAATGGTGTTCTTGAAAATGAAAAAGGTAGAATAAATGGGCAGAAGGGTAAATATATTATTTCATTTATCGAGGGAATAACAACATGGAGTTTTTTTTCAAATCATAGAGGAAATAAAAAAATATAATAGGGGAAATAGCTTCACCCAAGAAAACATCCAAACCAAAGATTCAATACCGAAGTACATCATCCAAACAACCAACAATGTAATATAATTTTGTATTTTAGTTGTACATTCATCTAACATCAAAATCCGTTTTCAAAACAACCAAAATCGCAAATTCCAATTTTGCAGATTCAATTCTGAGTGGTTGTCTCGTAATTACATGTTTTTTTAATAACACATAATTATGATATGCCCACTCATAATCATGTGTTATTTTTTCCATAAAAAAAGGTTCATGAAAATTGAATTAACGAACCTTCGAAAGAGGTTTGGAATCGATTTATAGAAATAAAAAAAATCGAAAGTTACTAGTATGAGTTGCTCGATTATGATTGCTAGTATTTGCTTTGTTGGGTTATAAGGTAGATAACTAGGGTTACAAGGTAAAGAGATGTGTATTTTGGTGGAAAATAAATGAATGATAAAATAGGATTTTCCTTTATGGAAATAACAAAGTGATGTTTTTTTAAACATGGAGGAAATAATAAAAGTTACGGATGAAATAGTTTTACTTTAAAAACTAATTTTTTTAAAACTATTTTTGTACAATATTTTTCCAATAAAAAAATATATCATTGTTTTTTATTTTTTGTGATTTATTTTATTTTTTGTGATTTATAAATATAGACTTGGTTAATCTGATTTGAACAAAAAATCGCGTTTTTTACTTCTTATTCTTATTTATTTTATTAAATTAAATTTTCTAATAATTTAAAATTTAATACCAATATAAAACAATTAAGAAAAATAACAAAATAGGGTTGGATATATGATAGAGTGATGCGAAAACGAGAGAAACATAGTAGAATATATGGTTAACTCATATGGATAGTTGAAAAATATATTTTGTGTGACTTTGGTATTTTTTTAATTTTATGGGTAGGGATAGGGACGATAATGTTAGTATGAGCATAGCCTTTCTTATGATATTTCGAGGAAATATTTTAACTTGGATCAACACTTTACCTCTCGGAAGTATAAAAAACTACAAGATGATGTGCATGATTTTATGTAATAATTTTATCAGGTCTAAAGTAGAGATGATAATGTTTGTCTGAGCCAACCTGAATTGGTCCAAACTTATTACAGGTTGGGTAGGGATGTGAAAATTATGGCTCGTATGCAGATCAAATCGGTTATGAATTTTTAATTTTTCCAAACAGACTCGGCCCGAAAATATAAATTATATATGTAAATGAAAATGTATTTAAAATAGTAATTGATCATTCCATATATCTTTTAAAGATGATTTGCTGATAAAACAATGTTTGGAGGACTAAAATCTTGGAATGAGAAGTTAAAAACGGTCTACGGAGAGAAGTTAAGAGCGATCTAAAGAGAGAAAGTCACAAGTAATCATTTTATGATCATTAATCAATCACCATTCCCCAAAAGAGATGATGTGCTTTTATAGTAGATTAGTTGGGTCTCAGATGTCTAGACAAATTACTAATTGTGGTCTTTTGCTCAAGTTTACAATTTATTACAAAATACTATTTATACATTACATAATCGTTAATTGTTCATAAGTGGTTTTCTTCATGTTAGATTACACCTTTATTTTGTCAATTTCCTCTAATTATATAACTATTCCCTTATCAGTACTCCTCTAGTCCTTGTGAATATATTCGAGCAATGACTGTCGTTTTGCAATTACTTTTCTCATCGGACTTCGTGATGCTTTTATTAACCCTTTATCATATTTCGCCAATCTCCATAAGTAAAGAATTATTCATCGGATTTTGTCAACTTTTATAAGCAAAGAATTCTTCATCAGATTTTGTCAACCTTCATAAGCAAATAATTCTTCATCAGATTTTGTCAATATTCATAAGCAATGAATTCTTCATTGGATTTTGCCAATCTTTATTCAAGGATTTCTTCTTCGAACTTCGTTAATCTTCAGGTGCAAAGACCTATGTGTATGTTCCATAATTTTCCTTATTAATAACATCACAAATCTCTGGCACAACCAATGAACTGTTTTTATCCATAACGTCAAGTATCGATTGGTATGGCTGTTGTGTGTCCTTTGCTCTAACACGACTATGAGTAGGGTCGAAGCACCCTTACCTAGACAACAATTTCCTCTTCCCTAGATATTTTACCTCTAGGAAAACATCTACTGGAACTTTTGGGATTTGAAGCTCATTGAAGCCCAACTCTCCTTTATAAATACTCAATCTCATCTCATTTATCTCACACAACAACTTTAGCGAGAGAAAACCTCTCAAAAAACCTTTTAGAGAGAGAAGCGATTTATGCCCAAAAAATTTATATATTAGATTTGGTATCTATTAGCCAGAAATTTGATGAGAGACGAGCCGTTGGGTTATATATTGAGCCAGAGCCTCAACCATATGTAGTTATGTACTATGGTATTTGGACTTTAATCGATAGTTCTACCGACGGGATCATCCCATCGGATATCTCATCTCTGCCCCTCGGTCGCACGTGCTCGGTAGTTGACAATGGTGACTATAAAACTCTAATGGGAAAGAAGGTTGGCCCTTCCAAAGGCGAAGATTCAAAGTGAAAGTGAGCTTCTAAACCTGTAGAAAAAGCTCAAACTCAAACCCCGTCAGATATTCCGGCTACCCCAAGTGAAGCTTCAAAGCAAAATCGAGCCCCTAAACCCATGGAAAAGGTTTAAATTAAAACCTCATCGGATATTCCGGCTACCCCATCATCTACTCCTCAGAAACTAACAAAAACTAATGCCATCCCTTCAATGAAAAATCCCCTCGAACTTATTCAAGAAGCATAATCAAGTGCTTCATCGGTTAAAAACCGTACTACCAAATCCGAAGACATTGTCAATGTTGAGAAAGTTATAGTATCAGTATTTGGTAATAAGGAGCTAGAGGTCGCAGGTCTTCAAACTGCCGATGAAATTTCTCCTCCAAAAAAGAAGGCTAAACCAAAAGAAGATCATATACTCCCTCCAGATGTTGATGCCCTAGTCGGAAAAAATCTTCATGCTTTTGAAAATAGACATATTATGACCTCACATACTGTAAAGTAATAGTATTACGATATATTAAAGGAAGCTAAATTGAGGGTTCGATGACCTTCTGATTTCTGATGTTTGGGGAGATACATTTAATAGTTAAGGATCATAAAATGATTGTTTATCCCGAAATCATGAATTGGGGGCTCCAATTTCCTTTGGATCCTTTTTTTGTTGAGTACTTCACGATAGTTGATCTTTGTCCGGCCCAAGTTGGACCAAACATGTGGTTTATCCTGATGGCATGTATAATGGTCTCTAGGATTTCGGGGATGGGGTTTTCTTTTGAGTAGTTCATTGGTTTCTCAGGATTGACAAAGAATTCCTACTTTCTATTTTATTCTCCAAATTTTGGCCATAAACAAAACATTATTGATGATTTTATTGTAGCGGACAGAAAATGGAAACAACGGTTCTTCTTTATCTCTTGTCTTTGGGAGACTGGATCCGAGGCCACAACTAAAAATCCGCACAAGTTGTCCCTTAAATGGACGAACAGAGGTATATTATTATATTTCCCTTTTATTTTCCCTCGTATTTCTTCGTTTTGTTTGATGTTCTGCCTTGTTAAAACAGAAATGACAGGGGTGTCCAAGCCATATGTAGATTATGTGTCTAAAGTAATGACAAATTTTACCAAGTTGAGTAAATGGGCTAAGGTTTCTTGGTCCAACATATTTCATCTTTGCTATACTCCGACCAAACTTGACCAAAAGTCGTATTTGAAGTGCATACCTATCTAAACATTTATCTTTACAAGAGCTCATGGTTCCTCATTCTCAAGAAGAAGTGTTAGACATATTAGAAAAGACGTACTTGTTTTTATTTTGTCAAGGGCTAGAGCTCAGAGTTATCACAAAAAATATACCAGTGAATCTTCGAGGGAGGAAGAAACCTTGTATATTTTCGGCACAGTAGCCAAAGTGTTGGGACTAAAGTTGAGAAGATAAATTTCGTAGAGAAAAAAGGTTGCAAAAGAACACCTCAATGAGACCTTCCCAAAATGACGCATCAATAAAAATTGAAGAGTATTCAACAAGATGCAGATGAAGTTGCTTCCCTAGAAAATATGGTTGTTGATCATACTTTACCCTCCCCAAAGAAGATTTTCATTGAATCAGATTCTTCTCATCTTTTACATAACGAGTTGGGTGTTCAAGATCACGAAGGTAACGTTGCTCAAGAGAATAATTCTTCAATAGTTGTTTTATTTGAAGCTGGTTCCTCACCTGATATATTCGAAATCCCTTATGGTGATGTCTTCTCTCTTCGTATACAAAAAAATTCTTTGATCTTTAGTTATTCTTAGAAAAAAGATGTAGTTTTTAAGAGATCGAAAAAATCACTATAAATTAGAATATTTACAATCGAAATAAAAAGTCAAAGAGCTTGAACAGAAGCTTTCCAAATATCAAAGACAAACTGATGCGATTTACGAAAAGCTTGTATGCACAAAAGATTATATTATGATTTTTGATAAATGTTGTCAAGAGAAAAGAGATCTTTATGCTAAGCAAAACTCCAGGAAATATGAAATCATAAAAGCTTATAAGGAGGGAAACGACAAAGCCACATAATATTTCGAACGATGTCTAAAAGACTTTGAAAGAGTTGTGAAAAAAAAAACATGTCATTTTGGCCCAAGCTAAGGTTAATAAAAAAACTGCTCTTTAGGCATATGCTGCCAAGTGCATCTCTAGATTGAATGTGAGGGATTCCAAAGTTAAATTTGGGTTGATTATAGAAATTCACGAATGCTACCCTGATTTGAAACTAGGTAGTTTTGGGGAACTTGTTCCTGTCGAACATCGTCTTGCTGGAATTTCTTTAGATGATGGTAAAAGCTCTAAGTGTTCTGATGATAATCCTTTTAGATCTTCCTCATAATAACAAATATTTATGTTTCAAATTTTGTTTTGTGAAGTACTTGACACGTGGGAGGAGATTTTGTAAAGTCCTCATCATCTTCGAGGCAAGTTTGTAAAAGTCCTCATTATGTTCGAGACAATTTGTAGAAGTTCTTATCATGTTCGAAAGCAAGTTTTATAAATGAATCGAATTTTTAGTTTTGTTGATTTATTACAAGTGCTATAATAGTTGAAGGCCGAATTTTGTTGGAAGACCGTTTAAGTCCAAAATTAATAATTGAAGACCAACTTTTGTTGGAAGACCCTTTAGGTCCAAATTTAATAGTTAAAGACCAACTTTTGATGGAAGACCCTTTAGGTCCAAAATAATAGTTGAGACCAACTTTTGTTAGAAGAATCTTTAGGTCCGAAATTAATAGTTTCAGACTTTATATAAAATGGCAAAAAAACTTTATATATATATATGGCTCGGCTAATTGGGCACCTTGTTAAAACCTTTCTGCACCACCACGGTAGGAAATAGTATGTCACCGATATTTTATATATAAAAACATATACTTTTTACATTTATTTTTAATACAATTTAAGATGTTCAATATTTCATGGGTGTCGAAGAATTCTTCCTTCTTTATCTTTGATTCGATACGTTCCGAACTTTACATTTTCCGTTACCTCATAAGGGCCTTCCCAATTAGGTCGTACTTTTGCGAGGTATTTTTCTTTTGTATAGAGAAATATATTCCTTAGAACTTGGTATCTTATTTTGAATTCTCTTCGTTTGAATTTCGAGGTGTATCTGTTTTTTATCAATGTTTGGTAATGTAACAATTTTAATTGTGCCCATCTTCTTTTTTTCGTTAATCAAATCCAATTAAATTACCTTTTTTTCATCATCGGTGTCCTCGGAATATGCAGTAACACAATCAGATTGAAAAAATGTTTTGGATGGTACCACTGCATCCATTCCATATTCTAAAGCAAATGGGGATTCTAAGGTTGTCGTTCAATGAGTAGTTCGATATACCCAAAGAACTTCTTGCAAATAATTTGGCCATTTTCATGCCTTCTTTATAAATTCTTTAACCCATTAAGCATTGTTCGATTATTAACCTCGACCTGACCATTTTCATGAGGATCGAAAGGATCCAAAAAACATTGTTGTATTCTTTGAGAAATGCAAAAATCTTTCATGTCTTTATTATCAAATTGTGGTCCATTATCATTAGTTATCCGCATCGGAATCCTAAAATGACGAAAAATATTCGAGATGATGAACTTGATTACATATTTAGCTTTTGTTCCAGTTAATGGTTATGCCTCCACCCACTTTGAGAAGTAATCTAATGCCACAATTATTGTTTGTCGTCCTCCATATTTCATCGGTAATGGTTCGACGAGGTCAATACCCCATAGGTCAAATGGTAATGCCAAAGATATGTTTTTAATGGGGACCCAAGGCTTATGAATTGTATTAGCAGACCTTTGACAGATATCACACATTTTAACCAATTCTTTAACGTCATAAAAATCGTATGCCAATAATACCCCGCCAAAAGGACTCTTCGTATTAAAGTTTTATACCCGTAATGCGCAGACCCTTCTCCATCATGTAATTCTGATAATACAATTTGTGACTCATCTTCTTTTTCCAAACATCAAAGTAAAGGTCTGGTAAAAGAATTTTTGTACAAGAATTTTTTAAGGACCATATAACTATGAGATTTAAAACGTATCTCTTTAGACAATGATTTATCAATGAGTAACACCTTATTGTTTAAAAAATTCCTTGATATCAAGCCTATAGTCATCTTTGATGTTGGTTGAGATCTGAATTGTTCCAATTTTCTGCTCTGAATTATTCATAATTGAATGACTCTCTTGTGTGATGATCCACGAGTACTCGTCAAAATATGAAATAATAACAAAAAATCAGCCACAAATTTCATGCCCTATGAATATGTTCGTATATGACACTTTAAAGACTAATATTTGGGCCTTTAATGCCCTCAAATACTTTACTAAATAATATTTTCTTACCTCTGATTGACCAGATGCATGATTTATAAGAAGTTCCAAATCATTTATCAGCTTAACTTTTGTAACCCCACAAACCTGAGCAAGTCTTAATCATGCCAACGTAACTTTATACTTTATCTAATTATTCGAAGCTTTAAACTTAAAACGAATAGCTTGACACATTAAAATTCATTCTGGAGAAACTAATTGTACCTTTGTCGCACATCCTAATGTACTTGAGCCCCTCATCTGTTCAGACTTTCCATTTTGACTCAATTTTTTTTTCATCTATTTCCACATCCAACCGTTTTGAATGAAATTCGACTATGGAGTCTGCTAAAGTTTGTGATTTGATTACAGTCATAGGCTCAAATTCAATATCAAAATGTCCCAATTCAATTGAAAATTTGGACATTCTTCTTGATATTACAAGCCTTTGTATCATATTATTAGTGGAATATATATATGTACGATGATAGAATGAGCCTGAAAATATGGCCTCATTTTCAGAGCAACTACTAGAGCAAGGGCTAATTTTTCTAACTTAAATATAGCTTCTCAGCATCTAAAATAATTTTACTGACGTAATACACTAGTTTTGGGTGATTTTCTTCCTCTCACACCGCACTTACAACATAATCTGACACCTCTATATAAACATACAATTCCCCCCCCCCCCCAAAGTTGGCTTTATCAAGATTTCTAGAAAAGATTGATATTCTTTAATTCGATGAAAGGCTTCAGAACACTATTTAGTCTAGTCAAAACAATTTGCATGTCTCAATACTTGGAAAAAAGTACATTTATCAAATGAACGAGATATAAATATGTTCAAGGTTGTTAATTGCCCTGTTAAATTTTTAAATTGTTTGATAGTTCGAGGAGGTGCCATAGTACTTAGAGCATTCAATTGTGCAGGGTTGAATTTTATCCCTCGTTCACTGATTATGTACCCAATAAATTTTCCTGATCGGACTCCAAACGTAGATTTTTCTGGCTTTATGTTTAGGCTAACCATTTTTAAGTTAGCGAAAGTTTCTTCCAAATCGTCAAGATGATCCTCATCCTTTACACTTGTTACCAACATATCATCAATATATACCTCAATATTTTGTATGATCTGAGCTTCAAAATTTTTGTTTACCAAACGTTGATAAGTTACACCCGCATTTTTTAGTCCAAAAATAATTACTTTGTAGCAATGCAACGCCCTTCTAGTAATGAACAAAATGCTCTTTTCATCCATTAGAACCATCTGTATCAGATTATATCCCGCATAAGCATCCATACAAGAAAGTAACTGATTCCTGATGTGGAATCCAATAACTGATCTATCTGAGGAACTGGGAAAGGGTATTTTGGAAAAACTCTATTTAAATTAGTAAAATACACGCACATTCCCCACTAGCCATTTTTCTTCTTTACCAAAACCGGATTAGCTGTCCACAACTGATACAGAGATTCTCGTATGTGCCCAACTCTAGATAAACGGACTACATCGACCATTATGACCTCAAATGTTTCCTGATAAAAAGTTATTCTCTTTTGAATGATCGCACACACATTGCTTTTGATTTCCATCCCGTGACAGATAATTTTTGCAGGCACAACGGTCACGTCTTCGACACGCCATACAAACATGTCTAACTTGGTGGACAAAAATTGAATTTATTTCTCTCTCAAAATTGGAGATAATTTGTACCAATTTTCAAAGTTTTCCCATTTTGAAAAGCATGATCCTCGAAGCTTTCATCATGGACCAAAAGACTAGAGGCCTCCCTCTAATAATCAACAAGGTTAAATTCTGAGTAAGTCCCCATTAACTGCTATGATTTTTATGATTCATTTCCCCGAATTCTCTTAGAAGACAACGTTATACGATAATATTATTTTGCTATTTTTTGGCTACTCCTAATTGTCCCTATATCATTTCCCACAATATATTTCAAGCATTGATGGACAATAGAGATTACCGCACACAATCTAGATAGCCAAAACCTTCCAAAAATAGCATTATAAAATGTTGGTGCATTTATCATAATAAATGGTATTGTTACTTCTTTTTTAAATGGCCCACGACCCAACTCCACGACACTCTCAAACTCTCCAAAGACATCCGTTGTTACCCCTGTGAAACCCACAATGGTCCGACCTAATTGTAATATTATAAAAGGATTAACAATATTTTTATAAGTTCCAATGAATAAAATGTCGGCAGAACTTCCCGTATTGATCAAAATTCTTTGCACTTCATCACAAGCTATCCCTGCTGAAATTACCACAGTATCTTCATGTGGTGCATACCATATCCCTCATATCATCATACTTAAAACAAATTATGTGAGAAGGATTTCAGTACAAATGTATCGAAATACCTGCATAACTAGGTAGTTTAATTTATTATATGCTTTTTACGAAAGATGTTCGAAATTCCAGAAACTGTATCTCCTCCAAAAATTGTCATTGATTCAAAAAATGCATATAAATCACTGACGTTTCCTCTTAGAGTGAGCTCTTCGACGATAGGACTATTATTTCTACCTTTTCCTGTCTAAATATTCAGTAGTGATATCAAAAGCATGAATCGGTTCAGAGATATCTAGGGTATTTTCTTGCTTTAAAGTTTCAACAGTTTCCCTAGCTATCATATCTCCTTTAGAGTGTTTCTTTACAAACTTTGTTAGCTTTCCGTTCTCAATCAACGTTTGTATTTCTTTTTTTAATACCATGCATTCCTTCGTATCATGTCCAACATCATCATGATACTTATAATATCTACTATTTCTATTCTCCTTTGGAGTTTGAATCGGAAAATTCTTGCGGAATTGTATATGACTCCGATTTTTCTCAAATATGTCCGTTATACATTCAGTCAATTTTGCATAATAAGTTGGACGAATTCATTTATTTGAGATTGGCATATTACTTTGTTGTGTATAAGCGCATGTTGATTTACCCTAGCCCTAGAAGGTAATTGAATTGGCATCTTAGGTTAAGAATTTTTCCTAGGAGGATGAGTCTCGTTAAAAGATCTTTGGAACTGGTTATGTTCTAACTGATCAAAATAGCCTATTTTTTATGCATGTGTCTCTTTTACAAAGGTTCTTTTTCAACTTGGTCTAATAATGCCCCGAATGTCATAGCTTGCCTCTCTCCCACATTATTCTTTAAACTACATGGGAGAAGTCTCATATGAAAAACTTTCAAAGCTACACAATCCTCACAATATTGGAATATCAGTTTTTACCTTAATAAAACGATTAATGTAATCTTTCAAACTTTCCCCAATCTTTTGTCTACAATATATTATAGTATCACCATTAGCTAAAAAATGTTTACTTCTCACAAAATGTTTTCGGAAATTATTCCATAACATATCATTTTTTTAAATTAACCATGTAATAGTCGGTTATACCATTTTGAAGTAGTATCCTTGAATGTTTGGGAAAAAATCCTACAAAGAAATTTATTATCATCATCAAAATTAATCATAAATATCTGAATTGTTTGATATGGATGTCCGGGTCCAGTGTTCCAT
Organism: Limnanthes douglasii subsp. nivea; assembly: GCA_036936605.1. Taxonomy (NCBI): domain Eukaryota; kingdom Viridiplantae; phylum Streptophyta; class Magnoliopsida; order Brassicales; family Limnanthaceae; genus Limnanthes; species Limnanthes douglasii. The sequence goes on from JAUPFV010000002.1 coordinate 245,227,098, forward strand.
CAAATTTTTCTAACTTTGAGATGTCGAAATGCTTTGGTAAATTTACTTAGAGAATTTCTGAAGAAAGAGGAGAAGATGTCCAATTTTGTCCAATCTTATAAACATTAGCCCTAGGCCCTTCGTTTGCCATAGTGTAAAGGCCTTCTTTAGATGGAACCGTGAACTGGTTGCTCACCCGATATTCAAATTTTGACTCCCTTAAGGAATTTGGACATGTGTTGTAACATGTTTTTTAGTATGGTCCTCAGACCCTTGCATTTTTTCTTTCTTCAAATCCTTAGTCTGATGTGCCACCCGATGATCTATTCTATATTTCCTCGAATATCTCTTCTTGTTACTTCTTTCTCGACGATTAGCCCTTTCCTGAGAGGATAATCCACTTTAATCATAAAGTGAATAGTCACTAGATTCAGGTGACCCATGATGTATATGTTTCACTTTTTTCCTCGACGAAAAGTGACTACGGGTTTGATATTTATATTGCTTATCATCGGTTTGATGGTTGTCATCTAACTTTTTTTCTCAATCACATATTCCCTTCGAACCTCTGATTGAATATTTTTGAAGGTTACCGCAGCATCTCTCTCATAATTTAGCTTTTCAATTTCATTTAAGAGTTATGTTCTTTAAGCCATTAGGATATATTCTTCTAACATCTCTCTGACATATTGATCGTCATGCTGTTGTTCCTCCATGTTTTCTCTGACGGGATGCTCCTAGATCCTTTTTCGGTTACAAATTTATTATTCACATCCAACTCCCCTCGCATTTCCATATTTAATCCTCTCAAAATCGCAATAATGGATTTGGGAATCAATTTCACGTACCAAAAGGTTCCCACAGACGGCTCCAATGATCGTTCCAGAAATATTTTGGAGAGGATTTGCTAATAAAATAATGTTTGGATGACTAAAATCTTGGAATAATAAATTAAACACGGTATAGAGAGAGAAGTTAAGAGCAATATATAAAGGGAAAGTCTCAAGAAATTATTTTCTAATCATTAATCAATCACCATTCCCCAAAAGAAGTGGTGTGTTTTTATAGTACATTAGTTGAGTCCCACATGTTTAGACAAATTATTAATTGTTGTCTTTTCCTCAAGTTTACAATTTATTACAAAATTGTCCTTTTACATTACATAATTGCTAATTTTTCCTAAGAGGTTTTCATCACGTTAGATTACACCTTTATTTTGCCAATTTCCTCTAATTACATAACTCTTTCCTTAATAATAATAATATATCCATACTACAATTTGGACACTGAAAGTGACCGATTTTTAAGAGGCTTTTCCCGGTTCGCTCGTCGTTACTAAGGGATTTGTTGTTAGTTTCTTTTCCTCCGCTTATTGATATGCTTAAAGTCAGCGGGTAGTCCTGCCTCACATGGGGTTGTGATACGTGCGTTAAACAAGAAACGCTGATAGATCTATGAGTTTATGCACATACGAACGTACGACAAGAGCAAGAGGTATCTCAACAACCGCTTGTCGAGGCATTCGTAGCCAATAACTCAAATTTAGGCCAACCGATAACATAAGCAACCGGGAGGCCAACATCCGTCTCCAAAATACTCTCATTCTATTTTTCAAGAGATGAGCTATAGGGAGCGACGATGCGTGACACCTACGCAGACGTGCCCTCAGCCTAACGGTTTGGGGCGCAACTTGCGTTAAAAAACTCGATGGTTTATGGGATTTTGCAATTCACACCAAGTATCGTATTTCGCTACGTTTTGCATCGATACGAGAGCCAATATATCAGTTGCCGAGAGTCGTTATAGACTTCATAAACAACAAGCTTACATCGAAATCTGTTTACAGATCGACGAAAACTTACGATTAAACTGGAAGCCATACGATGTTATATGCTTTTTTTACATGCAATTTGAATAACAATTGGTACACAAACGGTAGAAACCGACATTAGCTACATAATTTAATTGTTTTTCAATAGCTTAAGGTTTAAATTTAATTCAATTAAATTTTTAATAGATAATAAAATAGTTGGATCTAAAGTAGTATAGTTGTATAATATTCTTTCAATGTGATTATCATGTTTTAAGTTAATAAAAACCTAGATAAATGATTAAGGATTCAATATATCGCCAAAGTTTATATAACTTAACTATTAATCCAAGTTTAGACAACTTTATAATAATGAGACAGAATGTTGATGTTTGGGCTGCCACATGTCAGCTTCTCAGTACTTACATGTGCAAAGACTAATAATGTAAATTTCTAAAATATAAATGACCAGTAGAAGACACAAATAAACGTAGGGGACTAGTTTGATAAAAACACAAAACATGAGGGACTAATGGTGTTTTTTAGCCTAGAAACCGGTTTGAAAATAATAGTTACGACGGAGCGGCCGTCGGTGCAGATCTTGGTAGTAGTAGAAAATATTCAAATGAGAACTTTGAAGGCCGAAGAGGGGAAATTTTTCATGTGAACGAAACTTGCACATGGGTTAGTCGATCCTAAGAGACGGGGGAAGCTCGTCTGATAGCGTTTCAGTGCGAGCTTCGAAATGAGATCCGGTTAAAATTCTGAAACCGGGATGTGGTGGTTGGCGGCAACGTTAGGGAGTCCGGAGACATCGGTCAGGGCCTCGGGAAGAGTTATCTTTTCTGTTTAACAGCATGACCACCATGGAATCGGCTCAACTGGAGGTAGGGTCTAGTGGCTGGAAGAGCACCGCACATCGCGTGGTGTCCGGTGCGCCCTCGGTAGCCCTTGAAAATCCATCGAGTGCCGCCCATGCCCGGTCGTACTCATAACCGCATCAGGTCTCCAAGGTGAACAGTCTATGGTCGATGGAACAATATAGGCAAGGGAAGTTGGTAAAATGGATCCGTAACTTCGGGATTAAATAAAAATTATATTTATTACTCCATTTGTCCCAAAATACTTTGAGAATATTTTTTGTCCCACAATACATGTTGTTCTCGTTTATTAATGCAAATTTTAATATTATTTATAGTCATTTACCAATTAGACTTTTTCTTAATTTTACTTTTTATGAAAAAAATGAGAAATAATTATTACATTCTTTAATATTTGTGCATAACCTTAAAACGACTTATATTTTGGGGTGAATGGTGTAATTACTAAAATACTCACATCATTTCCAATAATATATAAATTGTGTTCTTCTAGTAATTACTAATTAAATTATTTCATTAAATAGTATTCCCAATAATATAATTACTAATTAGATTATTCTAATTAACTTAATTCCCAACAATATATAATTTTTTCTAGTTCTTGATTTAAAAAAAAATCAAATCTATAAATAGTTTATTATTATTTAACCTTTCATCATGTTATTTGTTAGGTTTTTCACCAAAGGCAATGATACATTTAGAATCAATATTTCAAAAGTTTATTGATGATTTTGACAATGAAGTTTAAGATAACGCATTAAATAACTGGTGGTGACGATTACTGATGAAACTAGTAAAAGTTTTAAGGATGTTATATGCTTATTTTAATATTTTATGTCATATTATTTAAGACATGTTTTAGATTGTTTTTTTTAAAGATTTATGTTTGTTCCTTTTAGTAACATGTGATTGCTTATTTAGTTATATATTTTTGGTTTTATAAATTTTATATCTTAATTTGTGTTAAATTATAAAATAAAGTCAATTTTTAGCTGTGCTCGGGTTGGATCATACTGGGTGAGACAATCCGAATAATAGAAATAGGATTTGTGAACTGGGTTGGGCTAACATAAGGACACAAACAGGCCGAGCTCGGGTTTGAAAATATTAAACCAGCAGCAGGTTGGGCCAGGTTTGGGTTCAAGTAAAAAAAACAAGCATGAGTGGGTTGAGTCGAACCCGGTCCAAATCTAATACCATCCTTAGTCTAATGTCACAAAGGGCGACGATGAATATATCATCTATTGCAAGCATGAACCTAATGAGACGCTCATATAGTACACTTGGTAATTTGTAGATACAAAAAATGAGTTGCATGCCTGCCATGATCTGGTAGCAGTCGAAGCCTATAGGCAAGAATTACTGTCACTGTCGCTATCGAAAGATATAATGAAGAAGAAAACCTTTAACTTTAGGGAACTAGTGAGGAAAATGAAAATTTACATCAAGGTGGAGGATATTTCAAACGCCATAATAAAAGGACACTTTCACTTCAAATACCTACAGTTCATATCGTGTTATGGTAAGAAGCAAAGACCTAATGGTGGCATAAATAAATACCATACAACAAAAAAAATATTCCCTGAAACCACACTAAACAAACCCTAAAACCAAGATTGTTAAACAAAAAAATTTGAGGGAGACCATAAGGTGACAATATCAATACCGATGACAGACGACTATCAGACCACGCAACACGCGAGCCATTCATCGAAATAACCGATAACTTGTAAACTATTTACGATTGGACAACAAATATGGTCTGCTACAAAAAACCCAAAGAAGTTAATAGAACCAATAGAACATAAAGATAATAAAAAAAATTACAAGTTCCATGATGATTTCAGACATTACAACAAGGGTTTTCGGGCCTTACAAAACCATATCTTACATTCGGTGGAAGACATAAAACTCTCAGAAATCATAGAGAGAATGAACGAGAATGAGCCATAGTGTGCTCCAATAGGCCAATAGTCCTTACCAAGATGTGAACGATAAGGTGAATGCACGACAATGGAGCCAAAATCCCTAGACAATAATGCAGTCATTGAATATTTAGATCCAAACCCCAACCAACAAGCCATTAAAGTCATTACTCACAAAAATATCTTCTCTAGAGTCTTACACAAATCTAAGAAGGGACTTGTGACCGAGCTTTAAACACAGTACAAAAGTCATACATCTTGACAGATTTACCATAACCTTTATCCTAACATTGGGATTCAAAAATGAAGACTTGAGATGCTTTGCAACCCGACACAACAATATCGTTATAATTTCGATCAAACTAGCAGGGTAACAATCAACAATATCATGATCGATACATAAAAATTGACTTAAATTCTATAAAAAAAACATGTATGACAATATGAGGAGCGCACTAATCCTAGTCTCATCACAATTGATATTGACAAGTTTTATAAGAGTTGATGCCAACATACAAGGATAACTAATGTTAGTCGTTGTCATTAGTGGAATGGAGTACAAAATATATATATATAATGCTTATTTATGATAGTTAATGCCTTATCTTCTGACTATGTTATTTGATGATGGTCATCATGGTTGAACCAGATGAATATTTTTGTCTCCATTATGCACTAATGACTATGTTATTTGATCAAAGGAAAAGTCTTAGCCATCCATATAAATCATCAAATATTATGGGAATGTTATGCCAACTCTATATCCTTACGGAAATATCGATTAGCATAGGACATAGTCATCATAGACAACATGAATGATCTATGAGAGAGACCTAAAATTATTGGTACACTAGAATATGTAGATAAAGTCACGATATAAAGTACAAAGACATTAAGACTATGACGAGGAATCATCCCCGTATAACAGTCTAGATTGGTCATTTTATCACGAAAAAATATTGACATGCTTGCATGAAGTGCCAAAGACGTAATAGGGGTCCCAACCAAAGTATCATGTCAGAAACTCATAATAAACATAAACAAATGACCAATCAAGCAAAAAGGAAAATCATATTCATCATAAAAAGAATGTAAGACATCATTGTAGAAGTAGAAAAAACTCATAACAATCACCCATATTAGAGAGTCCCGTTACACGCTTTAGAAAAATATATAGTCATCGTCAAGAAAAAGAATGGTAAATGAAATATTTGCATTGATTTTATCGATCTAAGGAAAAATTGTATTAACGATCCATTTCTTATCCCTTGAATAACCAATTCGTCGATGCAACATATATGAACACGTTGATATCATTCATGAATGCTTATTTCGGAGCCCACTACATTCATTGCATATAGGGGACTGTATTATTATAAGGCCATGCATTTTGGTTTGAAGAACGTCGAGACTACATACCAGCAAATGATCAACAATATTTTCCACACATCTCGGATGCAACTTCCAAGAATACATCGATGATATGATAGTTACTAGTGCAGAAGAGAAAAAAACCATACGGTCGATCTATTTGAGACTTTATTAAACTTAGGACGATTAAATTTAAAGCTTAACCTTAAAAAGTACACTTTTGGTGTCAAATCCGACATTATTTTAGGATTCATGGTTAATGAGAATTATTAGAAGACTCAACTCATCTTTCCACCTTGGCGGCCACGGTCCCTTTATGTAATATAAAGAAAATTCAAATCTTAATAGGCAAACTAGCCACATTAACCCGATTTATCTCTCGTTCTTTAGACAACTACCAACCGTTTTCCAAGTTATTTGAAGAGCATGAAAATTCATATGGACCCTAGCATGTGAGGAGGTTTTCAGTACCATAAAAGAAACTAATAGCCTCCATATAAGTAATAACAGAGCCCCAACGAGGAGAAGTCTTATTCTTATACCCCGTAGTCTCAAACTATGTTGTCAATACTGTGCTAATTCGGATAAATATCAAGGAATACCAAATAATATATATTATAAGCAAGTCTTGACTCGACGGAAAAACTAAATACTTGTAGTTAACAAAAATGACACTCACCTTGGTGGTAGAAGTCTGAAAATACACCTATATTTTCACGCTCATACGATCATTGTCCGAACGTCGTTCCCCTTATGCGACATGCTACATAAACCAGATATTTCAAAAAGACTTCCCAAGTGACCTGTCAAACTAAGAGACCAATATATAAAGTTTAAACTATATACATCGGTCAATGTGTAAACATTCATGGATTTTTATCCGAGTTCTAGCTATAAATACCATTATCTACATATGTAGAGCCCAAACCTATCTAGAAGATACAAACCAATAGATGAAGTAATAGCCAAGGCTTTAAAATAAGAATATGATTAATATCACCAACATGGGATATCCTGAAATAATTGGTCAAGCTAAGATTCATATCTATTAACAATAAATACAAATACGAAACATTAATTTTCTTCTTCTGGCTTGAAAGGGTTTGTGGTGCCATCATAGTTTAGTTATTCATCAAATCCCAATTTATTATTCATCAAGCCCCAAGACTCGCTGTAACTAAAAAATAAACCATCATCGAGTATTTAAAAGAACTTTATCTTCATGTATCAGTTTTTTAGAACGTCACATTTGAACCATCCATAGAGCAGAGAATAACGTCGTCGATGATTTGGCATCACCATCATGCGTAAAGCATGAACCAAATATCATAATTTTAAGAAAAATTCCATCAACCTACCTAATAAATTCATTTCCAATATTTTGTCAAATAGAGTTCTAGTAATATAAAATGAAAATAAGATTAACGACTGGCACCCTCTATCATCCATTACCTCATGCAAGGCACACTCCCGAAAGAACAATGTCGAAGCAAGAAAAATCAAAGCTTAATCAATAAGATTCACTTGGGTTGTTAACACAACGTATTACGGAGCTTCACACAACCCTTACTTTGATGCCTCGACCCCGAGGTATCCAATTGCATACTAGAACAACTGCACAACAAAGAGAGAAATACAAATTATTGGCATATAGCATTGCAAAATATAATCCGGTTACAAGGGTATTGTTGGTCCATAATAGTGCAAACTATGAATAAGATGGTGAAATATTATGCCAATCGTCAGCTCTTTTCAAATTTGACTAATGTCCTAGAAATAATATTAGATTTCAAATCCGAAATAGTATATTTTGATGGTGAGGCCTCAACATTATAGGGAAACTTTCAATAGGAACGAGAGGATGCAAGTACCTACTAGTAATGGTCGATTACTTCTTCTAATGGTTCAAAGCGCAACCATTCACAAATATCACAACCAAGTAAGTGATAATCTGCATCAACTTATAGATATTATATATATGGGGTAACATTAGTCATTACCACCAATAACGGAACACAATTACATAATGAAAACATCACATGGTTTTGCGCGGCTAGAGTGATCAAGAAAAATTTCTCCTTACCATTTTAGTCATAAGAAAACGACCAAGTAGAGGTCATCAACCGCATAATTTTGGATAACATTAAGAAATCATTGGCGAAAGAAAAAAAAAGGTGGCCAAACTGTTTACAAAAAGTTTCATGGTCTTACAAATATACTCCAAGATCAAACGATATTACAAACGATACTCCTATATACCAAGAATATTCATTTTAAAAAAGTTAGCCCAACGATATTCCTATATTCCTATATTCATATGTACTCCTATGAGTTAGCCACTTATGATAAACGGAGAAATTATGCAGTAAGAAGCACATAGATTAACGTGATCAAAGAAAAGCGAGTCAATGCTCATCTCCGCTCTGGATATTACAAATCTCTGATACACAACTATTATAATTCGAAAGTCCGCTTTTGAAGCTTTGGCATCGATAATAAAATATTACAAACAAAATTTCTATATACCAAGGACATTCATTTTAAAAAGTTAGCTCAGCTTGGGAATGAACTTATGCCATTGAAGCCAGAGTCAAACTGGGTACGCCCACTGCTTCTAGTAGTGGTCAAAGGTCAGATACGAGTTTTGGGGGAATTGTACCTTCCTGATGCAACATCAGCGCATTGCCACCATAACTTAGATACGATAAATTCAATACAAAGTCAAGATTGATAAAAACAAATCATAATACACCAAAACTTATCTCGATTTCTAAACTCAGTTGTCTTCTCACATCGTGGTAGGTATCAAGTCAGCTGAAGGATGACATCAGTGACATACCAACTAAGAACCTCTATAATCTAGTTTAAAGAAAACATGAAGGCCACAGCTGCCCTAGTAGAGGAGTAACAACTACACCACCTCTCGACAGAAACGCCACAACTTCTACAACCATTTAATAATCAATAACAGCTATCTCGCAATGTCTGCATGCAGCCTTTACACTATCATGACCTACAAGCCTTGGATTTTTAGGGTCAAAGGATCCTTCATTTTTCTATCATTTTATCTTATTTTCCAACATCAAATATATCTTTTATTCCACATAATTTGCGGCTTGTGCAATCATTTTTACCTTATGGCTTTAAAGTTATCAACTACCAATGAGTTGGATTCTACACTTATATTTTTTTATAATAACATGTACTTCAACAAATTTAGGCTCAGACATTGGTAAAGCCCTTTTTCTCGACATGGACCAATATTTTAATCCATCGCTCTTTGTTTTACCAACTCTAGGATGCTATTTTGGATGTTTAATAACCATCTCAATTAAACTAACATATCTCAAACACCAACACCACTATAGCAGAAATATCATCTTACTACTACTTCTTCCCGCACCAACAATGGGGGTACGTACATCCTTATATAATGAAAAGCATTCAAAGTCACAACAAATCTAATGTTAGAACTTTCCACCTTCTCGGATCGAGTTATTACCTCTACTTTTGAAGGTTTTCTTTTAAGGTGTTTTCCGTTTTGGCATTTCACCTTAAACTATACTATTGCACACTGAATAACCACCATACATGATTACACTGGACTATAGCCACTAGAGAAAAAAATGTTATGGTACAAAAATATTTATATATACCGAAATACAACATTTTCTCCCTTCAACAGCATATAATGCTCCCTCACTTCAGAGATTTTCTAATAGTAAGACATTGTGACAATATCAAAATTAATATTTAACAATCTATATATGATTCACGAGACAGCAAAATAAAATAAAGTGACATTTATCATGTGACCTACAAGCACAAGAATACTGTTATTAATCCCTTTTTACGCCAATCTTCCGTGACCTGACACATACACGAAGTGATATTTCCATATCTTTATTGCAGTATGGAAGATATATAGTGATTCTAGATCCATCACTCGTAGTGATACAAAAATACAGGAAATCAGGCCATTCAATTATCGTGTTCATCGCAAAGAAGTGAGTCATGTTAAACCGATTGTGAACACGATGAGAAATAATGATGGTTGTATAGAGAACTATCCAAAAGTTTGACATTAACTGACTCAAACACAACCGAGTCCTCTTAAATTTTTTTACCACGTATAAACCAAGGGAAAGCCAAAACCCCGAGATCAAAATTATAAAAAAGGATAGTCTCATCATCAAAGGCAGACAATGCCGTCTTTTATGGGTCAAGGAAATAAACATGAACAACCAAAATATATTTCAATTATTCTCCAACAATCTCATATTCGATTTCCGAATCTCAACCAACCGAAAATTTCTATCACTATATATAAAAGCAAAGCTGTTAAAATTCTTTATATTTTTTTATTTTCCACCTTTTTATAACATAAATGATATCAATTATGATTCTAATTTTGGAAATATATTTTAATAAAATATAAGATCTACTTATATACATCATATATTATGTTAAAACTAGCAAAAAATATATTCTCTTGACTTTTAGTTGTTTAAATATGATTTAAGTTACATTTAAGTATTTGATCTATAGTTTTGATCACGTAGATTGTTTAATTTGATGATTTTAAGGTTGGATAAAATGTTAGAGTTCTTGTTTTTCGATGTTCTTGATTGTTTTTAAAAGTTTTCAATTTAAAAAATAGAGATGTGTTGCACGTACTCGGGGCATATCCCGGTAGACAATGTGTTTAAAGATGATCAAGTTTACAGAAAAATTATATGTTTTGAACCTAAAGTAACATAAAAATAGTGGTTACAAAAAGAATAAAATAAGAACCACAAAATAATAAACAAGAATGATTGGCGAGCTCTAAACATCAAATAAGTGCAAAGAGATGAGATTCATAAAACAAAGACCTCTAGTGGATCAACAAGAAATGGATAACAAAACTACGAGGAAATCATCGCCCAAAGTTGTGAGCCGCTCAATACAATACAATTGCATGAGCCACGATAATGAGGTTGAACCAAAATACGAACAATGTCTGGCTAACTATGCAAAACTACATGTTGAATATGAGTTCAAGCCTCCAACATAACCAAAAATAAAAAAGGCCATAATGAAAAAATAGCCCAACATAGATGAGACATAGAAACTTCCATCACCCACAATTCGACCTAATAACAATTTCGAAGTCCAACTAACAATCCTAAAGTAAAACATAATCCCAAGAGTATACACTAAACCGCCTAAAACAAACTCAATGACTTCACGAATTGAAAATAAACAAATTTATCAATCGAAATCGTAACTAGAGATACACATATTTTATTGAAAATAACTTATCCAAAAAAACCCAGAGACCAATTTAAAACCTCACGAAGTCTCATTGACACCAAAGTACTTCAAACACAAAATAAACAAATAAATAACTTATACTAAGGATCCAAAATACACTAGAATCGATGCAGTTATCTTCATTGAGCTAGCCGATTCGAAGATGACTTCAAAACGGTTTGATAATAGCCGCAAAACGGTAAATAGACGAGCTATGATAATTGTGTAAAAAATACTTAGGAATATATAAAATTTATTGAAAAAATAAATAAAAACAAAAAATATAAAATATCTTCAAAATGGAAAATTATCAATAACCACATGAGATAAATTAAAAGTACCAATAACCACCTCGATTTTGAAGTTTACCAAAAACCATATGCAATATAAATGCTTCCAACAATACTCTTTAACATAAAAAAGTACGTAAAACATTAACAATTAGTTATTTTTAACTTTAAAAGATCTATATCTTTCAAACTCTAACTAAAAAAAAATCTAAAAACACATATATTTTTATTTTTTAAAGACAAACAAAATGAAATTCATTAGTGATATATTTGATTTTTTTTTCAACCAATTTACATGGTAACTAAAAAATTTAAAATTATCTTTCAATGATCTACTTTTGTTCATCTTAAAAAAACAAAAATCAATACAATTTTTAGGATTGTTTTTTAATCTATGATTTGAAAAATATGATATTTGTTTTTTAAAAAGGTGAGAGAAAATCACACATTATTACGCAACTAAATTTTGACCACTTCGTTCTCTCACACGTCATTACGCGACTAAATTTCTATCTATCTAACTAATTTATTCTTATTTTCTCACACAATTACACTTATATATGCAACTCTAATTTTAACATTCAAAACTTCATATATTTCAAACTATAACTTAAATAATAATAATAATTCAAAAAATACATATATTTCTATTTTTTAAAGATGAACAAAAAGAAATCCATGAGTTATATGTTTGGAGAATATTCTTTTTCTATTTTTACAATCAAATTAGACGTAATTTCACAACTAAATAACATCTTTTATGGATATAATTTTGTTCATCTTAAAAAACAAATCCAATTGTATTTTGAGATATTTTTGGAGTTGTGGTTTAAAATATATAGTATTTAAAAAAATACAAAAAAGAGAGAAAAAATAGTGCACATATTATGCAACTAAATTTATATTTCAGCAACTAATTTATTTTTATTTTCGCTACACGTATTTATGAGACTCCAATTTTAACATTTAAAACTTCATATATTTAAAATCCTAACTCAATTTCCTTTTTATTTTAAATACATATAGTTCTATTTTTAATGCAAACAAAATAAAATCCATGAGTTATATGTTTGGATTTTTTTTTATTTTTGCAACCAAATTTTACACGTTTGCAACTAAACAAATTCAAAAAATATCTTTTATACATCTAGTTTTGTTTGTCTTTAAAAACAAATGCAGTAATATTTTCATATATTTTTAGAGATGTGGTTTGAAAGATATGATATTTTTTTAAAAACACACAAAAATTATAAGAGAAAAAATCACAAACTTATTACGCAACTAAATTTATATTTCTGCAACTAATTTCTTCCTGGTTGCGCAACATATTTTACACATATTTTCGCAGCTCTAGTTTTAGCATTCAAAATTTCATATCTATTAAACCCTAACTTAATTTGTTGTTCAAAACATACGTATATTTATATTTTTTTGAAAACGAATATAATAAAATCCATTAGCTATATGTTTTTGGAGATTTTTTTTTCTATTTTCGCAACCACTTTATACATAAATTTACAACTAAAAATTCAAAAAATACCTTTTATGGATCTAATGTTACTCGTCTTAAAAAACAAATTTATTTATATTTTAATTTTTTTAAACTATAATTAAAAAAATAACATTAAAAAATAAATGGTTAACAATATATTGGCATTAAAAAATTAAATAGTTATCATAAGTTAATTTCAAAACCGAATCAATACCCTTTCTTTTCAAACTTTAGATTAGTAATAAATACTTTTGATATTTTTTAAGCTAATGGGAATTTTATTAGAAAATTAATACCCACGAGGGTTACAATAGTCAAGAACAATTCCGAGTTATAATAGGAGCACTAAACAATAGGTGGCGCCAACTTAAGAAAACAATTTTTCAATAGCCCACCTAAATCAGTAAACCTAATTAAATCTAAGGGTCTTCTCTATTTGGCTTCTCGAACAAGATGTTCTCTCCCTCAAAATCCTAAGTTTCAAAAAAATAAAAGAATCAGTTGTCTTCTTGATCATTATACACTCTTCATCAAAATCTAGAGCTTTAAAAAGACCAGTAAATTGATGAATCTAGGATTTGGGAAAGCTATCTTTATATTCTGATTAACGATGCTCGTAGAGAAATGAAGAGCTGAGAGTAAATATATAGATTAGAGGATTACTGAAGAAATTAAAGTTGAGAATTTTTCCTGACGTATCCTATTCCCTGGCTCTCGAGATGAATTATTTATTTAAGGTATGCTCGAGCGTTTTGAGAGTTGAAGAAAGAGTCTTACTATGCACTTCTGCGTCTATTTTTCCAACCAGTCCGCAACTTTGTTTTGGGTTCTACTGATGTGTTTGATCACCATAAAGGGCTTGATAAGATTACGACAACAATTAATGATACCACCAATAAGATTGGTATAGTTTCTAGTAACTAACATATTGACGACGAGCTCCGAATCCGTTTCTAAATCCACATTAATGAGATCATTTTGGTTGCATATAAACAAGGCATCAAGTAAAGCTCTAGTTTCAGCTTGAATAGAAGATAACTTGCCATAAAGACGACCACGACCAGATTAAAGAACTTTTACTATTCTTGATGATTATACTACCACAAGACTCCCCATTAAAAAGGGAAGAGCTATCAATATTGATCTTGATTTTGCTATTGTAAGGAGGCTGCTAGTGAATGAACATCGAGGTCTTACGATTGATAGAATAATTGAAGCAACCCAGTTCTTTTGGAACATTGGAGAAATGAGACTAGTGCTTGAAAGAGATGAGGTTAGCTTGATCGAGACCATAAAAAATAAGACTTATGTAGTTTATAACATTTTGGGCATCAGAAATTTGATGTTTTATCTTAGATTTGTTTCTCAGGCTCCAGATAACCCAACAAATGATCTGGGAAATTATTAAGTTAATATGGACCTTCTTATTAGTAGACCATAGCTCATTTTTGAGCATGTGGTGGATAATCATGAACCTTCAAATTTTGATTTTGAAGATGGATGAGAAGTGACTCCAAATTCTCCAAGCCAGGCTACATTCCATAAAGAGATGCTTGATGTTTTTTTGATTGTTGCAAAAATGGCATTTCGATGTTAAGGATATGTTTATCTTCTGAATGATATCATCAGTAGGTAACCAATTATGCAACAATATCCAGGTTAGATAAGAACATTTGATAGGGTTAATTCTGTTCCAAATCTTGCCAAAGAGGTTTGATTGGTTGTGCTTTGTTTTTAGAAATTTCCAAGTGTCTTTAAGGTTGAATTTTCCATTCTTATATATGATCCAAAGGATTGAGTCAGTATGGTGATCATCTATAAAATGGTTGTTGATGTTGTTAAATTTCATTAGGAGATAAGATAATGCTTAACTTGGAGACATTCCCGCCATTAGGAGTCAAATAGTTTGAGACTTTGTCGAGGATGAAACCACTGTTGTTTATGGAGCTACCAACATTGATCAAATGATTTTTTCTAATCCAAGAAATCAGCCTTACATCTATTTCACCAGAGCCTATATTCCATTTAACTTTAGGCTCAGCAACATCCTTAATAACAGTTAATCTTTTCCAAACTTTAGAACTTTTCTTGGCTTTGAAATCTGCAAGAAGGGGATGATTTCTGTTGCAATAGATGTTATGAGTATAACGGGCCCATAAATATTTCTTGTTTCTAAAGTTAATCCTTAGATTACAAGATGCTGAGTCTTGTAAATCCTTCAATTTTTTGATGTTTAAACCTTATTCATAATTGCAAGATTTTCCAACTAAACCAGTGGATCTTAGAAGTGTTATCTGAGGATCCCCAAAGGAAACAATTGAAAATATTCTCTAATTGTATCAATAATGCCATTAGGGAGACGATTACTTTAAACCCAATAACTAAGAATTGCCACTAGAGCAGTGTATGATATCTTATTGTCATACCAATCTTTTATTTTAATTCTAATTTGGTTTATCAGAGGCTCATAATTCCTTGACCAATTGTTATTGTTAAGACTAACCCCCAAGTAAGTAATAGGCAGACCATCAGTTCTAAACCCACTCTCAACTGTAAAAAATTTAACCTTATGAGTAGGAAACTTAGTAACAATGATGATAAAAGTATTTTCCTTGTTGATCATCTGTTCTGAGGCATCTTGGTAGTCTTTTAAAAATGTAATTATGGTAGCTTAAGCATAGTTATAGGCATTAGTAAATATTAAAAGATCGTCAGCGAAAGCTAAAATAGGAATATAGATTTTACTCATAATTTTATATTGAATAGGTTTGTTGTTATAGAAGAGGATATTAAGTTTTCTTATCATAATTTCCTTAGCCAATATAAAGAAACAATGAGACAATGGGTCTCCTTGTCTTAAGCCCCTTATAGTTTTGAAATATCCAACCGCATTACCATTAATTAAGATTGAGGCTTTAACATTGGTAATTATATTATATATGAGATTGAAAAATCTATTATTGAAGGCAAAGGTTATAAGATTTTTTTTAATGAAGTTGTGAGACATTTTGTCAAAGGCTTTGGCCATGTCTACTTTGATCAGAATGTTCCCAGCCTTAGTCTTTTTGTTAAGGTCATATAAAAATTCATTCGCCATATTATATTATCTTTGATGGATCTATTAACAATGTATGCTCCTTGTTTTTCACATATAAGCTTATGCAAATTTTTTCCTACCCTATTGCTTAATAACTTAGATATTATTCTGTTTAATGTAGAACAAAGGCTAATTGGCATGAACTCCTTCCAACTAGAAAGGTTGATAGTTTTAGGGATGAATACTAAACATGTGGCCAAAACCCCTTAAAGAAGATGGTAGCCATTAAAAAAAATGAGTTGATAGCTCCAGTTATGTCAGTCTTAATAATGTTCCTACATGTAATGTAGAAAGTTATGTTGAATCCATCCATTCCAGCAGCGCTGGAAAGGTTGAGTCCTTTGATTGCTTCTAGTATTTCCTCTTCCTTTGGTATTAACATAAGGTCTTGGTTGTCCAATTAATTAACAATGTTAAAAGTTGCATTAAAAAGATAGTTATTAGATTGTTAGAGTAAGGAATTTTAGTGGGAATATTTTTAAAGTAGTTCTTTGTAGAACTGTTGATAAGCTTCTCATCACTGATCCGTGTAGAGTCATCCTTAATTTTGATAATTATGTTTCTCCTTATCCTTTGTTTAACATAGTTTTGATAAATTTTAGTGTTTGTATCGCCGTCTTTTAACAAGGTGGAATAAGTCTTTTAAAGCCAAATACTTCTTCTTGGGCCATGATATTAAGCATGTTAGCATTTGATCTAGACCAGTTGTTTCTGTTTAAGTCATTGTAGTTGTCTCTTAGAAGTGACTCCATCTTGTTGAATTTATTTTCTGCTTATTCTAATTTGTTAAATATATTTCCACATACTGATTCATTCCAACCCTTTAAAGCAGTTTTGAGTTTCTTGAGCTTGTTCAAAAACTCGTTAATAGGATTACCCTGTATTTCAATCAACTAGTTAGATTTGACAAAATGAATGAATTCATCGCTCAAACACCACATATTTAGAAATTTGAAACAAGAGTTCTTTATTGGTTTTTTCATTGTTGATAGAAATTAGAATTAACATATGATCAGAGCAAGTTCTAGGGAGATGCTTGACAGTAGTTTTGTTAAAGTAATATGTCCACTCTATGTTGTATAAAACCTAGTCTAGACGCTTCAATTTTAATTTGTTGGTCCAAGTAAATATATTCCTAATAAAACCAACATATTCTAGGTCACATTGAGTGATGGCTTTATTAAAATCATCGAAAATGTTAGCACAATAGTTGATGCAATCTTTTTGCTCAGAAGAGTTTGATATGGTGTTGAAATCCCCAAGCACAATCCACTCATTAACATTAAGGGCAATGTTAGTAAGGTTAGACCAAATCTCTTTCATTAAAATTCTTTGACATTTGACATATACTAATGTGAAAGAAAAGACTTTGTTGAGGTTTATGAATGTAATCTCAACATGGATTAGTTGAGGGTGATCGAGGATAATGTTAACAGTGAACCAGTTATTCCAGAATAGCCAAATATTGCTTGAACAATTAGATGTATAGTGGTATAAAATTAAGCTTAGCAGAATTAAAAATGATTTGATCAACACTAACCATAGGCTCTTGAAATAGTGAGGATACTGACTTTATCTTTGATAATAATGTGCTCGAGCCTTCTCAAAGAGGCTTTATTTGCAATGCCTCTTATATTCTAGCTAAATATGTTCATCATGATTTGATTTGATTTTCTTTGCTTGATGGTCCCAAAGAAGGGCTTGTATATGTTTTTTCGGTTTTGCTTCTTTGTTTAGCTACCTTCAGTTTCTTAGATAATAATTCTTGAAAGCTTTGATCTATTTCTATCATTTTCAGGGTTGGAGTGGGAGTAATGCTTCCAAAGTTATTGTTGGTGGGTGTGTAGTTTCTTTTGGTGTTAGACTCCTGATCATTGTCTTTATTTCCACTATAGTCCTCTTCAAGATTCCTTATGGCCTCAATAATATCATCACTGTTGGTGGCTGTGTCATTTACATGAGGTGTGTTATTTTAGTTTTTGGTAAGCTCTTAATCACTGTTATATTCATTGTCTTGAGAATCCTGAGTCTTTAATTTTGGTGAGGAATAGATAGGCATTTGAATTTTTTCTGACTTAGTTATGATGGATTGCAGTTTAGGCTTTGTCTGAGGGAATGTGTCAATGTTATTATATGTGGTTTGATGTAGTTGGGTGTCAGTTGAATTTTCTTGAGGTTTGGGTATCATCTTTCTACAATTCCCTTTGTCATGACCAATATGATAACACTGATTACAATAAACAGGAACATCCTTATAGCTGACATGGAGCCAACACCCTTCATTTCTCTGAATCCAACCCAAACTTCATGTTGAAGATTTTGGGTAATATCCAGTTGAATTAGAGCATAGCAAGCATTAAATAATGCTCTATCCTCGGGGGAATCCATATCTTTAATGGGGCTCCTATTGTATCAGCAATGGATTGTGTGATTTATTTTTTGAACATGAATTATGGAATACGTTCAACGTGTATCCAGGTTGGTACAATTGGGTTTCTAAGTCTGGGGTTAAATAATGAGGACCATTTGAGTAATCTCATCATCTTTTCGCCCATTATCCATATGGATCGAGACCATAGCGTGCACAAGTCTTCCTTTAAGAAAAAATCAATTAGAAGATGTCTTGAATCCCAGTTACAAACAATAACTTCACCATTGATTTTTTTTTCTAGTCTAAGAACATATTGAGAGTTTGCATTTTATGAATACATTGATTGAACTTTGCTATTAGTGTAAATTTGCGAGAACATTCGAGTATTTCCTTTGTTTCATTGTTGAATTGGAGGGTGATATGAGATTTTAAATATTTGGTTGAGATCGGTTTTAAGTTTTTAAGTTTGGTTAAGGTTGTTGATGGAGCTACAACTTCAACATAGTTTTTGGTGGTTAGGGTAGTGATCAGAGGTTGAATTTTGGCTTCGTTGGAGGTCTTCAAGGATTTTGGTAATTTTGGGAAATCATCAGAGTAATATTCATTTATTTTTATTTTGTCAGGTATTTCATGAACCATAAATTCAAATGGAATACATCCCAAGAAGGAAGGGAGATTCAGGGAAACACAACACACTTCTTCAGATAAAATAAATCAACAGAGAAGTTTGAATCGAGAGTAACTAATCAGAAAATCAGGAACTGGGCTATGTCTCTTGGAGTATTAAGAACATGGCAAAATAGGCTAGAGATTGGCTTCCTATAATAGAAATTCAAAAGGAAAACATCCAAAAAAAACGAAAATGCAGGATTAGGGATGCACAACACTTCTTTAGATAAAATTAATCAAGAGGATTGAATCAAGAAGTACGATTATGGAGAGTCAAGAAGATGAAGACTCTGATTCGTGGAGCTTCTTTCCATCATAAATAATTTTGATGTTAAATGTTTATTGGTATATCACTTTTTTTTTACGATTTAAAAACAAAAAAATGTAATGTTGTTTAAAAACAAAAGATTGTAATGGAAAAAAATGAATACAAGGAAGTGCCAGATAAATTCAGATTATTGTTTAAAAACAAAATATTGTAATGAAAAAAATAGGTATGACTATATATACCCAAAACTGGTTTAAGTTTACCCAAAAAATGCAGTTGACTTTGGTTTGACTTTTTTATGACAAAAATACCATCGAATATCCATTTGATTACATAATTGACATTAAGTAAAAAAAAACTAAATATATCCTAAATATACCCAAATCACAAAATAACATATTTTACTATCTTTACCCAAAAAAACACTTTGATTTGGTAGATCAAACCCATGTTACTACAATTTTGTGAAGTTCTTCAAAGTGTTCTTGAACATTCAAAGTTGCTTCAAGAACATTCAAACTCACTTCAAAAAAATTTAAATTTTTTCTAATAAAAACACGAAATCAAACATGAATCAACCTGAACTAAGATAAAAAAAAAATATATTTTTAATTTTTTTTCGTGGTGCGCATTCGCACCATCGGTTCTGAGGGCCGAAACCGATGGTGCGAAGGCGTACCATCAGTACTAAGGCCCAGCACCACCGGTTCTGGGACTATGCACCGGTGGTACTGGTGGTACGGTTCAGAGCCCCTGAACCGGTGATTCATGGCCATACTTTTTTTTCCTTTTTGTCCTCCAAACTTCTATTTTAACGCGTTTAATTAAAAAAAATATATTCTTATTTAGTTTGATTTTTTAAAAAGAAATTGGTATTACCCGAATGATACCGAAATATAATAAAAATTTATTAATTGATCTTAATATTTATTATTTGTATTCATCGATCTTTTATTAGATTTAAAAAATTAAAACTAAATTTTTTAGACAAATATACTGACATTGTGGTTTTTATTAATTAAATAGTGATATATATACCAATATATAATGTTTAAATATAATTATAAACAATATTTGTAACGTTATTATATATATTTATTGGATTTTAATCAAATTTTATTAATTAAAGCTTAAATATAATTATATTTTAGATATTATATATAAAAAACTCTTAAGTTACTATATATTTATTAAATTTATATGGGATTTTATTTATTAAAGTTTAAATTTAGTTATATTTTAAATATATATATATATATATATAACTTGGTACGTTACTATATATGTTTATTAAAAAAATTATGAGATTTTATTCATTAGTGTTTAAATTTTTTTTAACTTATCTGATCATTATTGAGTGTATTTATTATTTTTAATGTATGAGGATATACAAATAATTAAGTTAAAATTAAATTTTAAAAAATCACATTAATTAATTTTAAATACATAAACTGTTAATAAATAATTGAATTAAAATTATAAATTATGTACATAAAAAATATTTAGAAAAAAAACTGAAAAAATGTCTTTGAATGCCGTAGACCGTTTGATTTTTTGATTAAACACCTAAAATAAACAAAAAAAAATTTAAAGTTAGTCACAAAAATTATAAAAACAATTAACATAAATTATTATAACCATTAAATATATAAAAACTAAAACAAATTTTTTTTAAAATAATAATAAATTTATGGACGTTAGTTTTAAAAAAAATTAAGGACTTAATTATAAAAAAAATATTAAGAATTTTTTTTAAAAAAATTGGCCTGCACCATCGGTACGCAAGCGAGCATACCGATGGGGCAACGAGGCCCACCGGTGCGTAAGCCCATTACGCTCGGTACTGGGCTTACGCACCGATGGTGCGCCTGGTGCCGCCCACCAGTGCCGGCCATTTTCCGGACTGGAAGATGGCAAAAACAAAAAAAAGATTTTTTTACTAATTTAATCTTAAATCTAATTTTAAAATTAAACCTAATTCTAATCTATGATTTTCACTAAAAAAAACTTAACAAAATCATAGAAATTAAGTCTAAACAATAAAAAATCCTTAATCAAACAAAAAATCAAATCTAAAAAATACTTACTCCGCGGGAAAAATTAGAGAGAAATAAGATATATGTTAGATAGAAATAAGAGTGAATATGGAATGTCAAAGAAAAGATTAAGTGAAATGATTTAGTAAAAAAAAAAAGAGCTTCTATACCTCTAAAAATGTATTTTTGTTAAAAATTGGGTTTACTGATACAATTTTTGGATAAACTCAAAATTAGTATACTTAAACCACATTTAGATATATATAGCTTGACCAAAAAAAATCGAATACAGAGCGCCAAATAAATTCAGATTATTGTTTAAAAACAATATCTATTTCATGAAGTAGATTTTTATTTTTAGTCAAATGGGTAGTGGACGGCCTCGTTTTGTAAGGGTTTAAGGAACGCCTCCGCAGAAGAAAGAACCACCTCTGCGAGTCGTCTTCATCGAAGAGTGCGAGAATGGCGTTCAGGCTGATAACGCACCACGCCAAGCAAATCTTGACGATAAATCAATCTAAATCTAATGGCTTCTCCAGATTCTACTCCAAGCCGACTCCATATGCTTGTAAGGGTTTTCACATCCTCAGTTTTCTAATCTTTTTGTTTCGATTTGTATTTATAGAATCGAAATAGAGCCGAGATACAATAGTGTTTTCACATCCTTAGTTTCATTATTTGTATGGAAGTCGGGGTTTTAGGTTAGGGATAACGATTATTGCTTGGTGGATAGGATTGGTTAACCTAAACTTATTCTAGTTTAGACATCCAAACAACAAAAGAAGTTAACTTTATGCCGTGAAATGTCCTTAAATCCGTACTGAGCTTAAATTGTCTCAATGTGATTTGTTATTTTTGTTGTAGTGAAAGTCGGAATTCCAGAATTCTTGAGTGGAATAGGTAAAGGGGTGGAAACCCACTTGGCCAAGCTTGAAACCGAGATCGGTGACTTTCAAAAGTTGCTTGTCACCCGCACTCTAAAGCTCAAGAAATTCGGCATCCCCTGCAAACATGTAATTACTTCCTATTCTCTCCACTAACCTGATATTCTTTCATGTTTCCTCGCTCAGTCTATATATACTTGGTACCGGGAGCTGATCAGTCCCAGTCAAATAAAGGAGGCAAATTAGGCTAGTCAATCATAATGAGCCAAGTTTTCTTTGTGTATCGTAGTGTAGTGTCTACTGTATAGTGTTTCTCATTATATCAGTCTAGTGATGCGAACCTTGTTTGTTGTGCACTATCTTGCATATGAGTGTCTAATTCGAAGTCATCCTCTGGTTGCATGACTGGTAAATTATCAAATAGTTAAATTTAGACCATTACGATTGATTTCGGTAGAAAAGTATGATGCTAAAGATATAGTCTAGTGTCTTTCTTGAATCGTACTGTTAAGGTTTGTTAATATTTCTCCATATTTCGGTTGGTACATGAGCATTAGGCTATTGTTCAGCGATCAAAATTAGATGTGTTTGTAGGGTTCGACTTTGGCGTTTATACAACTTTAATTTTGGTTGTGTTGTTGCAGAGAAAACTGATACTGAAATACTCCCAAAAATACCGCCTTGGACTTTGGAGGCCTAGAGCTGAACCTATAAAAGCATGATTGAACTTCTTAATAAGTATTTCGAAGCCTTATTTGCTCAACATAGATGGTGCTGATACAATTCGAGCTTTTTTAGTCTCCCGGGACATAGAATTCTTTTAATTTTTGTCTTTCAATCCATTTTCTTTTTGATTTTACTTTGATAAAGGCCATTGTTTACTACTTGTATGATATTGATTCTTAGTTCATTGTAATGAATGGAGACAACTCAGTAGGAAAGAAAAAAAATAAGAAGCTTAATTTGTTAAGTGTATTGATTGGCCACAGATTTATGATTACTTTAACCGACTTAGTGACTTAGTAGATTCTACTAGAGCTGTTAGGGGGCCTCCCAACCCGTTAACCCGCCCAGGACCGGACCGGTAAGGCCCGCCCAAGACCGGTCCGGATACCTTAAGGAACGGGTTGGGAGCCAAAATTTTGGACCGATTCTCTTACCGGTCTGGACCGGTCCGCCCGGTAACCATCCCGGTAAGGGAGATATATAATTTTTTTTCCTAATCTATGTATATTTTTTAAACTAACAAACCCGCCCATTAAAAGTCGGACCGGACCGACTCGACTCTTAACGAGCCGGTCCCGGTCCATCATATTTGACTCTCTTCGCTTAGCGGTCCGACTCGACCCGCCCGGTAGCTTAACGAGTCGGTCTCGGTCCCGTCCAAACCCGGACCGACCCGACCCGATAACAGGTCTAGATTCTACTATCTAGAGGTTTCACTAGACTAGTGAGTTGGTCTGTTCTTTTTACCTTCTACTGAGTTGGTAACTAGTTGATCATTTTACCCGCATCAGTTGAGATCTACTGCAGCATGTATCATCTACGACACTGGTGAGATGATAAACTATTTTAACACCGAGATCTGTTGCCGAGATGAGGAACTATCCTAAAACCAAGACCAGCCATGCCAATCCTCCTGCAAAGAAGATTAAGTTTTTATGACCCGCCAATAAGCTTTGGATATCTAACATCTCACAATTTTTAATATGAATTTCGTGCACGGCTCTGCACCAAACTCGTCCAGTTTTGGAGCCTATCAAATTATGTCAATATCATGACGTAACAATTGTGGCTTCCGGGGACATTTATCATAACCTTTTCATGTTATTATAATGATTTGAAAAAAACTGAATTCTTTTTAATTTTATACTTTTTTGAAATGAGCCTATGTAAAATATTAACAGACAATACATATGCTTAAAATTAATTATGATAAGTTTTTTTAAATAGAAAATTTTGGAAAAAAGTGACAATTTTTAAAAAGATTATATATATGTAGAATATTATAAAAAGATTATTTAAAGTGACAATTTTAAAAAGATTATATAAATTGTTATACCATATTAATATTTTAATAATTAAAATATATTATTTATTTTGGGTTTATATTTTATTTTATTATATATATATATATATATTGATTTTGAGCATATTTAAATTTGAAAATTAGTTATTACAATTTTTTCAGTCATCGTAAATGGGACGGAAGAGGATGATGGTATGTGCCGATTTGTATGTTTGGTAGTTGATAGATTTTGTACGAAACCGATACGTTGAGGTGGTTTGTATGTTTGATAATTGATAGATTCTGTACGGAACCGATACTTTGAGGTGGATGGCTGATGATGCGCAACCGTTTATATTTTGATAGTAATGAACCGCATCACTCTGAAGACTTTTTTTTTTAAACTTGAATTTTATTTAATCAAATGTTACGTTACAAGCTATAAGGGAGGACAAGATTTTAAATTTCCCGGCTTTCACTGTTTAAAATTTTCAATTGAAACTTGAAACTCTAAAAATGGAGACTATGTCTTCCTCCTTTTGATATCTTCAATCGCTCCAGAATATAGTCGGCGTCTCTGATATATCTGATTCCCATACATTCAAGCAAAATAATAGCTCTCAATTCATTCGGTGCTGTAGAATGATTAAAATCGAGGTTCTTTTTCATGTAGACAGTCTGCTTAACCACCCAGTCGACAATTTTGTTTTGCTGTCTGTAAACGTGCTTGAACGACATACTCGAAGTTATAAGCTTGCATCAGTAGCTTATAATGGGTTCAAGATACCATAGAGTTCTTCCACTGCCAATAAGCTCCACCAAAACCATTGAGTCTACTTCGATATCGAGCTGACTGATGTTCAAGTTTCTACACATTGCAAGCCTGTCCATCAAAGCTCTTGCCTCAGCTACAATTCAACACACTTCCCACATATTCTGCAATACCTCCAACAATATCACCAGAATGATTTTTGACGATACCACCACCTCCTGCCTCACTAAAAAGCAACGAAGACCCGTTAGTGTTAAGCTTAAACCGGTTGAGCTTAGGACAGATCCACTTCAGCGAAATTGGCATCGATTTCTTGCTTATATGACATCCTAATTGACCAACAACTCTGGTATCACGACTACAAGTTTCCTTTTGAGTAAGTTTGCGTTAGATAAGCCATTAAGCATTCTGATTATTTGATCAATTAGAGAAGCAGAAGAGTGTCTAGTATTCTGCATTATCTTGCTGTTTCGATTTTTCCATATGGTCCATACAGATCAGGCATAATCGTTCTTATGCTGCAGGTTTTCGTTGAAGACTAGGACCAAGATCGAATGAGATAGGTTAATGACATATTTCTTGAGACAGTGATGCCAAAAATTATGCTAAAATGGCTCCATACAGATCAAGCTTCATTACAGGTAACCAGAACATGTTTTGGAGATTCCACATTCTCACAGAATTGACATTTTGATGCCGGGTAAATATTTCACTTCTGAAGATTCGTATCAGTAGCAAATCAGTTCATAAGGGCTCTCCAGAGGAAGAAAGAACACTTTTTTTTTGGAGTAACATGGTTCCAACAGCTCTTGAAAAGGTTAGAAACATTACCTTTTTTCCTTGTAGCATCCCAAGTAATCTTTGCATTAAACTTCCCATTAGTAGATAGAGACCGGTTAACTTTATCAGGATCAAAATTAAGCCTTGTTTTGAGAATTCTAGATAGAATAGGCAACGTGACATTCATCTTTAGCCTTTCCACATCCCACCTTCCCTCAATCCAGTAGCTACTAACTTTCGTTTGAGTGTACCATCATCTGTCTTCTTGATCATTAAAGGAAATGAAGGGCTGCTCAGTGCACCATCTGTTAAGCTAGAAGTCGATATCACCATTACCAGGAACCTAGAAAATATACCTTCAACATTGTCCCTAATATCAGCAAGTCTTCCCCAAACTCTAGACATTCTTCTAGGGGTATGAGCTGCAACAAAGTGACAATCTTTACAGTAGATAGACGTCATCAACTTGGCCCATAGAGACTTGTTAACCCTCAAGTTGAACCATAACTTATGAGAGTACATTTCCTGCAGTTGACTCAAATTTTTAACACCTATCACACCTTCTTCATAAGGCTTGTTAATCTTGCTCCAGAATATCCGATTCAAAGCCTTAGAGTCAGTTTTATTTCCCCAAAGAAATTTGTTGAAAAGAACGTGTATTCTTTTAATAACGATCTTGGGAAGAACTTAGTTTTGAATGTAATACAAAGAGAAAGTAGAAAGAACAGATTATATTAGGACAAGTCTTCCCCCAAATGATAGAGTGCTGCCATCCCACTCAATATTTTTCTCTCTAATCTTTGAAACCAGATTATCAAAATGGTTGATCCTTGAGTTGTTGCTAACCATTATGCCTAAATATTTAAAAGGCATGGAACTATGTTTGATACCAATAGCTTCTTCAATTTTGTTAATTCTGATGTTGGACATGTTAGACGCTGTATAGAACTTAGACTTCCTTTTGTTGATCAACTGCCAAGATATAGCTTGATAAGTAGTTAGTAACTCACTTATCCGAGAGATAGAGTTATCAGACCCATTACAAAAAATTGTAAGGTCATCAGCGAAGGCTAGACACGATATAACCTGTCCACCTCTGGTTTTATATATGACAGAATTTGTAGAATCATTAAGCTTTCTCAATCCACGAATCAAAACTTCTTCTGCAAGAATTAAGACACTAGGGGATAAGGGATCCCCCTGTCTCAGGCCCTGATCAACCTTGAAAAACCCTTTGGTAACCCCATTGATAATGACAGAGAAGTGATTGTTATTAACCAACTCAATGAACAAAGAACTAAATCCAAAGGCCTTAAGAACTTCCTGAATAAATTTGTGAGAAAGTCTATCCGATGCTTTCTCCATATCCAGCTTCAAGATTATATTTCCACCTTTTTTTGTAGTTTATATCATAACAAAGTTCTTTTGTAATTAATACACTTTCATGAATACTTCTGTCCCTTACAAAAACGCCTTGCTCCTCAGAAATCAGCTTATGCAAGATTAAACTCATTCTGTTGTTAATGACTTTTGAGTAAATTCTATTAAAGATAGTAGTTAAACTGATAGGGCAAAATTCTCTCCATGTTTTAGGTGTATCAACTTTAGGAATAAGACAGATAACTGATGCTTGAATACCTGTAGGAACATTAGCACCTCTGAAAACTTTTTTCACTGCTTCATACAAGTCATCTGCTATGATAGTCCAACACTCTTTGTAGAACCTGCCATTGAAACCATCAGGGCCACCAACTTTGTTGGAGTGTAGGCTGCTAACCACCTTATTAATCTCTTCATTTGTAGGAATAGCAGTAAGCATTATGTTATCACAATCAGAAACTAAGTTAGGAATATTATCAAAGGAAATGTTGTGATCATTAGGTATAGATGATTGAGTTAGCAAGTTCTTGAAGTATAAAACAACAGAGTTAGATATATCATATTGATTTTCCAACCATTGCTCTTTATCCCAGACCCTATGAATCCTGTTTCTTTTAGCTCTTTTCTTCACTAAATTGTGAAAAAAGTTTGTCCTTCTATCATTGTCTTTCAACCAAACTCTCTGTGTTTTCTACTCCCAGTAGCTCTCCTCTCTAGCCAGGAGACTAATGTGATTCTGATTAGCTTTATCAAGCAGTAACTTGTCTTCATTAGTTTTAGTAGCTTGATACTTTAACTCCCTGATTGCGATTTCCTCCTCCACTTTCCTGATTGAATCTAAAAAATTCCCAAATTCATTGTAGTTCTAGGCCTTAAGAACCCCCTTTCACCTTTTCAACTTATGCCAGAAACGATAGATTGGACTTCCTAGCATATAGACATACCAAATCTCCTCAACAACTTTAAGGAAATCTTGATGCTGCACCCACATATTCAGAGATTTGAAAGCAGGCTTGAAGGTAGTCAAATTGGTTGATATAGTAATGCACATAACAGAGTGATCAGAGCACATCTTTGACAAATTCACAACTCTAGTGTTGTCAAAATACCTTAGCCACTGATTATTGTAAAGAACACGGTCCAACCTCTTCCACTTGTTCCCGTTTGACCAAGTATACTTGCTGCCAGAATAGCCCCCATCTGTTAGGTTACAGTCAATGATTCCATTGCTAAAGTCATCCATACTTTGCAGACAAGCTCTTTTACAGCAAAACTTCTCATCAACATTAAGGATAGTGTTAAAATCCCCAAACACTATCCATTCCATGTCTTCATCATTCACATTTCTCATTGAATTCCAAAAGTCCATCCTGAGGATCCCGCTGTAGTTTGCATACACCACTGACAACCTGAAAGCTTTGTTTAGAGTACTGTGACTAACTTTACCATGGATAACATGGTCTTCATTTGAAATGATCTTCACCTTAAATTATTCTCTCCAAAACAACCAAATCTTGTTGTTAATATTACCAAAAAACTGCATGTAGCCCAGAGTTTTAGCCACCTTCCCAAGCTTCTCACAATTAATTAAAGGTTCTTGCACTGCCAGAAGAGCAGGGTTTTCATCATTTTTTAAAGATTTAAGCCTCCTCATGGTAAGCGTATTCCCTAGCCCTCTAACATTCCAGTTCACGATTTTGATAGTCATTTGGAAGGTTTGTTTCTTACAACCCTTTTTAGCTGTAAAAGCTTTGATGTTGTAGATACTTTATTGTTCCAGTTTTTAATCTTCTTGATATTTTTGCTTTACACTCTTGTATCCTCATCATCAACCATGCTTTCATTTTTATTAGGTTAACAAGGGAGACTACTTGTTGTGATTTTGGATGGTGATTCAGACTGTGAATCTGTACGCTGCCCATCAACCATGACGAGTTCTCTAGTTTCAAACGCTTGCAAAGCTTCAATCATTTCTGTGTTATCAACCATACATCTTCCATTCCCATTCAGACCAGAAGCCAAATCAACACCAGTCTCCAGAGTTCCATTAGACTCATCTTCTGTAGGATTATTTACATGTTGGTTATTAGTAGACAATTGACCGTTCACAACTTTAATGCTATCTCCACTGTCAACAATTACAGACTTTAGAGTAGGAGTGGTTGTAATCTTATTGTTTGAATGTACTAAAGCAGGAAATTTCTCTTCAATAATGATATCAACTTGTTCATTAATCTTAACAACTATATATTTCTTGCTATCTGACATCTTGTTACCAATGTGCTTACATTCACTACAATAGCTTGGATGATTTTCATATCTGATTTTCAACTTATAATCCTCATCCTCACCAAACCTAAACTTTAACTCTTTGGCCATAGTTTTTGAAACATCAACCTCGACCCACATCTTAACACAATTAAACGTAGCCCTGTTGGTTTTAGGAATCCATGTCTTCAAAGGAGTCCCAAAGGACTTATCAATTTCTAAAATCGTTAAGAATTCTGGTAGATTTTTCAATGTGATCGAGACTGGTGTCAGAGGGCTTTCTTCATTTGGATTAAATCTTGGAGACCACTTAAGTAATATCATCGTCTTTTCTCCGATTTTCCAGGCATTCATAGACCAAAGTTTCTTTAAATCATTGAGACATTCGAATTCAATGAATACATGGCGGTAGTCGTAAACTTCTATGCTAAAGGCTCCGGTGAACTGAAAACTACCCAGAAACTTCTTGATTATTTCATATCTGGGCTTTCCATAGGTGAATTTACCTATAATGGTGTGCTTAGAAATATTGTGCAACTTGTTCTTATCATTCTTCTCAAAACAGATAATACTTTCATCAGAGTTTCCGAAATGGCGAAATTTCTATGTAAGATTCCAGTTTCAATTGGTTTAAGAATCTCAGATAAATATTTGGAGAGTTTCTTGGATTCAATCTGATGCCCAATTCTTTGACCAGAACTGTCAAACTTCGGGTTAACAATTACATTAACCCGATTATTGGTACTCTGTTTCTGCTCCTGGGTAAGCAGAGGGATATCTATTTCATACCTTAAATTATTAGTAGGATTAGAACCAATTGATCTTGGGGAAGAAGAAGAGGACATCAAGAATTCACCTTCTTCCATACCTCTAATCTAAGAAAGATTAGTAAGAAATTTTAGAGTTGACACTTTGTTTCCGTTCTTGTTCTTGACAGAGAAAAGCCATTGTAGACTTGATTTGATTTGTTTATGCTATAATTTGATCACTCCCACTCTGAAGAGTTTTATAATATATTATTGTTTAATGTGTAGTTAAAATTTTTGTAATCCAATATCAATTTTGAAGAAAATCCATTATTTTACCGAAAAAACAATACAAGCGAATAATACTTTGTATTGCAGTCAAAACATCTTTGATTAATATATTCCGGAGATATTAAAATAGTTGAGGTTTTAATAAAGTTCATCATTTTATGTCATAACAATAACCTTATCAATCCTCTCAAAATTATGTCATAACAATAACCTTATCAATCCTCGCAAAAGTAAAGATAGGTGAATGCAATACTAGTAGATTAAAACATAAGTGGCTATAATCGTTATGGGTCCATCGGTCTAATGTTACTTTGCATATATGGCATACAAACCATTTTTTCTATTTTTATATATGACTAAAATAACATGGTCTAGTATTATTTTTTGATGAACTTGTCTTGGACATCTGAAATGAAGCTATCTGTTGGGGAAAAAACAAATATATTTCGATTTGAGTTGTACAAATATTAGAGAGAAGTTAAACGAGAATTCTAGAGAGAACATGTCAAAAGTAATAAAAAAATAATAATTGTTCTCTTTTTAGAAAATGTACATTGTCTGATATAGTAATGGTGGTGAATCATTGACCTTATATGGTTGACCTATTTTGGCTATTTCACCCCATTAGTTCACTAATATTAAAGATATGTATTCCTTATTACATAAAGTACTCTCAATGTCACACACTTGTTGGGTTTAGACTACAAAATAAATTTTAGTCAAATATTATACCGGTTCGACATGCGGGTTGGATAAATCATATCTTTTTTAGTAGTCCCCATAGTCCTTGTGAAGATTTTTCGAGAGGATTAAGTCTGGAACTGCTTCAGATTTTAAATTGTACCGTCGCTCCGGATTGCAGCCAACCTTGTGATACGAATCGACTTGGGTCGGATAATCTTACTTCTGATTGTCATTGTTGTGGAAATCTCTAGACTTAATACCATGCATGGTTTTGCTCCTATGCATGTGTTATGAAGGTATTCGACCCACGCACTAAATCCTTAGTGGTAAATCATGAAGATGTTATAATGAAATCGTTCCACTTATCCACATGAATAGCTATTAAGGGGTGAATGAACAACTAATAAACTTTTCCACTCCCTAACGTGGGTATCCATTTGGCCTTCGAAAAATATCTGATGGACTTCCAAAACATACTCTATAAATTTACCATTTATTTTCTCACCATTCTCACGTTATTTTTTAATTTAGATATAGAAAGAGAAGCTTTTGCACTCAAACCATCGTAAAAACCTATTTTTTTGCTCGATCACTGCACCAAACACTTTTTTGCCAAACTCTAACTTTCTTTGATTTTCTGACACCACCTAGTATCTTCTGAGTTATGTGTTTTGTCTTTAAAAATATCTAGAATACTGGTTGTAAATATTTGAGCAAGACAAAGAATAAAGAAATTATTGGAATCACAGACGAATGACCATTTCACATTAGCCACATATTCAGTTACAAATGTAAAATAACAATGAGAAGACAATATGAATCGGCTGACCCCTATCCCCTTCAAACCCTTTGACTGAGCCTTCAACAATAAACTTTTACCCCTCCAACCCAAGTCTCTCTTAAGGAAACGACCGTCGCCCGCATTTTATTTTGACGGGGCATTCCGACACTAGCGAGACATCTCTCTTAAAGAATTCTTTGATAGCACAGAGAAAAAGAGACGCTTTCCTATCCATCAAGAAAAGAAAAAGAAGAGGCCTAAAACGATCCCAACATTCTGAACTACACCCCTAGATGAGTCAGTTGAGTTCAACGGGGAAAATTCTAATAGATCCCAAATGATTACTACTCAGCGTGCTACACTTCCGGAGGAATCTCATAACAGAATACTGGTTAACAGAGATAATCCATTGCGGTTGATAGATAAACTAGATGAAGAGGTATAAAACTGTATCAACTTGTCATTTGAGGCTATCGGCTTAGGCTATAAACGAGGTAGTAATGAGAAGGAACTAAAAATCCTAAAGGATAATAAAAAGACTCTGAAGCCCAAAATACAAAGGTAAAAGATGTAAAAATTGAACTACCTCCTAAAATAGTTGCCGTGTTAGAGTGTAATCTTTGTGACATTGAAAACAGATGCCTGATTGATCTTCATGAAATCAAATATAATTATTACTCCCAAGGGGAAGATTCGAATCTTCAAACGCGTTAGGGAATCCGAAGCTAAGCTCAGTTGATATACGCTTCCCGAAAGCAGGAGAGATACAGTTATCTGCCAAAATTCAAGAGCTAATTTTCTACCAAGATATCTTAAACTTGGGATTTTGGTTCCCACGAGACCCTACTATTGTTCGATATTTTGAGCTAGTGAGCTTGTTCCCAAGTGAAAAGAATCCGAACACCTGGTTCACGCTCATGTCGTGCATGCCGCGTCAAGACTGTATGGGACTAAGCTCCGTATAGAGAAGTTCGCAATGATCACATCCTTACCAAGGAACTTTCATATTCTTTTTTTTTATTTCATCACTCTATGGAACAAGTATAAGGTGGTATTCGACCTCCTCGAAGCTGAGAAGACATATAAGAAACAATTCTTCTTTATCAGCCGGCTGTTGGAATAATGACAAAGAGAATTCGAGGAAGACCATTTCCACCTGAATTTCGAAGGAGTGAAAGAGTATTGGTGAGTCTGTTCTCCTACCAAACCAAACTATAACTATTGCATATATATAATGCTTAAAAACTCAAGTACCCATTTCTTTTTTGCAGTGATCTCCAAATCTCAAAAACATCACTCGAAATCTATAGAAGAAACCTTTAAGAAGTTAAACCAATGGGTCAATAAAAATTGGTCGAATGAGTTTTACAAGTGCTTCACACCAGCCAACTTGATGCAGAGTCATCTTTACCGTACCAATTTTGGTTTGACCTCTCCTAGGAGCATTTGATGACCCCACCTGGTCGGGTGGATATTACAAAGCGATTAGACGCTCTTGATCTCTAGTTTTTCTTCCAGAAAATGGCCCATAATTATAGAATTAAAAAAGACATTGTTGGGGGTTCGGTCGCAAATAAACGAATTGAAAACATTGTGGAAAAGAGACAAGCTGATGAGGTAGAAAATGTGGTTGTTGATCTGTTGCGGAATCAGACAAAAGAAAAGGATATTCTCTTAAAAAAAATATAACACATGCATCGGGGGATAAAAATAGGAAAGAAAAGATCAAACAGAAAAAGAGATTTTCTTGCCCAAATAAATCTAAGACCGACGCATAGGTCTCCCCCATCGTGGATCAAACCACCATCCCCTCAATGTTTGACTGCTATGATGCTCATACACCGGAAGACCACTCACCACCTTATTCAGAGGGAAATCAATTGGTGGAAGAGACTCAATATTCGTTGGAACTGTATAAACTATTCATTCAAAACAAACGAGATCATTTGCGAGTTTTTGAGGGTTATTATAGTTCCGGATCCTTTCAGCTTCTTAAAACACACTATTTTACCATTTCTTTACATGATATTGTCAAGCCCATAGTTAAACTAGAAAATAGAGCAACAAAACAGAAAGAAGCGATCTCGTGCCTTAAATAGTTCATTTCGAAACTTACGAAGACCGTATCGTATCTTCGAGGAAGATTTGATCACTTAAGAAAAGAGATCACATAACAAAAATTCATTTTTGTCCAGGCTAAGATTGTCGATTTGGAAGCTACCTAACAAGACCAGACTTGGAATTATTAGGATACTGTGAAGGAAAATGATTTTCAAAATGATATTCTCTTGTCAAAATTAGTCAAACATATAGAGACTATCCGGAAAGCTGAAGAGGATAATATACAAAGTCTCCAATTTTTTTATTTCTTTCAAGAAACAAGCGAAAATGGACAAAGCGGCTTTGCGGTTGATGTTTATGCTGAAGAATGCATTGGCTATCTAAATTGGCTAGATGCTAGAGTCAAATACGCGTTGGTTCTTAGATTTCACAAAGATTTTGATAGATCTAAACCTTGGCATCTTTTGGGATATGGTTCCAAAAGAAGAATGTCATCCTAACATTTTGTTCGGAGAGAAATTAGAAGCATCAGAATATTCGGGGAGCGGAGATGATGGGTCTAAGAATGATGAGCTTGAAAACTAGGAATCCAAAAATGAAAGCTTCAAGGAGAATCAATCACAATAAAATCCTAAGAATGGCCCTAAAACAGATAAAGGGAAAATAGAAAATAACAAGGTTGATGACGATAACTCCAAGGGAGCTGAATAATTTCTCATTGCTCTTAATATTATAATTTTTTGTAATTTTTTGAATTCTAAGTCCCCACATGGCAAGGGAGTTTTTATAAATGTTATCTTGTTCATATCTACCAATCATAATAATTTTTATTTCAAGTTATATCTTTCAGATTTTTCCTAGTTGAGGGTTATCAGTCCCCAACCGGTTACCGAAGCTCTTTTAGAGATTTAAAAATATTGAACTCAGTATTGAGCAACTAGTGTTGAAACCTTTAAAATGTGACCAAATATTGCTGGAACCTTTTAATCATGACCAATTAGTGTTGGAACCTTTTAAATATGACCAACTAGTGTCAAAACCTTTTAAGCATGACCAACTAGTGTTGGATCCTTATAAATATGACCAACTAGTGTTGTAACCTTTTTTAATGTGACCAACTAGTGTTGGAACCTATTAAGCATAAAAAACTAGTGTTGGAACCTTTAAGCATACATGATCAAACAAATTTGGACCTATTAAATATGAAAGCAATGAATATAAAAGGCAAATCATTTATATTTACTAGTCAACTATTTCGACACCTCATTAAAACCTTCATCTGCTACCAGGTAGGAAAGAACATGCTAAAACATAATTACACGATTAGTTGAAGTATTTACAATTTTTACAGTCACTCTAAATACAACCTTAAGTGTTTAATGTTCCATGAGTTCCGAATTGGTTTGTCTTCTTGGTATTTCAATTGATAAGTTCCGGGTTTAACCCTATCAACTACCGAATAAGGTCCTTCATAGTTTGGCCCCAACTTTCCCAGTCGTTTAACTTTAGTGTGTAATAAAACCTATCTTAGAACCTTGCCCCACCTTGAATTATCTCTGGAGAACTCGAGATGCATTTCTACTTCTCATTAAAGTTTGATAATGAAGGGATCTTAGATGCGCATTCGTTCTATTCGTCAATCAAGTCAAATTCATCTCTTCGGCTCTTATCATTGCCCGCCTCAGAGTAGTTTGTTATTATGGAATATGGGAGAGTACCTTTGGCAGGAGTTACTGCATCCATCCTATAAAACTGTGTAAAATATGACTCTTGGGTCGCCGACTAGGGGGTAGCTCGGTAAGCTCACAATAATTTTTGTAGGTAATCTGACCATTTTATGGTAGCCCCCTCAAATTCTTTCTCAAGTAATCAAAAATAGTTTTGTTCATAACCTCTACTTTTTTCCACTGTCCTATGGTTGGAAATATGTTGAAAAATAATGTTGGATACCTTGGGAAGAGCAAAAAGCTTCAATGTTTTTGTTAACAAACTAATTGCCATTATCTGTTGTTATTTTTATTGGGACTCAGAATCTACAACATAGGTTGGATAAAATAAATTTGAAAATATTTTTCACTTTATTTATGGATAACAGCTCATCCACCGACTTAAAGAAATAATCAACAACTACTGACCAATAATTAAGCTGATTCCTTCAATATGTTTCCTTGAATCTCAGTTGATTCCTTAAATCTCAGTTGATTCCTTCAATATTAAGTTGATTTCTTGAATCTCAGTTTTTTAGCCAACGCTTTATCGACTGGAAAAGTCCATCTCACCAATAATTAAGCTGATTCCTTCAATATTTTTCCAAACTTATTGATTTTTGCAATGCTTATCGGTATCCAGTTTTTGCACAGTAGTTGGCATTAACTATGGATGCTCTTGTTAAAGTATCTACAGACACCATTCGGTGTATAATATAATTGCTACAGAATCAACAACATAATTGTTTACCCGACGAGCATGTCCATACTTAACGCACTCAAAGAAGGTTTTCAATTCCCTCAACATCTTTATGAACTAACCAAATGATCTTTCTATGCTTTGGTCTGGCTTGATACATGGATGATAAGAAATTGTGAATCGCTTATTAGATGAATTTTATTGGCACCATGGATTTGTACAAGCCGTAATCCTGCCAATGATGCTTTATATTCTACCTCGTTGTTAGATGCTTTGAAGCCAAAACGTATTGCTCAATATATTGCTTCTCTGGTTGGAGCTACCAACTGAACCCCCGCTCCACAACCCTAAATGCTTGAAATATATAAGTTTCAATTACCCACTAGTCCTAAGACATGCCAATATCTGGATCAGGCTCAGATCGTTTAGAATGAAAATCGACTAGAAAATCTGCAAAGTCTTGCGCTTTAATTGTTATTCGAGGCTCAAAATCAACAAGCAGTCTCCTAGTTCCACTGACCATTTAGTCATCCGACCCGGCACAATAGCTTTCACAACATATTTTTTAATGGAAAGGAAGTTTGAACCAAAATAGAATGGGCCTGGAAATATGTCCTCATATTTTATGTTGCAGCCACCGAAGCCAGCATTTATTTTTTTAACTTTAAGTACATTTTTCAGCATCTTACAAACTTTTACTCACATAATAAAAAGGGTGTGGATAATTTTCAACTTCTCTGACTAACATTTTACTTACTTCATAATGACATCGTAATATAAACAAATAACTTTTCTCCCACCATTAACTTTGTTAAAACTTCTGTAGAGGATAAATGTTCTTTTCTTTTGAAAAAATCTTTATCACATTCCTGAGTACAATTGAAACAATTCACTTTTCTCAAAACTTGTTAAAATGTTGCACATTTATCCGAAGATTGATTTGAACTTTTTTAAAGTAGCCAACCTTCCAAATTAATATATGTAACTCTTTGATGGATCTCGGAGTATCCATAACAGGTAGATCATTCTACTGTATTAGGTCGGTTTCAATTCCTTCTTTTCTCACTATATAGCCCAAAAAAATTTCGTATCGCACTTCGAAAGTCTATTTTATAGATTCAATTTCAGGTTTATGGTCTTAAGGTTACGAACAATTTCCTCTAGATAAAAGACATAATCCTCATCTCTCGTGCTCTTTACTAACATGTCGTCAATATAGACTTCAATATTCCTTTTGATCTTGATGGAAAAAGCTTTGTTCACTAGTTGCTGATAAGTAGCCCCGACATTCTTCGACCTAAATAAAATTACCTTGTAGCAATGTAGCTTCATATCAGTTACGAATGTGATGTTGTCTTGGTCTATCAGATCTATCAACATATGGTTATACTCGAAAAATGCATCCATAAGAGATAAGAGTTTGTTACCTGAAGTTGAGGCTATCAGCTGATCAATTCTATGAACAATAAAAAGATTTTTCGGACATGATCAATTCAAATCTGTGAAAGTAACACACACTTGCTATTTCTCATCATTTTTTTTCAAAAACACTAGGTTCCCATCCACAAATGAATATTAAGATTATCTGATATGGCATTTTTTTACCGATCTACCTCCACCACAATTACTTTGGACTTTTCAACAAAGAACGCTTTTGTTTTTGAATTATGGATCGTACATTAGACCATACGGCAAATTTGTGACAAATGACAGTCGTAGGTACTCCTATTACATCCTCGGTACACCAGGAAAACATATGCAAATTTCTTGACAAAAATGATATCAATTGTTATCTTACAACCGATAGTAACTGGATACCGATCTTCAAACTTTTTATGTTAGGAAAGTATAAATTTCAATGTCGTCATTGAGCGTTTTCAAATTATGAGCCATCCTCAGATCATATATAACATCTGACTCCGGAGTAGACCCCGGTAACTGATATTCTCACTTTATTTTAGCACTTTTAATTGTATCTGGAACCAATGTAGTAATGAGGCACTCTCTTACACTTTCCAGCTACTGCAAATAACTCTCACTTGATTCACAACCACATACTTCGAACATTGGTGTATAGTTGAAGCAATAACGTGTAGTCTTAATAACCAAGGCCTGGAAAAAATTGTATTATATGATGTCAAACCATCCACCACTATGAAAAACACTTTTACCATCTTCTTAAAATATCCTCAGCCTAGTAATACCTCTCTCTCGAGTTTTGTGATGACATCGATAATGCCCTTATTCAATCCCATTATTTTTCTATCTCATTGGAGATGACATGTGGGTTCATCATTTTATTGTAAGTTGACATGAATATAATGTTTTCCAAACTGCCTGTATGAATTAGAATCCTTCAGATTTTGGTCCGCTCAATAGTTGCTCCAATTACTACACCATCAATATGGGATCCACTGACTTCCCTTAAGCCATCAAAATAAAATAAATAAAGGAAATTGAATCTTGGTAAATATGGGTTGACATTATTCCCTATAATAGTATTGTTAAACTTACAACATGCTTTTTTCGTAAATAACTAGAGACTCATGACACGCTATCCCATAAAAAAATAGTCAACCACTCAATATATTTGCATAAACGTTTGACCATACCCTCATTTTTGGGTTTTTAAATTACAAGAACACTCTTTTGTTTGGGATCACAGTCTAAATATTTAACGTCTACATCAAAAATAATTAAAATGTCAAATTGTGACCATTTCATTTTCATACTTTGGTGCAACCTCAGTTACCTTCATCTGAACTGTTGTTTGATTACCTGTTAGAGCCTATTGCTGACCCCCCCCCCCCCCCCAACTTTGTCTTTAACAAATATGGTCAACTTACCATTCTCGATCGGAGTTTGAATTCCATGCTTCAAAGTTATGTAGTCCCTCGTATCATGACCGAAATTATTATGATACTTCCAAAATCGGTTATTCCGTCATTCTCCCAAGCTCTGAATCAAGAGAGGATTCTTGAAAAGAACGAAATTCCACGTCTTATAAAAAATAGTAACGACACTCTCGGTTAATTCTGCATAGTTATCAAGTCCAACCCATTGATTTTATTTGGGCCCATACTGTTTACCTTGAGATTGTTGGTTTACCCTCGGTTGAGGTGGCCTTTAACTTGTGCCTCTCAGAGAAAAAATAGTTATTGTTTGGAAGTGAAATCTTTGGACCTGTTTTTGTTGATAAAGTGAAATAAGTGATTGTTGAATGTGTCTTTACAAGAGAATCAATTCTAACCTGTTAAACTTTCCACATTAAATCACTCTTTGACATGAGCTAATAAAACATCAAAAATTGGAGACTTCTTTTAAGTTATTTTTTCAGCCCATTCTCTGTGGAGAAACCCTAAAATATGCAATAACAACTTTCTTATAACAATCATCCAGGTTATTCTTTTTAAGAATGAAGCATTTGGTATAATCTTTCAAACTCTTTCAGATTAACTATCTGTGCTTGATTATTGTGTATGAATTCCCCCGCATCTTCTTACTCTTCACAAACTGTCATGTAAACGATGTCTAGAACATATTAAATTTTCTGACGGAACCTTAAAGAAGCCAATTGTACCACTTTAAAGCATTATTCTTGAAGGTTTGATAGAAATTACGATATAAAGTTCACCGTCATCGTTATAATTCATCATATTTTTTTTTAAATTAGTCTAGATGATTATCAGGATCCTTATTCCCATCATACTTCTATAATTTAGATATATAAAATTACTTCGTTTAGTGTTTGGAAAAAATTTCTATCGATAACGAAGACTTTATCCACTTGTGTCCCCGACTATATTAGTGTCTATCAGTAGTTTTTGCATAAAGAACCGAATTGGATGGATTCACGAATTGGCTGTTTACTTGGTAATCAAAACTCAGGTTCCTCAGAGTTCCTTACAATAGAGCAGGACTTTTTTGTCCATGTACCATAGTTTACTGTAGTCCAGCCTTATCTCTATGTTACCACCCTATCCTTATCCTAATAATGTCCCTGCTATGAGTCATATTATTTTTTCGATTCACGCTCTTGTTTGGTACCATGACACCGACTTGGATGCCTATTTGAATAACGCATACTACCATAAATTCTCTTTTTCTTGTGGTGGCGATCTCTATCCGGAGAATAAAAAAACTCCTATGAATCATAATTATAATAATTGCTAGATTCCGAAGAACTATATTGATATATTTCCTTTCGCTCATTTTTCAAGAATGGTGGCTTATGTCCGACCGAAACTTCTTTTCGGTACATTTCATGGTTTTTTAAAAAGTCTGACTCAACGCCATCTTCTTCAGAAACCTCTTTCCTTCTAACTTTCTAAATTTTTGAACTGACCTTTCTCAGTCGAACTATCATTGTTTCGTTTGTGCATTGAACGTATCAAATTTATTATGTAATCCATCCTGATGCTTTTCTAGGGTTAATTTCTTTTGTTGTTCTTCTTACTGATGTTGGGGTTGAGCACCCCAAGCTATTGATCATAACTTTCTCCAACTATGATTCATTCAGTACAAACAGTAGGATAAACCTGCATGTTTTAAATTATATATCGCTAAAATCCGAATACAAGTCTATCATTGTAATGGTTTATGGAGTTTGTATATGGGTACCTATCTAGACTATGCTATGATCGTCACCGATGACTCCAGAAATATATAAGAGGAAAAATAGTAAAATATATTTCAAGTTGAGAAGCTATAAAAATTAGTAAACCATTTACTAATTGTTCCTCAATTATTAGAAAAAGTATACTATCTTATATAATAATGTTGGTGGGGCATTGGAGTTATATGGTTAACCTATTTTTATCTATTCTACCTCATTAATGCATTATAATTAAATATATTTATTATTTATTACATGAAACACCCTTGATATACACGCATGTAGGGTTTATACTACAAAGTAAATTCCAGTCCAATATTTTACCGCCTCAACATGCGGGTAAGATAAATTATACCTTTATTAAAAATTACTAAATATGTATCATAGGTTTAAAAATGAGACGAACAAGTTATATGGGTTAACCTTGACCAAATATATTATCTCGATGTTATTTATTGGGTATAATTTTATTTAATATTTGTTGTATTTTTACCTTTATTTTATTCCAAACTCAATATTGTATCCTTTCATCATTCTATTATAAGTCTGACTATTACCAAAAATATTAGTTGAATTTAGCATATAAATTTGACTTTCTTGACTATTCATGTGAACTGTTCTTATGTTAGTCAAATTGATATGTTGGTTCTTAAAAAGTACTAACACAACGTATCTAATTTTAGACCTTTAAACCTATCGAGCGCAACAAGGTAGGTGTAAGACGAACACATGGGAAATTAATGACCTCTGGAAATGGCCGATTATGGTGGAACTATCATAAACAAAGAAGATGTGCTCGTTTGGTACTGATGTGTCGGGAAAACCACGATGTGGCTGAGATGTTGTTGTAGACAATGTGTGTACTGAATTATTTTTCTGAAGGAAAATCACATACATAAACATATACTTGGAGTGGTGGGTACCATAAAAGTGCAATCAATAATCATTTATTAACAACTACAACTACATATACGGTAAAAAAATTAGGTGTGATGGATCTTCAAAGAAAAAAATTAAGACGAAAGATCATATAAAATTTGTATAAAAAATTAAGAAATTGGACATGAAACAAAATCCAACCTATGAGATAAAACATAATGTAATTAAAAAATATAATAATGAAAATTAGTTGGTCATATACAATACTTATAGTTGAGGAAACGAGCGAAAATTTGTAAATATGGTCTATTGAACATCGATTTTTATAATTTTAATCACTTTGTACTTTTATGGTTTGTTTCGCATTGTAAAATATGTTTTTAAGATTATGTTACGAGATGTATTTCATCATTATTTTGATTTTGAAAATGTTTTTGTTTTCAATCTTTTAAATTGAACGCAACAAATCTTGTACAATTTTATCACTCGCCAAAAAATGATTAGTAGTGAAAATTTCCTCAACCATGTTGTCAGTTGGACGACATAGTTTCGAAAGAGGTTATTAATGGACCATATTAATATTGAAGTGTTAAAATAATAATAAAATAAATATGTAACTTAACTATTTGTGTAGTGTAAGTCTGTTGTTTACAGTCGTATAGTGTCGATATTTTAGTATTAGGATCGCAATATAATTTTTATGATTGCTAAAGACTCTTCAATAATATTATTTTATATTGTTTGGATTATCTATATAGACGCAGATAAGGCATAAGTGACGTTGGTGAAGATATAACCTGATCATAGGGTATTTTTATAAGTGTTTAGGTGGTGTATTAAATTTAAGGGAATGAGTAGAGAGATAATTGAGGTATTTTTATTTAATGT
The DNA here is from genome assembly GCA_036936605.1 of Limnanthes douglasii subsp. nivea. Taxonomy (NCBI): domain Eukaryota; kingdom Viridiplantae; phylum Streptophyta; class Magnoliopsida; order Brassicales; family Limnanthaceae; genus Limnanthes; species Limnanthes douglasii. Next base: position 245,270,025 of record JAUPFV010000002.1, read on the forward strand.
GTAGAGAGAGAATGTTTCAACCCTCCTAACTGTTGTTCTTTTGAGTCTTTATAGGATAATTTTGGATCCATGTGGCAAGCGGGTTGGGTCACGAATATGGATCAAACGCATGATCCTCTAAGCCCACAAACCATTATTCATTATAATTAAATACATAGCTAGCGTACAACTTAGTTGGTATCTCAAAACTAGCACACATCTTAGTCGGTATGACTTTATTCTGGGTTTAAAATGTCCACTAAGATATATCTGACCCACTTGATATCTATTTCCCTTTAGGATTTCCGACCCCATCATCTAGCCCGCTTAGCTCTCTCAAAGGTACATTGGGAGAGCTAACGGACAGATACCCGAACCGCCTCCGATGGAGTCACTTGAGAATGGTTACTATCCAAAAATTATGGATTTTAACTAGTTATTTTTTAGGACACATGTCAATTATTTATTGGATCCATGAACTACACTCCTATAGAGCCCCAAAGCAGCAGAACACTTAAACGTTTTTTTAGTCTCTATATAAATTTCTTATTATTTTTTACTCTATATATTTTTAGAGAGAGAAATAGTTTGTATTTTAATTCTAGGCAGAGAAAATCTTCTCAATCGATATCAAATTTCTTTGCAACGATAATTCTCTTTTCCCACCAAATTAGTCATCGTCGGTCACTTTCCCGGTATATTTTTAAGATTTATATGTTTACTGCTAAAAACGCATAACAAAGACGATTGGTAGATGTTGTTGGGTTGCATGCCTCCTCAGGTACGGTCATTGTTACTCAATATACTATGTACGGAGGGGTTTACCCTTACAACAGATGCAACATTCCCTCCGAACCTGTGTCGAGTTCCCAATCGTTTACGCCACCCAATCATTCTCCTCAGCCACTCAGGTTATCATAGTCCCAAAAGGCCACCAACCGGAGAAATCTTTCTCTCTTCAAAGCTATGGGATCAGATATTGATGAGAATACTCTGTGCCGAGTTACTAAGCTCTCTAAGTCAAAAAAACAAACCTTATACATAAAATGAGCCAACAGTACAACCAACCCTTATAAGCAATCCCTCATCACAAGTTTTGAACAAGGAATAAGAAACGACTACTCTCACAACTGAACTCCCATCAGGCTTAAGTATAAGAGAAAACCCTACACCGTCAGCAGCTGAGTCCTCTCGACCCGAGAAAGAAAACTTTGGAACTCAACCAATGAATCGACTACAGCTTGAGCTTTGATTGTTGTTCGAGGAGAAAAGGCAATATCATAATCCCCTAGCTCCATAAACCACTTAATCATTCAACCTGATATATCCAGTTTTTTCCGTACGTTCTTAAATAAAAAAGAAGTTCGAACTGTGATGAAATACACTTGAAAATAAGGCTTCATTTTTTTACCGCTATTACCAAGTCCAAAGTTAGATTTTTACACTTGAGGTATTTTTTCTGAGCATCTAACAAACTCTTAACAAACCACTTTCATTGCACTTACAACGTAATACGATACTACTAGATATATGTAGAGTCTCTCTCTAATGTCTGGTTTGAGTAGAGTTTTAGGAATATATAAATGTCGCTTGAATTCAAGGAACGCCTTATCACAATTTAAAGACCAATTGAAGTCTTTGCCATTTCTCAATACTTGAAAGAACTGTGAACATTTATCCAATGATCTTGAAATAAGTCTATTCAAGGCTGCCAACCTCCTAGTACATACTTGAACTTTTTTGGTGGTCCGAAGATGGCTATAATTAATAATGCATCATTGATCTGGGTCAACATGGATCCTTTTCTCACTGATGATGTAGCCTATAAATTTCTGGGATCGTACACCAAGCATACACTTTTCAGGATTCAATTTTAAATTGATGGCCTCCAAGTTAAAGAAATTTTCTTAGAGGTCAATTAAATGATCATTCTCCCTTGGATTTTTTACCATCATGTCATCAATATAAACTTCCACATTTATTTTGATTTGACTGACAAATGCTTTATTGACCAATCGGTGGTAAGTGGCCGCAACATCCTTTAACCCTAAAGGAATTACCTTGTAAGTACACCCCCTATCAGTGATGAACATGGTGTGGTCCTGATCCTTCAAATCTATTTGTATATGATTATACCCAACAAAAGCATCTATAAAGGATACCAATTTGTTTCTCGAAATGGAATTCAACAACTGATCTGTTCGAGGAATGGGGAGACGATAAATGGGACATACCATGTTGAGATATGCAAAATCAATGCACACCAACCATTTATCATTCTTCTTTTTAAAGAGAACCAGATTAGTAGTCCAAAGTGGACACTAGGAGTCTTGAGAGTACCCTACCTTAGTCAATCTATATATTTCTTAAACTATGAGTTCAAATTTCTCTTTAAAGAAATACCTCCTTCCTTGGACTACTGGACCTGCATCGGATCGTACAGACAGTCTGTGGTAAAGAACAGTTGTAGGTACACCGTTTACATCCTAATTCCACCAAGAAAACATATGTAAGTTTTTGGATAAGAACGATAACAATTTTTCTTTAAATTCTTATGACATTTTGGCTCCAATTCTAACATTCTTCCCATCTGCTAAACAATGCGTTTTGACCTTTTCTATTGGGGTAATAGCATTAGGAGTCTTTCTTGGACCATCTATCTTATGCAGATCCAAAGAGGACTTTAGTAATTGCTATTCATTTTTGGGTTTCATGGTTTCGAGGGATTTTGGAGCAAGAGTTGTGACATAACATTCCTTAGCCACTTTTTGCTGCTCCGAACCAACCCTACTTGACCTCCAACTGCGTATTTCAAACACTGGTAAACTGTTGTCGCAACCGCATGCATCCTTGATAGCTAAGATCTGCCAAAAATCGTATTGTAGGGGTCGAAACACCCATTACCAGTAACAAAACCCTCACAGTTTTTCATAAATGACCATTTTTCTAATAGGGCTTCTCCTTTGAATTCTCTAATAACATCAATAGAGTTGCCCGCAAATCCCACTATAGTTCTGTTTTAATTAGAGTATGAATGATGGGTTCTTCATATGTTGATATGTAAATAAAAAATAAGATGTTAGCCAAACTACCTGTGTCGATCAAATTTCTTTGGACCTCTGTGTCTCTAATAGATGCACATATCACCACCGCATCCTCATGTGGTTCTGCGATGTTTCTCAAGTCATCCTCATAAAATACTATGAAAGGAGCATGGTTTTAATAGAGGTGTGTAGACATTTTCTCTTCCAATTGTGTGGTCAAACTGAACACATGCATTCTCCTGGAGAAAATTGAAGGTGATGTCACTGCATCTTGCCTGAAAATCGTGAGCGATTCAAAAAAATGACACAATTTAGACACCTTCCCACTACTTTTTGTCGCCATGTTGATTCGATCCTGATTTGGATCAGGATCCAGGTACTCTGAATCCATATTGATTTTTTTAATAATTTCCATCATACTTTCTTGTTTGGAAACTTCTGTATTTTTCATTCGGACACTAGGTGATGCAGCTTGAGCCCCATTTGCACTAGGTTGTGACTTGTTGTTCACTTGCCTATTACCTGCTTGTGACTTAACAAAAATAGTTAGCTTCACATTCTCGATCAACGCTTGTATCTCTTGTTTTAGAGCAATACAATTCTTAGTGTCATGTCCCACACTATTATGATACTACAGAATAGTGTGTTTCAATTTTCTCTCAAAGTTTGGATAGGTGTTGGCCTTTATAATTGCACGATGTTCTTGGCCCTATCATAGATGATAGCCATATTTTCAATTACTTCTGCATAATAATCAGTTTGGACCCATTGATTCCCTCTTGGTATGAACTGTTGGCTCTGATTAGACTGGCTCTGTCTAAGCCGATGGAAACCTTGCCCTGAGTCCCTCAGATGGTTCCTAATTGTGGCTTGCAACTATTTACTAGCTTGTTGGATAAAGGCTGTAGAGGTAAGCCTATACTAATGAGGCTGTCTCAGTCTCTTGGTTTCCTCCAAAGTGATTTGTTTTCCGATCTGGTTCCAAAATCCACCCTAGGTCATTACTTTCTTTTGAGTTACCGAGTCAGCCAACTCACCATAGACACTTGCTCGAAAAAAATATATGCCAACCCATCTTTAGTGTTCACAAAACGGTTGATGTAATCCTTTAACGATTTATTTGGATATTTCCCACAATGAATTATTGTATCACCATATAATTTGAGTTCTTTACTTCCCAAAAACTACCTTCAGAAGCCATCCAAAACTTGTCAAAATTCTTGATTGATCCTTGGGGGAAATCTGTTATACCATTTCAAGGCACTACCCTTGAATGTTTGAGAAAAAACTCTACATAATAGCTTGTCATCATCATTAAAACTCATTATGAAAATTTTAAATTGCTCGAGATGATTATCAAGATCTTGGCTCCCATAATAACTTTCTACTTTTGAATTGTGAAAAAACCTAGGTAAATATTTGGAGAAATGTTTTGGGGACAATGGTGGTTGCCTCCAATTATGTCTTTGGTTAAGCATATGGTCTTCAGCGGGAGTGGAAAAGATCTCAGGTTCATATTGCATATCGAGTTGATCACTCAACAAGTAATCTATGATATGTCCTGCTCACCCTTTTATCTTTTATTGATAATCTTTCTTTTTTATTTTACCTTTTTGGTCCATTTTCTTCCCCAAATAATCCTACTTACTTGACCTTTGATGCTTTTACAATGTTTTAGCCAGATTTTGTTTACGATCATGATCACTACTCAAAGATGAATAAGAAACTTATGATTGTGATTCTGTTGTTGAGCCGTCAACCAAATCTGATGTGCTTGAACATTGTTTAGCTCGATGTTTCGTTTTAGAATCTTGGTGAGCTTTAGAGGACTGATCATTCGAGTTATGCTTGGGGTTACAATCTAACTCATCAAGTTTGGGTATTTTGATGGATTATTTCCACCTAGATTCATTTCAGCCTGCCTTTGGGATCTTAATGCCTCAATTTCTGCCTGCATCTGATCACACTCTTTTTGTATGAAATTTTTTTCCTCAGTAATATGATTCACATGAGATGTGTTCACATGCTCATCATCGCCTATGATCCTTTTATTTTTGAGAGAATGTTCTATCTACATATCAGAATCTATGTCTTAAAAAACTCTGAAGGTTAATATGAAAGTTAGGTTTTGAATATTGTTATCCGGGTACCTTTCGCTCCCACTGTGGTCGAGTATTAGGTGAAGATAAAACCTGATCATAGGGTATTTTTGGTAAGTGTTTAAGTGGTTTATTGAATTTAAGATATGGAGTAGAGAGATAATTGAGGTGCTTCTGTTTAATGTGTAAATATATAATTTTTTAACCCTCTTAAATGCCCTCTTAAATGTTGTTATTTTGAGTCTTTATATGATAATTTTGGATCCATGGGCCAACCAGGTCGGGTCACAAATATGAATCAAACCTATGAGCCTCCAAGCCTACAAACCGTTATTCATTATAATTAAATACATAGCTACCACACAGCTTAATCAGTATGTCATAACTAGCACACAAATTAGTCAATTTGAATTTTATTTTGGGTCTAATATATAGCTAGCACACATCTTAGTCAGAGGCACTTTATGTTGGTGAAAAATATCCGATCCACTTTCTTCTTATTTTCCTCAAGAATTTCCGACCCCATCAAACGGAATAATGGTTGATGTCCAATATGGTTCAACCATTTGATATTAAAATTTTTAAATTGTAAACTTAGTAACTATATACGTTTATATTTACAATGTTTGGATACTTGTATCAATAACAAAGGAATGACACGGGAGACATAATTATAGACCACTTAGTGTTTAAGTGTGTTCACCATGGTTTATCATTAAGAAAGTTCATGAAAACGGTTCATATTAAGTTATTTTGATTAAATTTTATCTAATTAACCCGCCTTGAGGTATAAATATTTGGTTATGAGGCCTCGTTCTCCCCAATTCTTCAGTTTGGTTTTGGAGGATGATCTGTAGAACCGATTATGTTAAGGTTAGTAAGATAGAAAAAACACTTGTTTTGTTGGATAAATTGGACTTTTATGCGTGTAATGTGAATTCTTGGACTAATTTAGTTGCTAGGTACGCAAATATAAATTACTCCTATGAAGAATTTTGGGATAGTTCAAATCATGTTGGTAAAATATATAGTCGAATGGAGTCGTTTTAGTTTTTGCGCCAAACTAAAACTAGATTAGTGTATTCACCATTATGTTTTGTTACAATACCTTATATTTTCATTAATGTAATTGGTTTAATTAGGTTACGTGCGAGTGCGTTGGTTACAAATGATGCGCAAGAACTCGTTGATATGCTGTAGTTTGCTGGTCGTGGAAATTAGTTGATATGTGAGAGATAACCAAAATATTGGTATGAATAGATGAGGTGTTGACACATGAAAGTTGTGCACATGCATGCTCGGGTATGATTACTACTAGCTAGTTTCTATACAAGGCCACTTGTTCAGGAGCACGTATAAGCATGTATTACCGGGCACGTGATTTTGTCATTTGAGTAAGAACCATTAGTCATGTAAACTCATAGAATTGTGAGGCTAAGATAAGCTAGAACATCAATATAGTTCATGACATTACAACAAAAAGTTGTTATACGATATGTCGAGGAGATTGCCACACTTAGAGGATTTGTTATCATGAAGCACCTGCTAAAATACCATAAAAAACAAAGGTTCAATGGTACGACCTTTCGTAATATATTTTCTAGAAAAAATCGAGTTATTAATATTGAACAAACCACTCAAATAAAAATATTATGAAAAAATATGATATATAATAGTAAATTATGAAGTGTGATGTGCTCTTTTGTAGAGATTTGACTAGCTAATAGATGATTCTAAATTTTCAAAAACAATAAGAGCCTCACACATAGCTTAGTGGATAGTGGGTGCATAACTCTTGGGAGTTATCCCGATAAACTCGAGCGACATATTAGTTCTGAGGATAACTAATTGTTGAGGTTGTTAAGACTCTCTTGGATTATTTAAACAATCAAGTCTGTCGAAGTTCAGATTTATCGCAATTATAAAAGATAATAAAGGAATGTATATTTGTTTTTGTAGATCTTAATGTCGATACGCGCTTCTATAATATTCTTGTGAGCTATGTAAACAAATTTTTCCTTGATATTATGCAAGTGGTATGAATAGATAATAGTTTCATGTTACACGAATTCAATTATAGTTTAGAAACAAAGGCTTCAAGATTGATAACCTATCTCTTCCCAGACCCATATATTATACAATGCGCTTTGATTGCTTAAAAGTAATATTAAAATATATCTGACACATTAAAAATCTATAAATAAATAAATAATATAATATATCGGAAGTGATAGTGTGATTGATAATATAATTATGTTTTTACGTGAAAAAATCACTTTACATAATGAGAATATGTCACTGAATATTTATAAATGAAATACAAACAACTTTGACTTAATAAGGACAAATAAAATTCAAATAATAAAAAAATTGTTTATTTTTCTAAAAAAAGCATGCAATAAAAAAAATCAACACGTGTTTTTTGTCTACAGTTTTGAGTGTGTTAAGAAAAAGTAGACATATATAACATTACACCAATGTAAATTTTAGTTATTCATTTTAATTGATTAAGAACCTTTAGTTAGAAAAATTCTGCATTCTATGCATATAATCAAAACATATCTATGAACGACTAGTATGATAAGTAAGTTACAAAATGCATCAATTACAAAATTTGTACCATTGTACGTGATGTTGAAGTTGTGGTTGAATGTAACTCCATATGCGCATTGCAAAAAAGATGGTATAACAATGATGTGGAAATATTCGTATATGAGTCATATGGTACAAAAGAAACATATATTTGATTATTATATGTATTGTATTTCACGTTTGTATATGTTATCATTATGATTATGTTGTGATATAGTACAATGCATTCATGTTCTTTACATGTTTGTAGGGTAAAAAACACCAGTCATCCTCCACGTTGCAGCTTGTAACAAGTTCGTCCCTTACCTTTGAGGCTGTAATAAAGGGGTCCTTATCGTTTTATTAGGTAGAATAAAACCATCCTTTTCGAGTCCAGCCCAACATTTGTCCCCATAATACCCTTTGACCAGCCACATCAGCGATCCACGTACGACGTTGATGTGGAAACCTTAAACCTTAAACCCGGCCCAAGAACCAATCCTAATCCAATAACCCAGCCCAGTTTCTAACCCAAGAACCAACCCTGACCCAATAACCCAGCCCAGCCCTAACTAGTAACCCGAAATCAAATCGAAACCCCCCATTTCACTCCAAATCCTAATCCCTTCCTCTTTTCCCAATTCTCCTAACGAAACCTTAATTTCTTCTCCAAATCGAAACCCTCTTTTCACTCAATAAAACATCCAAGTTCAATCTCACCTGTTTAACAACCACATCGATAACCCAGAAATCTAACATCCAACTAACCTATTGTTGCAGTCTTCGTACTCATTGTTTCCACATCGATAACCCAGAAATCTAACATCCAACTAACCAATTGTTGCAGTCTTCGTACTCATTATTTCCACATCGATAACCCAGAACCCAGAAATCAAACATCTAACCCAGAAGCTCGAACTCCAGAAATCAAACATCCAACCTAGAAGCTCAAACTCCAGAAATCAAACATCCAACCTAGAAGCTCAAACTCCATAAATCAAACATCCAACCCAGAAGCTCGAACTCATTGTTTCGTATCCAAACAGCCAAGCACAAAAATGGTGAAGGAAGATTGCGATGGTAAGTCTTGCTTTCTATTTCTGTTGTTTGTTTCTGTTTTCAAGAAGCTCGAATTCGTTGTTGTTGATTATTGCAGTTTAGGGTTTAATAGAATCGTCGATTTAGGGTTTACTTTAAACCACTCGTCGATTTAGGGTTTCTATTACTTAACTACTGAGTGTGTTAGTTGATGTGCAATTTTGTATTGTTAGTTGTTGTGTAATTTTGTATTGACTAACTATTGAGTGTGTTAGTTGTCTGGATTGACTGGTGATATGGTTTTGTAGTATATGGGTTGGTAGTTGGTGTTGTTCTTGGTGTAGATTAGGGTTGTGCAGTGTGGATGATTTTGCTGTTGATAGTTTTAGGTTAATGTTGTTAACTTGTGGGTATATGGTTGCTGTTAATTATCGATTCAGGTTAATGCTATGTGTTTGGTGTTGTTCTTGACTGTGATTAGGGTTGTATATTATATTTCAGGTATAAATAACACCCTTTTTACTGCACACTACCACTATGATGGTGCTATTGTGGGTAAAAGAAAGTTAAAGTACAAAGGAGGGAAATGTGCAACTATAGACTACGTGAATCCAGACACGTTTAGTCTGTTGGAAATGCATAATATGTTGGATCTAACAGAAGAAAAGGGTAAGGGAGGGCATTACGTGTTCGCGTACAACGTATCTGGTGTGGACCGTCATCTGAAACTGATAGACTCTAATGCAGACGCTTTTGCGTTAACGCAGCGGCTTGGTCCAAAGAGGGAGGTGAACATATATGCAGACAGGACTCCACTGCTGGAGGTTATACTGACTCTAACAAAAGAAAAACACATGGCAGTTCCTATAGTCGACATCGATGGAACTTCAAGTATAATATTGGTAGGTGAAGATGATGGGGTAGGTGTAGATGTAGAGAAGGGTGTACATGTAGGTGAAGATAATGGGGTATGTGTAGATGTAGAGGAAGGTGTTGCTGGTGGTGGAGAAGAGGGGGTAGGTGTAGATGTAGAGGAGGGTGTACATGTAGGTGAAGATATGGAGGAAAAGGTATCTGTTAGTGGAGAAGAGGGGGTTAGTGTAGATGTAGAGGAGAGGGTTGCTGGTGGTGGAGAAGAGCGGGTTAGTGTAGATGTAGAGGAGGAACATGCTGGTGGAGTTGATAGGGTAGGTGTACTTGTAGAGGAGGGTGTACATGTAGGTGGAGATGATGGGGTAGGTGTAGATGTGGAGGAGGGGGTTGCTGATGGATTACATGGTGGTGAGGCAGATGGTGGTCATGGTGGTGGGGCAGATGATGCTCATGTTGCTGGGCCAGATGGTGTACAAGACAGTGTGGCAGATTTTGGTCATGGTGGTGTACAATACAGTGGGGCAGATTGTGGTCATGGTGGTGTACAATACAGTGGGGCAGATTGTGGTCATGGTGGGGAGGCAGATGGTGTTGTTCGGGGGGGGGGGGGGCAGATGGTGGTGTACAAGACAAGGGTGACGATGGTGGTATAGGTGCAAGGGGTGAAGTTTCCCTCGAAGATCTGGATGATTCATTCTTCGCCGACATTGATATGTCGCAGTTTGATACGAATAGGGAGCAACATGAAGGTAGTGATGGGAACGAAAGCGAAGATGGTAGTTATGAACCGGTGGATACAAGTGACAGTTTTAGTAGTAGTGAGGGGTCTGATGCAAGTGTTGACGTTGATAGTGGTACAAGCACAGATGGTGGTCATGGTGGTGGGGCAGATGATGCTCATGTTGCCGGGCCAGATGGTGTACAAGACAGTGTGGCAGATTGTGGTCATGGTGGTGTACACAGTGGGGCAGATTGTGGTCATAGTGGTGTACAAGACAGTGGGGCAGATTGTGGTCATGGTGGTGTACAAGACAATGGGGTAGATTGTGGTCATGGTGGTGTACAATACAGTGGGGGGTAGATTGTGGTCATGGTGGCGAGGCAGATGGTGTTGTTCAGGGGGTGGGGCAGATGGTGGTGTACAAGACAAGGGTGACGATGGTGGTGTGGGTGCAAGGGGTGAAGTTTCCCTCGAAGATCTGGATGATTCATTCTTCGCCGACATTGATATATCGCAGTTTGATACGAATAGGGAGCAATATGAAGGTAGTGATAGGAACGAAAGCGAAGATGGTAGTTATGAACCGGTGGATATAAGTGACAGTTTTAGTAGTAGTGAGGGGTCTGATGCAAGTGTTGACGTTGATAGTGGTACAAGCACAGAAGAAGAGTTCAACACCAGTGACAACTTGACCAGTCCTGGAGAGTCAGACGAGGACTGTACCACAAGGAGGAGAAAGAAATCGAGGCTGCCCAAGTTGAGAAGGTTCAGGACTCCCATTGAACTAAGGTTTATTGAGTTACAGGTTGGCCTTCAGTTTGGTTCGTCAGCACAGTTTAAAGAGACTGTCAAAGAGTATGGAATTAAACAGCAGTGCAATATCTACTGCGTTAAAAATGACAAGCTGAGGTGCTCTTTCAAGTGCCATTCAGAGAGCTATAATTGGTATATCTATGCTTCTTGCATTGGAAGTGCACCAAACTGGACCATTAAAACATTTAGGGATGACCACCAATGTGTGCCTACCAACAAGAACAGCAGTGTCAATAGTAGGTGGCTTGCCAAACAGTATCTCCACCGGTGGTAAGCTTATACAGACTGGTCAATCAGAAGTTTGATTGCCGACATCAGCAAGGAGTACCTGGTGAAGATAACAAGACCGAAAGCATACCGAGCAAGATCGAGGGCTATGAATTTGATACTTGGGGATGATAGGATTCAGTATAGAAGATTGAGGCAATACTGCCATGAAAACCTAAGGACAAATCTGGGGCCTACGATGATTGTGTAGTGTGATGAGAGGGTCTTTAAAAGAGTCTATGTATGTTTGGCTACTTTGAAAGAAGGGTTTAAGTCAGGGTGCAGACCGGTGTTGGTTATGGATGGTTGCTTTTTGAAGGGGGCATTTGGAGGGCAGTTTCTTGTAGCTGTTGCAGTGGATGCGAATGACCAAATGTATCCGTTGGCGTGGGCTGTTGTAGAGTCTGAAAACAGGGATAGTTGGACATGGTTTCTGCAGCTATTGGGCGACGATATCGACATACAGAACCATAGAGCATTTACGTGGATGTCAGACAAGCAGAAAGCCTTGTACTTGCCTTGCTTTCCCTTTTCCCCAACTCTGAGCACAGATTTTGTGCACGACATCTCTACGCAAATATGAAGAAAAACTTCCCTGGTAGAGAAGAGTACAACCTCTATTGGGCTTGCGCAAGGTCCACCTGGGTGGAACAGTTTAATTACTATATCGACCAGATGAAATAGTGCAATAGAGCCGCGTACGATTGGCTGTAAGAAAGACCTCCTACCCAATGGTCTAGGGCACATTACGACACTAAAAGTAAGCGCTCTATGCAGACGAGTAACCTAGCAGAATGTTTCAACGTAATTATATTAGACTATCATTCGAAAGGAATTAGAAGTCTACTGGAAGGGATAAGGGAGCAGACTGTTAGGAGGATTGTTAAGAAGATGATAGATGTTGACAAATAGGATCAACGAATATGCCCTGCAATTACAAAAAAATTGGCAAAGATTATTGGTAAGGATGGGGAGTGTCGTGTCCTACAATCGGGTAGGCCTAAGTTTCAAGTTACCGAAAACCAAAACTAGTATGTCATGGACATGGAAGAGCGCGAGTGTGCTTGTAGAGCATGGCAGTTATCGGGTGTGCCATGTTGCCATGCGGTTAGTACTATTTTTTTAATGGGAAGACGTCCAGTTGATTACGTTGCCAACTGCTTCCTAGTCGCAACTCAGAAGAGTATATATTCTCACATTATAAACCTGATTAATGGGTATAGAATGTGGCCTTCTAATCTGTTTCCACCAGTTGAAGCTCCACGATAGATCAAGGTTCGGGGGCGAAGGCAAACAGTAAGAAGGAAAGACAGGTCTGAGCTTTTTCAACCTCCTACAACAATGTCATCAGCTACAAGACTGTCCAAAGCATACAGCATACAGAAATGCAGAAAGTGTAAAGGTACAGGACACAATAAAAGACGCTGCGTTGGTGAAGCTGGAGGCACATCTACGGTCGATGATCCCACAACACCTGTACAAGGACAACAAGATGATCCCACAGTACCAACACCTGTACAAGGACAACAAGATGGAACGTATACCCAAATACCTGTAAGTCTCATCTACTTTTAAATGTAGCTTACTGTTTTAAACATTTCTTAATTATGTTCATTGTTTTAAAAACAGTTGAGGAGGGCAGGAATTGGGAATTCAGGAGTTCAGTCAGATGTAAGTGTGGTTGAGTGTTTTTAAATCCATTTCTTATTTAGTTGGCTGACTGTGGTTAAATTTGACTGAGTGTGGTTGAATTAAGTTGATTGTGGTTGAGTGTATTTATGTGTGGTTGATTGTGTTGTGTTGTGGTTGCATGTGTTGTGGTCCCAATAAGTCTTTATTTATATTTGTATGCCTTTATGCAGGGAAGTGTAAACTATTGTGTTGATAGAAGACGAGACAGGATGCATAGAAATGTGGTCCCAACTGTAAGTTTTTAACTTTTTATATTAAAGTAGTTTTGGACATATTAGACAAGTTGTGTGGGGAATCTAACTGTTCTTTATTTGTTTGATAAATAGGCTACTACACCCTCCTTTTTTTCATCTCAAAACAGCATCACATCCCCACATAACAGTTGGGTGAGGACAAAAAATATGCAACAGTATAAGGAAGCAACACAAGCATCAGCTTCGACGGGAAGCAAAAAGCGAAAACTCCATGATTCATGGTTACAGAATGCGAAGGCCAGAAAGTTGGATGTTCATCGAAGACTTGCACATCGAAATTCCGCGGCAACGTCGCACGGTGGTGCAGCAGCTGCTGCTGGTTCAGGTAACACAGTTGTTAACATTAACATTTCTGCTGGTGTTGTTACCGGATCTTGCGTTGGGAACTCAGGCAGTGTTGCCGCAGCAACAGGAGGTTCCCAATCATGGGTAGCGGGTAGTGAACCATCGGCGAAGCATGCTACGCCTTGATGGAAGGATCGTTCATTGTTAGTTAGTGTGGTGTTAGGAGTAGGTTTTTTGTATTAGCCGGTGAGGTTATTTTTGTTGTTTTTTTTACCTTCGGTAGCTTAATGTAATGGATACGAGTGGACTGTTGTAGTTGTTTTTAAGGTTATTGTTTGTTGTTTGTGTTAACATTAACAGTTAGACTTGATATTTTTTTGTATTTGAGATTGGAATATGATGTTGGGAAATATATTAGTCTTCTGTTACAGGTTGTAATGTTTTTGTGTTGCAGTCTCAATTGATTGTAAATTAATTGATTGTAAATTACAGGTCGATTGCATGTAAAATACAGGCCTATAACAGTTATATTTAACAACATAAATACAACAACATTACAGGTCTATACAGCAACATTACAGGTCTATATAGCAACATTACAGGTCTATACAACAAAAATTACAAGTCTATACAGCCAAAATTACAGGTCGATTGATTGTAAAATACAGGTCTTGAGCCACAAAATATTACAGAAATATTACGGGTCTATTTAACAACATAAATACATGTTGATTCAAATTAAATTACCAAAGATTACAAAATATTGTTCTCTTGACTTCTATCTATGAAGCAAATACAAAATACTGCAACACTTTGCAGTACCTTATAAAATTAACAGGTCGATTACCTATTACAGATTACAGTAGCTTCTACATGTGAGTCTCTCTACTGAAATTTAAAAATTACAAATACACAAACACTAACCCTACTACAATCAAGCATAGAAAAAGAACCCTAATTATAATCTTCTGCCAGCAACACTTAGCTTTCAACCTCTCAAGTTTCTTCAATAGGCAATTAATAACCAGCTTCGACTTATCATCAAGAGGTGGATCAACCCACCTAAAATACCCACAGTGCCTATTTCTCTGTGTAAATGGGTGTTGTAAAACAATTAGCAAAAAATTAGGGTAAAAAACATGTAAATCTAAAAACACACTTACCCTAAAATTTATATAGCCTGTAAACCTCCTACCCGGATTTGTGCGAGTCCATGATATACGAGTCACACTGTGTATACCACAATAACAGAGACCTTCCCCCATCAAATTGATAGAAACTTTGGATGTACTGTGAGACATTAATATGAGTGTGGATATCGATGAGAGATGAGAGAGGAGAAGGAAGAAGAAAGAGGGTTAGTCTTCTGGTTTAGGTTGGAACGCTAGAGAAGGAGATGAAATTTAGGGTTGATGGAAGGGGTTTAGGTGGGAATGAGAACGAGACAGACTCTTGATGTCGATCTAGGGTTAGAGGCTGGGCTGGGTTAGAGATGGGTATAGGGCTAACCTGGTTATAATATCTAAATGGGTCGGGTTTAAGGGTTGAAAGAAGGGTAAAAAAAGTAGGTTAAAGTAAAAATTGATTTTACTTTTTTTACTGTTGCCACATCAGCGTCCTACGTGGATCGCTGATGCGGCTGGTCAAAGGGTATTATGGGGACAAATGTTGGGCTGGACTCGAAAATGATGGTTTTATTCTACCTAATAAAACGATAAGGACCCCTTTATTACAGCCTCAAAGGTAAGGGGCGAACTTATTACAAGCTGCAAACGTGGAGGATGAGTGATGTTTTTTACTCCATGTTTGTAATAAAAAAATGTGGCTATACAAATGACTGTAACACTAAAATAAGAAGTAACACAATTTCAAAGATATGTGTAAGGGTTACCAATGCCAATAGTAATATAACAATACATGCACTTTTCATAACGTAATATGAACAATATGAAACCGAGTTTGGCACAATATATTTCAGTTAAAAAAAACTGATGACAAAAAAATGTTAGGACTTGTTGGTAGTATTATTGTTCAACATAGTTGCAAGATAGTTTTCAATCATCAAATCTGATAGCTCCGAGTACTAATTATTGATGTTGTATTGTATATTATCATACATATCGTATGTGTCTAGTTAATAATATTATATATATATATATATCATATATTAATTATTATGCTTTAGTATATTGGTTGAGATGTGCCTCGGTTTGAGAGTTGATATCGTACACGTATATATTGCTCATTGCATTTAAATACTTATGATGGAAGGTATTCTAAAAACTATTTGGTAGCTATCTCCAGATTTGTTTGTCATTGTGTAAGTCATATTATCCATACAATTTATTATTATTATTTTGTATTGTTGTTACTCCTATAACATTATATAATGCAATTGTTGACATCATGTACTAAAATACGTTTTTTATATGTTTATTATCTAACCACCATTTTTGTGTGAAGTAAAAATAGTTTCAAATAAAAAACTTAGCTTTATAGTGATCATGTGTGCTAAACATTTGGTGAGCCGGTACATGACTCCCTTACCGGGGTGCAGAATTGGGTTTGATTCATAGTTGTTGCCACATAGGGACAACCGTCTCGAAGAAGTCAAGTTGTTGCCAAAAATGGTCTAAGGTGATGATCAGATATGTCGCTAGAATCGAAAAGGGGCAAGGGCCGCGCTCAAATATCCATAATCTTTATCGTCACGAAAACTCTAAAAAATAAGACGACGCTTCCATCATTCCAGTCAGATGATATCATCCAGCGGATGACCTCTTGTTATAGAAGGGACACATATAACATCACCCGCGGGAGGGCATTCTCTAAGAAAGACGCTATCGAGGTCCATCCGAAAAGAGATTGATGGACACAAACAAGAGTTTTTATTTCATGCTCTATTAATCTCGCTCACAAATTAGATCGCATATATGTCATCAATATGACCACGATTTTTCCATTTCCGAGCCTAGTAGCATACATGCCTACCAGGTTATCCATAAGCGCTTTCGAGCCCTCCTTCCCATCTTGGAACACATACCATCAATTTGTAGTGAGTTGTGTAAAATTAACAAAAAAATACTCCTATGAACACTTAGATCCCGGACATGTCAATTTACATACACCTTAGAGGGGGGAGCAAAACTTGAAATACGTTCTAGTCACGTCCATGTTGGCTCAAGAAATATTGGTAGATGATCTATTCCAAAAATTCAAAAAAATAATTAGACAAATACAATAGAAAAAACGACCTCGAGCATCACATCGAGCAGTTCTGAAATAAGATAATGAGGTTCAACTGATAGACTCACATTTTCTCTTACATTCTAAGGTAATATCCTAACATGGTTTAAATTATTTCCTCCGGGATCGATTCACACATTATGAAATTTATGGATCGTGTTTTGGAATTACTTTATTGAGAATAAAGTAATCCATGAAGATAAGGATTATATATTCCATTGTAAACTAGAAAATGACCGAAAGTTTGTGTGACTACACCAAGAGTTTTTTAAAACTAAGAGCAACCTCGGAAACTGCTACAATCTGGTGACATATATTGTGAACCACCAAAGTATGCTCCCCGTATGCTGGCCAAAGACATAATGAAATATAAGGTAATTCCTTTGGATAACTTTAATTCTAGATATATATAAAAATAAGATGGAGAAGACTATACGAGCTAGGATGACGGGAAGCCCGAACACCTATCCTTCATACCATCTCACATATGTATGATCTGAGCCCCTCATTGTGGCTCCAGTTTAATCAAATAAAAATTTTGTGGAGCCGTCTCAATGACAATATTCTTTCAAAAACCAAAATTCTCGTAATGTTAACTAAAGACCCGCAATGGTTCAAGAATCTCAACAACACATGTGTTTGAATACCCAATATACATATCTCACTTGAGGAATAGCCAGTATCTATGACAGAGATAAAGTTTTAGTGTGTTCCCAAAAACCTGGGAAATATGGACCTTAAATGTGTTAAAAAATCCTAACAAGCTATGTAAGTATCATAACGACATTAAGCGTCACACGCGAGAGTGTAAGGCCTTGAGAGATAAGATTCAAAACCTTATTGATGATGGTAAGCTATAAATTTTTGTCAAGGGCCCAAACCTTTATACATCTAAAAAAATCAAACTAATCACCATTCGAAACCCATGGATGAGCCCCCGTCAGGTAGAACCTAAAACCGCAACACCATATGCAAGTGAATCCATGGCATTTTGGGAACGCCTATAAAAAATATTTGGATCTCGATTCGAATTGGAAAATACTATGAAATATGTTTTGGAGGGACACCATTACATGAATCACCATGTTTTCCGATAAGTGCCACATATCTCACCTTGAGACCTACTAAATCAAGCAAAGGTCAATTCACATATATCGTTGAAATTGCGTGCTGAGGTTAGAAGAATAAGTTTTGACACATGTAGATCTGCGAATACCCTTTTAAAAAAAGAGTTATGATAAAATATGAGGCATAACACCTCTTCACCCTTGAAAAAGGTCTTAACGAGCTTCAGTTGAACTGAGACTCGAATACTCGGTAAGTGAGACTAGATATCACCCTCAAACAAGGAGAATACAAGTAATAATACAATATCACATAATGATAATAGACAAGCTATCGACATACAATGATATTCTCGACTGACCATGGCTTAATCAGATACATGCTATCATATCCATTATATATCAATGCATATTTTTATAGTAAAGTGAAAAAGTGTTTATATTGTAACTAATAACCAAAGATATGTCAAATAAAAAAAATGCTCACCTATACTAGTTGCGTGTGTTGTAAAAAATAATATGCATGATTATTGTTGGGAATATGGGTGTTGTGAATATGGGGTTCCGCATATTCCGCCTCCGTATATAAGTAAGAACACAACCGATCTCTACACTAGTATGATATTGTCCACTTTGGCACCCGAAGGTCCTCACGGCTTTGCATTTGGTCCACTACCAAAAGGCTTCATACTAGTTGAGGTATGTTCTCACTTATATACCATTGATCATTCCCATGTTTAACCGATGTGGGATATGGGACTTTGGTCGCCATCCTAACAAATCCTCCTCTCGAACAAAGTACCACTTAGCCTCCTCTTAATTGACTTTCATCCACTCACTCTAATCAGAGATTGCTCCACCTGAGCAATAGAGCTTTTTACAGCAGATCTATCTAATAACTCGACCATCCTGCGCCTGTTCCTTAGCTCCACTATCCACTCCAATCAAGTACCACCGTTTGATGAGTCATGGGCACTCCGAACTAGGATGTATAGAGTAGATTATTCACCTTGAGCATGACTACTGGTTCATCATGTTCGACCTCCGAGAATATTACCACCATCGCGTTCCGTCTGGGCCTGACGCTCTGATACCACGTGTTGGGAATATGGGTGTTGTGAATATGGGGTTCTGCATATTCCGCCTTCGTATTATAAGTAAGAACACAACCGATCTCTACACTAGTATGATATTGTCCGCTTTGGCACCCGAAGGTCCTCACGGCTTTGTATTTGGTCCACTACCAAAAGGCCTCATACTAGTTGAGGTATGTTCTCACTTATATACCATTGATCCTTCCCATGTTTAACCGATGTGGGATGTGGGACTTTGGTCGCCATCCTAACAATTATGTCATATATTAGCAAACTAGACTTGTAAATCCATGGCTAATTTCTCTAAAAGATGTTTTAGTCAGACTACTTAAAGCAAGTATGAGTCCTCTATTTGTTGGTGGTACTTATATATGAATTTCACATTTTTTGTTTTTGCGTCTAAACCCTTTATACTATAGATTTTTCATAAAGAAAATTATAGTTTACCAAATTTTATTTTTATAATATAAAAACTCATCTAATATAAACCTAAATACTATATGATAACATTATTATTTTCAATTTTGAAAATAACTACATGGAAAAAAACTGTGTTCACCCAACCTTACATTAATTTAATTACTATATACTTTAGTTGTCCAAATTTAATCATTCATTACATGTTAATTTTCCATCCTTAATAAAAAAGAAGAAGTAATAATAGTTCATACTTACCCATAATATTGTAAAGATTAAATACAACATTGACAATATTACATTAAAACACAGAATATAAATACCAAAAGTAATCCAAAATACATAATATAACACTAAAATATCAAATATAAATAGTAAATCTAGTACAAAATGACTATGAAATATGATCCACAATAGAGTACATATGATAAAACATATATTGGATTACTTCATGATTCACATTGAATGATCGATGTACACTTTTAATTCTTAGGTGACCTCCATGCAACTATCATATTAATGCACTATCATGATCATTGTATACGTACCATGACATGATTCACAACGTCATTTTAACTCATCTCGCACCTCCATGTAAGATACTCCAAAGTATAAAATTATTTCCATTTATATGCATAACAAACCTCTCTCACAAGATGCGTAAAGTAAATTCCTACAAAGCTGCCCATATCTGGTCACTCGATTACTATATTATAAAAAGTTATCTATTTGTACCGTCTAGTTTTCAGAATTTAATTGTGCAAAGAATTTTATAGATACCTTGTACCCATCTGAACTAGCGTACTGCTCAATCTAAATAATATGCCTCATATTGTCTAAACCGACAATATTGCATGTGTACCAAGCTACTTCTTAAACAAGATAAAAGTCATGGATCGATTCATATGACTGGAAAATAACCTACAAAATAAAAGTATTAATTAAACATATTAAAAATATTTAAATAACTATATTTAACAAATACTAAAAAGTATGTATTGCAAGTTAAGTCAACTTTATTGTGAGGACTCAACAAAATTCACAAGTTTCTTTAAGATATGACTACCTCCCTATGGATGGTAAGACAGACGTGTACTAAAAATGTATAACTAAAAAAAGGTTAATGGTGTAAGTAACGAGCATCATTATAAAGCCGCATGTGGTCCTTGTTTCATGCTCTGAAGTTTATTCCAAATAATGATATATATGCGTCAATACGTATATATACCACTAATACTCATCCATCTGATGCGTCATTTCATAAAATAGAAACACCTACTTAATGTTTAATGTATATATATTTTTTGTTAACAAATATAGTATATTCAAACATGTACAATAAATAAACACATGTTGTCTGAGTCACCTCTATCTCAGTGATTATTGGATTTTTGTCATGAAATGCGGTGCTACTAAAGCTATTGCGGAGAAAACTTACCCAACACTTTTCTACATCTCAATCGCCACACATAACTCACTAAAATATATGCATAAGAGGTTGTAAGACTCAACATACATCACATCTTTATTATATTTCTCATAATACAGAAATCGTACAATCGTACATGTGCATTCAACCTTGTAATCACGTGCGCATCATCATCATCTAAGGTGATGTTCGTCTCATGTAAAATGTTAGTTTCCGAATTCTGCCTCTCGATTAATACTTTCATAATCAATGAGTTGAGATTGAAATTTTCCAACGGTCGATAAGCCTCCCAAATGGTGGTCCATATAAAACCATTTTCATTTGACACTACGGTCCGATAATCTACCCTATAAGGCTCGCATAACGCGTTTAAACTAATAACCCTCTCCAACAATAAAATTAATGTTAAAAAAACATTATTATTTAAATTAACTTAAATAACATATATCATATGATTCGTACGATTTGTACTATTATCTCGTATTAGTAGGTCATACGATTTTTGAAATTACTACTAAACAACAAAGCTAACCGATCAAGATACGTAGCCTAATTTGTTTGTCGTTGAATAAAATGTGCATGGAAAGGGACTTACATCCAAAGCATTATCTTCTATAGCCTTTATAGGGTTAATATGTAAGGTAGAACTTGTTATATTGTCTATCTCTCATAATACATCTATTACATGATCATTTTTTTTATAATTTGATTCTTTTTAAATAATCGTGTTAATATCGAAACGTATTGAACATGTGGATTTGAAAAAATAATTTACGTCATAATATAATAATCAGATAATAAAGAATAAAAAGTTTGTGAATCAGTTTTCTAGTTGTAGCCATTTTTTGTCATCTGCCCCAAAAAACCAAGGTAAACTCCGATAAATGGTTGCTGGATTTTACTTTGGATTCTCTTGTATTTTATGGAATCTATTGTTCTTCGCCAAATGTCAAGGTAAGAACACAAAAGTCGGTGTTTTGATGCCTTAGTTTTTGGAGAAGGAAAGACAATGATTCGAGCTGATTGGATGGACGAAACCATTTCAAATGGACTGTATAACTCATTTATAACTTTAATGTATCTAAACAATAACTAAATCTAAAATCAGCTTTTTTATTATCTTATTAAGATTTTATTCGGATCTTACAAAAATCAATGTATTTTTGATTAACAACCAAAATTGGAAACAAGCAATTACATTACCTTTTTGTGAGTTGCTATAAATTGATGAAAGAAACCTACTTTTTAAAATTGATTATAATAATATGAATAAAATGCAAAGAAAATATATATATATATTTAAAATAAAATAATTCTAATGAATAATGTTTATATATTGACTTTTGCTAAATACAGAAATTTATCCACAACCATAATCATGGATAATAATTTTGATTTCTTTAATATTATATTAATGATTAAGCTGACTGAACTATGTTTATAGTAAATTTAATTAACCGATAAGAGAAATAAAATTATCAAAAAACACATAAAAGATAACTTAGTTTGATATTTTTAACTATAAAACACTATTGGTCTTTCATATTTTACGTTTTTCTCATTATGGTCCATTTTGTATTTGGAGCTTTATGTAAAAAAAACTTCTTCTATTACACTATTTTGTGATGTTAAAAGTTTTAATATCTTCAAAAATTCCCCTGGTTCTTTGAGCTACAACTCTCACCGTGTCCTCTAAAGTAAAATCTTGAAATGTTAACCATTTTATTACATTTATTGATGTTTTAAGATGCAACCAATTTTATTTAATATCTTCTTCACTTTGCTTCTAAGTTATCTCTTCTAAGTGAGGTGGTTGATTTTCAGATTATAAAAACAATTGGTCACAAAGCAATAGGTTGAACTAGTATTTCTTTCCCAACATGGCATAAAAAAGCACAATCTTTTCCATTATTTACTTTCATCCAATTGTTAAATCCCTTAAAAATAAATGTATCTGAACTACACCCTCCTAATGAGTTTTTTTGCAAAAAAAAAACAATAAAAATAGTATACTGCATTTTTATCAGAGGAATACTCTAACCAATGAAATTTCTGAAAGCAAGAATTTTGAAATTGATGAGGATGTTGTTCAGGGCATGAGTAAAGATAAACTTGTATTGGTTGATACATACCAAAAACAGTATATACCCTCCTAAATAAATCCTTTTTATTTGGATCGTAAGATTCAATTTATCTACGCAAGCTAGATATCAAAAACTTAAAATCATTACATTTGCCAATATTAACAATACCTTCATCAATGGTCTCGAAGTTTGAGACGATTTTTCTTTCTCAATGTTGGTTTTTTCTAAAATAATAGATTTATCTTCATTGACTTCTATTGAGGCTGTAATTTGTGCTTGCATATTATCTTCACACACATTTTTTCTTCTTTTGGGGTTTAAAAAATGAAATAATTTGTTTTTTCCTACTGCTAATTCATGTTTCAGATAATAAAAGAGGGGAAACTAGAGTTAAGGATTGTAAATGGGTATCTATGTGAATGAGAGTTTTAGAAATAAGAATCAGACATTAGGCTTGTAAATGTAATTAATATTACAAGATTTAATTGAATATTTTTTTATCTAAATCCTAATATAATGAAAAAATTGTAGTTTTAAATAAAATTTAATAATACTTGGGGATGGGGAGAAATATAATATGAGGAACGATCATATATTTCAAAAACAATCATAGACATTTTGGTACTACAGTGTAATTGGTTGGAACAGAGGCTCATCCTGGTCCTCTGGTTCAGTCACCTCTTGAACTGAACCACGCATTCAGGGACTAAAGAGTTTTTTTAGAAACATAAAAGACTCATTTAATTAAAAAAAATTGAGAATCATGGATCATATTGAGACTTTTGCCAAACAAGGATGACCAACAATGCAAATTTTTGAAACATAAATGAATTGTTTAATACAAAAAATGAACATAAAGACAATACTCAGACAAACATGAAACATAAAAGACCAACATTGATTTTTGCCCGATATTTTATGAAGTTTTTCAAATTTAATTTGAAATTGTAATATCAAATTTCAAAATTTCTACTTTATTGATTTAGAATATTTTCTTCGATACTTAAGGTTTTAACTAGAATCTTATAATATATTATATAAAACTATAATCAAAATTAAATATGGAATTTAAAAAAGGTTTAGTTAATCCAATTTTGTAATAAAAAAATAAAATTATATCTAACTTTAATAAGTTATGACCAACAAAAAAGAGAGTATTAATACTCAAACCCAAATTTAATATCTACTTAAAACCTCAACTATCAGATATATCCATTCAATATCCAAATATGGTAATTAATTACCATTTAATATATACTCTTTTAATAATATCTTAAACACCATTCTTCACACATGTCATATCATTTTTTGTGTGCGTTTTAAAAGTTTGTATCTTTCAAACTTCAGCTCGGGATTTTTTTTAAAATTACCATCGGTTTTGTTTTTAAAGAAGGACAAACTAGTCCATAAATGATAGGCGGAGTCCGGGTACAAAGTGAGAATGTGAGCTAAGGTGTTATAAAATTCCATTACGGTATGAATCTAAAAAATCTCTAATTGCAGCATTGCTCGACCCGTACCATACTTCAAAATGACTTATAGTAGGAAAATAGTAAAATCTTTATTTTTGATAAATCATGCATAAGTTAGTGCACTTGCTTATCGTAGTGTATCATATAAGAAGTTAGATCACGTACGACAACTGACCGAGACTTGAGTGACGTAACATCAAATATTTTACCTCTAACAAGCATCATACGAAGAGTCATCTTGCAAAAATATGCAATAATTAGGTTTGAAATGTTTCAATATGTAAGTTTTCAACAAAAAAAATATAAAAATACACTTATAAAATGTAAACTATATATTATTCGTTGAAACATAATATCAAAAGTAGTAAAAAAACTATCACACGATATATCAAATTCAAACGAAAAATCATACATTAGACATGTAACATCTGCATCTAATCGAACCAAATATGCCTTGGTTTTGACGGGGGTGATGCGACTTACAATCACCATCATCACACATACCTGCACGATTAACTTCATCATTTTCATGTATATTTCGCGACGAAATAAAACATAGTCACGCTAAACGTGTGAATATGTTCTTATTCATCATTTTTAGTACGACACGGCGATAAAGTTCATTGCACAGTTCGTGCGACACTTGGTTTCTATAACATTCCAAACAATCTCAAATCTTTCAAATCTATCGCTAATTCGACAAATATGCATCTAAAACGTAGATCCGGAATAACCCTACACTATACAACTAACTAATTATTAACAAACAACTATATATATATATATATATGCCCCCAAGGGGTAGCCGAGTTGGTTGAGTATGGCATTCTTATAACCAAAAGGTCATGAGTTCGAGTCCCTCTACATACGCTTTCTTGGCTGAGCCTGTCACCTTGTGTGGTTTACCTTCTGGCGTTGGTTTGCAGGCTATCGCGTCAGACTGAGGGTTTACCCTGTGCGCACTCATTGCACTCTGAATAGCGGCTGCGGGTTCCCTCCGAAAAAAAAAAAAAAAAAAAAAAAACTATATATATATATATATAATTTAAAGTTTAAATAACTAACAAACTAAAAAAAATTAAAACAAATATAAAATATATCATGTAACTTACCACACGTCTCAATTTGTTTATAAATTCAAACTTTACAAACCAATTTTTTCAAATAAATTTTTTTAAAAGAAACATAAAATAAATTTATTGGTAAAAGCTCTAATAAAAATCAATACATGCAAATTTGTTTATGAAATATCTAAAATACAAAATCTAACAGTAATATTATAATATTAGGCTAAAAATCGTGGTTAGTGACGGAGTCGGTCATTTGTTTGAAAAGTGCTATTTATCTAATTTTTGTATCAAAACAATGATTTTGTTTTGCCGGTGGTCACTATTTTTGATTTTTTTTTATATTTTTGGTTACCACTAGTGACCATAAACACAAAAATGAAATAAAAACAATTTTGATACAAATATAACTCGAATAACATTTTAAAATAAATAATTATCTTCACTAACTCACGAGAGTTCTTAGTTTAAAATTAACAGCAAAAACAAAAAAATCTAACAAAAACCTAACAAAAATATTATTTTTTTTAAAATTTAATATATAATATAATTTTAAATTTTATGATTCAACCCATTTTTTTTTATAGGATCTCAATTGAAAGCCCACATTTTATGAGCCGAGAAAAAAACTCACCGCTACCACTGAAAACCGATACAAAACAAAAGCTCAAAAAGGTATTGGCCCCAGTGACCCCTCCGGTACTCAAGGCCACGTTAGCCACCGGCCATCCTTGTCAGCGCCACCATTAAAGCCACGTGCGATAAACAACGCACGTGGGGGACCCAACAATAAATTGTACAGATACGTTTTGAGTCACTATTTGATGTACTTAGACATATACTATCTCCATATGCAAGTGATACTAAAATCGTTTATTGTAAATGGAAAATTACATAGTACTGTTTATTATCTTTTTAGTTTATACTTTTAGAATGAAAAATTACATTGAATATTGTTAGCAAATGTATAAGTTAAATAATTTATCATCAATTTTTAAATAAATAAAATTGAATGGTTTATTATTATAGTTGATAACAAGAGAAGTACTCTGGATTTACGTATTCCGACCACGAAAGCTTATGAATTTATTTGGTTTAATGGTTTATATTCATGGTTTTTAGCGAGATATATTCAATTTGTTTTATCTATTTTATCGTTAAAAAATTAAAAATTAATTCTCGACAATAACGACTACTTAATTATTATTTTAAATTTTGAATTTTATTTAATTTGATTTTATTATGTATTAATATAAAATTCTAAATTTATATTTGAATAATATATAATCCATAATTATCTCACCAATTATATTATTTATACCAATTATATTATTTATGGAACCGATCGGTTATAAGGAGGAATAATCTATCTCCAATAATAAATGATAGATACCAAAACAAAGTCAAGATCGTCGAGCCGATAAACCCTACATGCAAGCCCAACAAAATACTCGACTAATACATAAACAGATAGAGCGACTAATGCACGACCACTTGATTGAGGTAATTGATCTCCAAGGAAAAGTGAATGAATTATAGCGGTGTTTGCTACCATCTCTTTGCGTATGCTCACAAGTTCATGGTAGGATGGACCATGTCAAATGGATCATTCTCGGTTCTGAGTAGGGGATAATGTTTTGGACTTACAGTCCGTTCCACACAATCATACACCGTGAGAATCTCATACATATCCTCTTTCAATGATACTACTATCGTGCAATATTCCATCAAGGTTGGAATCCGACACCGGCCAAAATACAAAAACAAACTATAATCGGTCTCTATTAGGATGTGCAGTGGGATCATATTTCAAAACATTGATGAATGAAACCACAACTTGATGTCCTATATTTCTTACAATAGAACCCTCATGGATCCAAAATCATATTGGGCAACCTCTAACTCCACCTTCTAATGCCAAAGATTCTTTTAGAGCGAGATGACTGAATGTTCGCTTATACAACCAATGACGATGGCCTATCTAACATTTGTGCTATAATATTCTCATGGTAGAAGCTCTTATCATTATAGAGTGACATATAACCAATCTATTTGGGCTTAATTTTAAGGTGCACACTAGAACATCTTTTTTGAAGTCATCCAATACTAGTCTATCTATTTATAACATCCATAAAGAGATCCTTACAATACCACATCTTAATAAAATGACTTTTACAAGACCACACCTCAATAAAATGAATTTTAAAAGACTAGATCACAATTTTTCATTCTTTGAAGCTTACATTCTTCAGGGCATCCTACTTATTTGACGGAAATGATAAGTTTTGGTTCAAACCTTGAGGTCACGTTGAGAAGAAATAAAAGTAAGCTTTATAGAGTTCACATTTAACCCTTGTGATTCTGTATCAAGAGCTTTCTTTAAAGTTTAATCCATTTAATATGGAGAATTATGAAGGTTCAAAATATGCGGCGCATCACATTGAATATTTTATAAACGAAATAATGTTCTTTGCTGGAGATGATTTTTTGTTTTGTCGTGTTATCTCAATGGACTAAAGGGGAAACTCTCTAACGGGGTTTAACGAGTTTTCCTAAGGATCCATGCATACTCTTGAGTGTTTTTAGACTCATTTTAAGGACCAAATTATTGACATCAAAGTAATTAAGACATATAAAGACTCCATAATGCACTATAAACAAAAACATGAACAAAGCCTGCAAAATTATACCAGCCGTTTTGAGAAATCCTAAAACTACTAGGAGAAATATAATGAGGCCCTCACCTTGGCATCAAACAGATAAAGATCAATGCATTTCTCGTTATCAGAGAAGTTAATGAAAACTAATGTAGTATGTATGGTAATCTATTAACACAGATCGAGTCATAGATAAAGGTGAATTAAACGATACATGTTTGGTTTTACGGTCATAATACAACAACCATTTTTTCAATAATGGCATCACCATACCGACCACAAGACTTAATATATTCGTAGAGTATTACAGACCTTCTTTTAGGGGAGATACTAGAGAGGTCAACAGAGGTCTGGAGCGCTATGGATATGGTTATATAGCCAATTTTCAGCAAATTTATGGCTACAATGATAGAGTTTATACATACATTACATACACTGTAACGAGGGTTTACAAAGTCCTCATCTCTTTACAAATATCATAACGGGTCAGATCATTCTACCGGAGACTGTAGAGATTTAAATGAAGTAATTCAATCTATAACTGACAAAGGAAATCTTGTAAAATTTATCCTTAGTCACGATTTCTTGAGAAAGAACATTTAAATAATAAGGAAAAATCTTATACCAGTCGATACGCTTTAGCTGATTGGTCAGGCTGCAACACCGCTTGAGGCTCCTCTTAAAGTCGCACTGCTAATAATGATCGTAACCTCTAAACCTGAATCACTGCTTATTATGGATTTTTTTATGATTGTTTAGACCATGATCGTAAATAATATGTATAGATAACTAGTGTAAAAGGTGATTTTATTTTTAAATTTATAAACTTATCAAGAAATAGGGATGTCTTAGACTTGGAGATTCAATTTAAAGGTCATTCATCTGCTCATATTTACCAAAACATGTATATGCAAATTAATTTTTATGATAATGATCTGCATGGAGTAGCTGACCTCCATCAAGATATTTTGATAATCACTTCTGAAATAACTAGAGTAGAAGTATATAGAATTTTGGTTGACATTAAGAGCTCTGCCAACTTCTTATTCAAGGTTCTCAATGAAAAGATGAACAACATCCATACATTGCGTAACCCATACACTAACTAGATTCGTCGGGAGAAAAACAAAGCCAGTGAGAGAGTTTAATGCATATATAGCCCTCTGAAGACATAGCTCGAGGCCGAAAGTATGATCTATGATTGGTAGTCAATGTAACATTTTTCTACAATATTAGACATTTGTTAACTTTAATGCATGCAATGGCTTCCATAATTTAACAACATGTAAGATATTATATGCATGGTAGAATAATTATTGTCTACAGTAGTCAATGGGTCATACAAATTTGTTATTCATAATCCCTATCAAATAATAAGTAGCAATTTATTAAAGCCTCTATTGATCTGGTGAAAGAAGTCAGTACACAAGAGGTTTACACCTTCACTTTAGTGGGAGAAGTCACACAAAACCGAGGGGTTGGGGTGGTAATTGATAAGTCCGGAATTATTCACCACCACTCACTGTGAAAATCGGACAGAGGTAATCCGGACAATAGGCGCCCACTGAACTATCCGGACAGGACAATAAATACTACACCTTTTGACTAAGCTAATTGCTAATCTGCTTAATCAACTAATGGATCTTTAAACTCGACCCGTTTTCATAGTTTGACCCGAAAGCCAATGGGTCCATAATTAAGGGTATAAATACACAACCACTTTCATTAATAAGGGTAATGAACATTTAATACAACCAGGCAACTCAAATCTCTCACTACAAAGCACCCAAACATTTAATACCCTTAAAATTCCTCAAAACATCTGCCAAAATTACCTTTAGTCCAAAATAATCATCACCAGTAATAGTTTGGACAACCTGAAATAGTCCATATATTTGACAGAACCTAGAGACATTTTGGAAGAAATAGAGCTACATCATAAGCAAAGTTTAAGAGTTGGAGGAGAACTTTCAAGTACTATGCACACATATATTTTAAATTTTTTAACCAGGAAACTTAATATTTTTGCTTGGAAGACAGATGATAGAAGTAAAGTATCATAAGATATTATTTTCCATTGTCTGGCCAATGGTCCCCGCTTCTAGCCGATCAAGCAAAAATAGGTGACATTTCTCCTAAAAAAATACCGAGACCATTATGGCATACGTAGATAAGTTAATCACGATATGGCATATTAGTGAGATTCCTTTTCCCTTTAGGACCGTGAACCCCGTCATACTTCAAGATAAATATGACTGATGGCGTATGTGCATCAATTTTACAGACCCAAACAAAATCTGCCCTAAGGATTTGTTTCCCGCTCCACATATCGATCATCTCACAAATATTAACTTAAGGAAACATTTTATTTCTTTTATGAATGCTAACTCAGGATTCAACTAGATGAGGGTCCATCTGGATGACTATTAATGAAAGAGTTTTATAACTGAGCATGACCTGCATTACTGCAAAGTAATGCTCTTACGGATTAAAAACGTGGGTACTTCCTAAATGGTTTGTGAACAAGAAATTTGCCCAACGATTAAGGATAAACATGAAAGCTAATTTAGATATTATGCTTGTTAAGAGTGGTCGTGACACTGAATATTAGTTGATCTGATAGAGACCTTTGTGAACTTATGGTTCACTAACCTCAGGCTAAACCATAGAAATGTACATTTGGGGCACGAATTGGAATTCTTTTAGGATTTATGGTCAGTGAGAGAGGCATTGAGGCTGATCCATCCCAACTATCATCTTTGGACATCATAAAGCTTCCTCAATCTATTCAACAATAGACATCCCAAAATTGTTTCATGCCTTGATCTTCAGATAAATGTTTTAAATTCTTGCAGATGTTGAAGGGAAAATGAAGGTTCAATTAGACTAAAAAATGTGATGCGGTTTTTAACAAAATCAAGTGATTTTGGCTTTCTCTGAAATTTTATCAAAAATAGTTTAAGGGGAGGATCTTTGTATTAATTTAAAAGTGTACATGTAATCTTATTAAGAGAGAAAGTAAATTTACTAGATTTGTTTTTAATACGTTAGTATAACTCTTATCAATGTCAAAACAATATATCTTCAATTAGAAAAGCTGGTTTTGCGATTAATGATCGTCGCAGGTAAAATGCATCATTATTTTTAAGCTCACACAATAGTTGTTTGGACATCTTTCCATTTGTTATGTTCCATAAAACCCGATATATCAAGTAAGTTAACTAGGTGGTCGATTGAGCTAGGGGACTTTAAAATTCATTTTGAGCATCTTACGGTTATACACGACCTCTAATATCGAGTTTAGATATGAGATCACTATCATCGGTCTACGGTTGGCAAAGGCGTGTGATGCACAAAAATAATTTTCGTTATACGACTCTCAACTCAAGTCTTGATAAATCATAATTTGTGTCCGACCAAGGAAAATAAGGACAATTTATTTAAGTAAATTATGGTTATAAAATACCATGTCTATCTGTTCGGTCATTTGCGGTTCAAGTAAATCATTAGAACTAAGAACATGCTCGCAAATTATTTTTTGAATATATTATAGGCAGACCAAACACCGCAGGTTATACACTAGGAACACCCAATTATTGAATCAACGCCCAACAATAAAAAAAAAATCAATTTACGGTATTAGATATAAACGATTGGCACACTCCGATCAGAAAGTACTTGATAAATGAAACATTACCATAGATAAAATTTCAGCAAGAATCCTCAGAGTCTAGTGTGCACGTTCTGTTATATTGCGATACTAACTTTAGTAGACCTATAATCAAAATTGCTACTTGGTTATGCGTAACCCCTTATCCAACCCAAAGGAAAACTATATGGTGTCCTTTTAAACCTCGAACCAACCCACTATTTAACAACCCTTTTAGTGAGGAACCTAACCCATATGACAACTATTTGGTGATATTTTTAAGCGTGTAACCAACCACCATATAACTATTCGACAAATGTTTAAGCGTATAACCAAACAGTGGGATAACTTTTTTTGTTAATTATGGGTTTAAAGCAACCTGTTAATCTTTAAATGGGTCTCATACATAGTTGTTAGTATCGCGATATGTATCGTTCGTATCGCGATACTTATCGGATTCTAAACTCCCAGCGATACGTATCTTATTATGTATCGCTGGGTTTGTGTATCGGACGATACATATATAATATCGTAGGATACGATAAATATCGAACATATCGTATTATCGTACGATAAAAAAATTCTTTAGAATTCATAATGTTTTGAAGATAAAGGAATTCGAATTTGTAAGGTTTTGAAGATAAAAGAATGAAGATCTGAGTTAAGTTTAAAGTAACTGCTACAAAAGTGTGTAACTGTCAGTATGTAACTGTAAAGTTTGTAATTTTAAAACTGCAAATTGTATTCAAGTAGTAAACAATTTTATCAGAAATCTAGTAAACAATTAATTAAACATAAAAGGCTCAATTAATATTGTATCTGAATTATTGTCTGAACTATTAAAACATGAAGATGCAGACTAATTCACACCATGCAAATATGTTAGTTTAAATTTAATATCAAATTATATATTTTCAAAATTTAAACTAATCTTTTAACAGTCTGTAGCCTTTAGCATACATTAAAAGAGACTATAGAAGAGTTTTAACTTTTAAGAACAAGAAGGTTAAGGTTATAGGTCAAAAGGTAACATTAGCATATTAAAAGAGCTCTCTAGTCTAGGAGCAGTAAAAAGAGATGAGTGTATAATATATGTTTTATAATATATATATATATATATATATATATATATATATATATATATATATATATATATATTTATTAATAGATCACTGTATCTTACGATACGATACGATTCGCGATACACGATATGGTAAAAACCAAAATCGATACACGATACGATACACGATTTGACAACTATGGTCTCATATATTAATTGGATTTCATATTGATTAGATATCTTATTAATTGAGTCTCATATATTAATTAAGTTTTCTTATTAATTTGGTTTTCGATATTAATTACATTTCCTATTAATTGAGTGTTTAATATTAATTATATTTTCTATTAATTTAGTCTTTATATCAATTAAATTTCTTATTAACCATTCTTATATAGTAATTTCTTTATTAATTAATCATCTATATTAACTAGATTTCTTATTTGAATCTTCTATACTAATAAAAGATTTTCTATTAATTAAGTATTCTATATTAATTGAATTTTTTATTAATTGGATATTCTATATTAATAATATTTTCTATTTTGTTTCTTAATAAAGGGATTAAGAGGTTTCCAACCTATAAATTAAAGAAGATAATTATTTGCAGTGTGTGGTAAGACGAGACAAAAGATGAGCGACGATTCAAATAAGATCGGCGAGTATGATTGTAAAGAGTTTAGTAAGGTTGAAGATAAACACTTCAATAAGCGTTCTAAGATTCACGAATTCTTTATAAAGCAAAAAGAGAGTTTTATAAAAAATGAATGATTGAGTGTTTCATGTTTGAGAGTCTTCTTGTACCCTCTTATATATCCGTGAATGTAGGATTTATTCACGATTTGGACCATGTTAAATCTTTTGTTGTGCGATAGATTTTTTTTTGTTAACTTTGTTCTTTAGATCTTGTTCGAATAATCTTGGCTTCTCCAAAATATTTGGTGACCATTTAAATATATAACCAACCCACGAGTCAATTATTTGATGACCAATTAAATACAAAACCAACCGATAATTTTACGAACAAAAGGCTAAACAAATATAGGAGGAAAGGTCTAGCTCGACTGCCAAAACACTTAAGATTTTTTTAGCCTTTCATTCAAAGCATGGTCGATCGTTAGATCAACGATAAATTTTAATCCGTATTTGGCTGGAACGGTTAACCTTGAATTTTTGAATTCTTTCTTCCTTGACCATTTTTCTAATTTTTTTTGGGTGGGTAGAACCACCTCTAGGAAAACGTTTGCTTATGGAATTCGTTCAAGGATGTAGGTTTATGGTAACTGTCAAACTAGTCACGGCTGCCCAAATATTTTATTCTAGTCGGGTATTCACCATTCCGTCTGTGGCGTACTCAGCAACATCACCCAACTCTCCATCGTGGGAAACAACATCCTCATCTAAATAACCCTATTTTTGAAACGACCATATTTTTCTTGAGCATAAATTTTGCTCGGTGGCACCACACAAACCAACCATCTACAACACGAAGTTTTGATGGACATTCTTCTTGTAAGCCTTGGGTTTAGGGTAATCGTCCATGCCCCTCAACACTTCCTTTATCTATATTGCTGCAAACTTTAATGAGCTTACTAATCCATTTTTCAGTCAATGCGGTCATACTAATTTTTACCAGAAAAAACTTGGACTTATAGTAGTTTTAAGGCACCATTAGGTTGTGGAAAGCCTTCCCCTTATGTGGTATGTGAATATTCTGCCAACATGATGAAATATTATTTGACTTGACACAAATATTTGAAAAAGATCACCCAAATTTTGATAAAGCAAGAGTGGTTAGTCCTACTTAAATATAAAAATAAATAAAAGTGATATACTACTTACTTGTGAGGTTGATGAAGTCGAGTCAGATGATGCTCGTGATCATTCCCAGTTTCCCATTTATCGTTCACAAATATGAACAATTGTTTTGCAACACTTATTAATGTCCGGAAATTAATCCATAATGTTAAATTTGTCAATCATAAATAGGTAATAATCGGGATAACCCGATGTCAAAACTAATACTGAGACGAAAAAAGTAGTCTGTTTGGAAATGCATACCATCGAATTTAACCCTAACAATCATAAATATCAGCAGAAGCTCCGATATTAAAGATCAACTCGTTAGACCATGTTTTTTGTGTGCTAATACTTGAATAGTTGTGAGTGAAGAGAAAAACAAAATCTATAATAAAATGCAATTGTATAAAAGGCAGTCTCGTTCGAACAAACATCAGCTAGAGTCGAACAATTATATAATTTAGGATGTTCCATCGGCTCCAATGATCAAAGATTTTATGAATCTTTGACATAGATTTTCTCTGACCAGATTGTACATTGAAAACGAATAAGTGATTCGGTATCAGAGGCAGTGTATAAGGTAAGGTGCGGTGTCTAAAATAAAAAATATATATGATGTACTTTACAATTCATATGGTACGTAAAGTTTCCGCGATTATTTACTCTATCCTGATATAATCAACAAAATGTAAAAATTTATCTATGATGATAAATTATTAGTCTAGATTTAGATATTCATTTCCGAAAAAATCATCTGATTATTATATGAAATAGTATATAATTCAATATTATATTAAAAAATTTTTAACAATATTTTTATGTAGATTGAGATTATCGCACTATAAAAATATTAAAACTATTATAAATAAAAAATAATATTTCAATTATGAAATTATGTTATTATCATTTTTGTATTATTTTTACCATTTATTAACACAAAACATTAAATTTTTATTAGAATACTCCACCAATAATATTAAAATATGGGTAAGTTATCAATAACAATCCGGAAAAGATTATCAACATGGTTTTTCCAATTTACTCATAACAACCCCATACATAAAATCTATCAAAAATATATCTCGGATATAAAACAGAAAAATAAAAATTCTCATCTTTTTTTTTGCTTCTCTATTTTTTTCCAAAATCGAAACTCATAAATCTCTCAAACTAAAGATTTTTGCAACAAATTTCATTGAAATCTCAAAAATTTCAACATAAAAATAACTAATAAATCAGATTTTCACAATTGTTTTTACTATATTTGGTCTTTATTTTTTATATTGTTGTGTTATTAGTTATTTTTAACTTCAAAAACTCCAAATCTTTCAAATCTAAACTCAACATAATAATATAAAAACATATATATATTCTTAGGATCAACAAAACGAAATCCATGACTAATATTTGTTTATAATTTTGGTTTTTTTGTTATGCTCATAACCAAATTACTTTTAGTTACGAAAATGGAACACAATTTCTTCCCACACTTAATTACGCAACCATATTACTCTTATTTTCACAGCCAAATGGAGTAAAATAATAATATTAATTGTTTTTTCACATATCTAATTTTGTTCATGTATTAAAAAAACAAAAACAATGGTTTTTAGATTTTTTTTTGGAGGTATGGTTTGAAAGACATGACATTTACAAAAATCTAAGACTAATTACACAACCATATTACTCGTAATTAAGCAACCAAATGGAGTGAAAAATATATATCTTTTATGGATCTAGTTTTATTCATCTTAAAAAACAAAACTAATGACATTTTTGAATTTTTTTTGGAATTATAGTTTGAAAGATATGACATTTAAAAAATAAAAAAAGTGACGTAATTATGCAACCCATTATAATTATGCAACACAGACTAATTTAGAAACCAGGTTGCACGTAATTACACAGCAAAAACTAATTCGAGAGTTAGGTTGTACGTCCTACAACACAATAAGATTTATCTTGCCTATAAATGTCAATATTGTGACAAATATGAAACAATCACTCATTTTTTTTCAATAAAAAAAAGCTTGGGAGGTTCGGTACTATTTTAATAGTGCATTCAACATTAACACTGCTAGTTACATGACATTACATCACGTAATAAGGCATGGTTCTGGTTTACTATAGAAATACATATTCTTATTATCTTACTAGAAATAATCTATTGGACCTTATGTTCTAACATATATATGGTCAAATACCAATAAAAAAACATCACAACCTCTACCATAATATGTCAAATAAAAAACAAAATTCAAAGATTTGATGCTGGCAATATATTCAAAATACTCATAGAAGGGTTTGCTACATCGACTTGAAACCACCCTCAGCTACTAGATTTAAACTAAACATTGATGGTTCTTGTTTTTTAAATGGTGACAAGTTATGGAGTCATCATCAGAAACTCAAAGGGGGGACATCATCTCAACTAAAGCTAGGCTGTATTGTAAACAATAAACTCTTATAGCTGAATGTTGAGTTCTTCTAGACGGTCTACCCTTTTACTCTAAATTGAAACTCACAAACATTGATGTTTGGTCAGACGCAAACACTTTATTTTCTATGTTGCTAAATAATAATATACCCTGATTTCTTTCACCTATACTTAAATATTACAGAAAATTGTTAACAACAAATATACAATATCCCACATATATATGAAGCAATATTCAGATGCGGATTGACTCACTAAATGGAATCACAAGTGTAAGTTCAAGATTGACCTAAACGCAGATCATATTCCAAATCAGTTAAAAGCCATAGGGTTGTTGGACAGTCTGGAAAATGGTTTTTTAGAGACCTAAGCTCAGCCTTGTAGCTTATTCAGTATATCCTTTTTACGTCATAATATAAAGAACTGATCAAACAAATTAGCTTTGTTTTGACAAGCTTTATAGCAGGCAATATTACCTCACAAAAATCTATTGCTGGACAAAATTAGCAACCTCTATTAGTTATCAGGATTTCAAAGAACATGTACTCAGTTCAAAGAAAGAAAATGAAGTACAATCATCCTTTAAATGAAGAATTGTGAAACAAAAACTGGGACAGATCATAGTCAAGCCATGAAATCGAATCTTGTCATACAGTTTTCAAAGCCCAGCTAGTTATTCAACTTTTTTTACTAAACTCGAGCAACATCCTTATGACTGATTATCAGCTTCAAAGCATTATGTAATGAAGAGTCACTTTATACCTAAAAAAAAGAATCGCTTTATACATCAAGAAAATTGAGCAAAACATTAATAGTTCGCCAACTAAAATTCCTTCAGTTTTTCATGAGTTCTCATCAGGAAAAATTCATTCGAAAGAATCCAAGAAAACATCGAAAAATCGATTCAAATTTATTACAACTCCGAAATTGAAAATTTTAACGATTAAATTTAAAATTTAACACTTAATATTTTATCAACACGTATAATACTTTAACACTAGTTTTAGTTGTTTTTTAGTTTCCAAACATTCTAAATTTAATAAAATATTTAGTTTTTTTTTTTTTTTTAAAAATACAGTTACTTGTAAGTTATCTTTACCTATTGTTATATATATATATATATATATATATATATATATATATATATAATATTTTATATTTATAAACTACATAATTGTTATATTACGACCCACATTTGAGTGCACACAAATTTGCCACGTTATGGATTTATATTAAGCGACATCAGCAGCAACAAGTTGCCTAAAGTGACACGATATTGATTTTGTTGATTTCGTATAAGTTTTGTCTTGGTGTTTTTCAAGGGCCCGAACCAGGTCCACTCCAGTCCAAACCGCCTCTCTATTTGTGTTGGACAATTGACCGCTAAAAAAATGATTATTTCTTTAGCTTTTTATCTTTTGTTTTGTTTTGTCGCCTTCTCTAATCTTATGTGCTGTCACGATTAATATTCTAAACCAAATCTACAATCTTACATAATTAGGTGTTGTTTAAGCCCGACAAAATAGTCCGTTTTCAATTAACCTGGATTTTATATTATAATTCATAAATCACCGTATAATCGAATACCTAGGTATTATAGTCTATTTTTTAATCAAAAACTATTTTTTTTTATTATTTGAAAATAAAATGTTTACATAGGGAGCAAGATTGTGTTGGCCTTCAACATATTAAAGAGATCCAAGAGCAAAAAAGAAATAAAATAAAATTTTATTTTTGAAGGCGCCAATTTCAGTTTTAGTTTTTTTGCAAGCCACACTAAAATCTATGTTTATATTCTTCAATTTTTTATGAGTTCATTTTGTCAAAATATCTTGTCGACGCTATGCAAAACCAGCAAAGATTTGGATTGGATTTTGGAATAAGCGGATTCTTTAGGAGCTTGTCTAGTTGATGGAGGAAGCATAGAGAGTTTTGATAGTCTTCAAGTGAGTTCTACTTCATGCTTCAGTCTCATTGATGTCCATTTGATTTCGTAGGACAAAGCTATTTATCTTCAATTGGGTATATAATATGCGGTTGTAAATTCTCTTGAGATTTTCTGAGATGACATCCATGGTTTTTCTTCTTCTTTAGAAACAAAGGTTTCATGAAGTCTTGTTAAATAAGGAAGGAATGTCTCGTAGCTAATATTGAGGTGGCTTTATTTGAAGATCTGCAAAAGTTTTTTTTATCAGGTATTACTATCTAGAAAGAAGATTATTAGTAGTAGAAACATTAGCCCGGACTAGTGAATTTGAAGGATAATCATTCAAGTTAATAGTAGGAGAAAAAGGATATCAACAGAGCTTATAAAGAAAAGAAGTATTTCTCTGCGAATCTCAAATAAGTTCTCTAATTAATCAAACTTCTAAGTTATCCAGAAGGGTGACACCTCTTAACTGATTAGGAATTTCGGTAGAATTTAGATCTTGCTTGATTTTGCATTTATGTGTTCATTTCGCCAGTGTTTCTGCAATAGTATTTTGTTCCATGTATATGTGATTTGATATGTTTGAAGACTATTTTCATGCAATAGTCTAGTCAATGAGTAAAAAACCATGGTGTTTTGTGTTTTATTAACATTGCTAAAAGTATAATAGATTCAATCTTTATATTTAGATTTGTGATTTTTATTTTAGAGCAAAGAATAAGAACATCGAGTAAAGCCATAAATTCAAAAATGATAGGGGTTAATTTACCACAAATCATACTGAATGCTATAAGGATATCTCCATTACTATTCCTAATAAGCCCCCTTTACTAGCTTCTCTAGTTAACGAGAAAGAAGCATGAGTTGAGATTGAGTCTTGCAGCTCTTGGAGGTTTCGAGTTGATAACAATACGCTTTCTTGGCTTATTTAGATGATTGCAACATCCCAAATCGTAGGAAGTAGCAATGCCATTGGACTAGTAGTCTCTCTTGACTAGATTGGCACTGTTTAGCTTTATGATTATATTCTTGATGTGCTGGATGATAATATTTGTAGAGATACTTTTGTCCTGATGCTTAACTTTATTTCTTGATATCCAAA
Organism: Limnanthes douglasii subsp. nivea; assembly: GCA_036936605.1. NCBI lineage: Eukaryota > Viridiplantae > Streptophyta > Magnoliopsida > Brassicales > Limnanthaceae > Limnanthes > Limnanthes douglasii. The sequence continues at coordinate 245,310,169 of JAUPFV010000002.1, forward strand.
TGACCTAACAAATAATAAAGGGGATAATAGCTTGAATATAAATATCCTTAAGTATAGACCAGTACCAACTCCTAATGATGCGGTTCAGAATCACGTGTCTACCAATTTTTAAGTTAAAAAGACAACCAAAATACTCTCAAATTTTCCATGAAGTGTCGCATTGAACAAACAAGTAGTTTATTGATTCAATATTTCACAATATTGGCATTTAAAAGCTAGGGATATTTTTCTAGTGTTAAAGGATTGTACCAACTGAGATCCAATGATTCATCAAACTCCAACGAAGGAATGAACACTTCTTTAGAGTGATATTATTCCAGATCCTCTTAAATGGTTTGGATTGTGTGACTTTAATCTTTATCTTGTTTAATAAAAATTTGTGTTGTAATCTTCATTTTCAGATAGACACCACTATATTGAGTATGCTTCAGCTTCTTTGATGGAGCGATACTTTATTTTTTCAATGTCTGATGACAATATAGCTGAGTGTAACTTATCTGTATTCTAACTTCCTTGATGTCAAAAATAATTTATATTTTATTTTACATACCAATTTTTTTTATCATCACCACTAAAAATGATAAGAGGTTTATCATTACACCATTTATTGAGCCAAAATTCATTGTCACATTTACCAACTTTCTAGAATATGAATTCATTAGCTAAATGTCTCACATCAAGGCGTTTCTTTCCAGGTTTTAATCTTTTTAATATAGAGAATACTAGCAATGGGTGCTAAAGAGAGTAATAAGTGGAGTGCATATACTTGGACTAAAGATTTTTGTGTTCTCTAAACTTTTGCTGGATGTCTTCAAGGCTTCCGATGCTTAAGCCCCCTTCTTCATAGGGGTTTACATAAGTTCATCCATTTTGTCTAGGTAATAGATTTATATTTTTCAGTAGTGCCCCAAAAAGATTTACTAAAAATTATTTCTATTCTAGATAATACTGATTTAAGGAGGCAGATGCTTTCCATGTGGTAATATGCTATAACCAGGAGAACAAATTGTATAAGGGTTATCCGCCTTCAAAGGATATGAGTTTGTTGTCCCACTACTGAGTCATCAAACGGATTTCGGTGACTAAGTCTTCGAAGTAGCTTTCTTTGTATCTAAGATGAACAACAATTTCTAGTTAGAAGTTTTGATATGATCTTTGTTTGAGGTATTCTTATAGAATGAATAAAGATGGTCTTGTCTTTGTTGATCGTCTGACAAAAAATTTCCTGATATTCTTGCAGGAATTCGCTGATTATGTTGATGTTTGAGGAAGAGTCATTAACAAAATAGCAAAGTCATGAGTGAATGCCAAAAAAGGTACCATTATTGAACTAGTTGATCTGAATTTAATATCACCATTGGCTTCAAATATATTTTTAAGACCTCTTATGAGAAATTCCTTAACTATGATGAAAATACTAAGGGAAATGAGATCCTTTTGTCTAATACCATTAGCTGATTTGAAGTAGCATATGATTTCACCATCGATGATAAGAGAAAACCAGACAACATTAATAGAATGCTTGATTATATCAATGAAACTTTTATCAAAGATAAAGGCATCAAGAATCTTAAGTATAGATAAAAATGAAAGTTTGTCAAAAAATTTAGCCATACTAATTTTGATTATTAATTACCCCTTATACATTTTCTGTTTAGGTCGTTAACAATCTCTTGAGTTAGTAGGATGTTGTCGTGGATATTGCTTCCTTTCACAAAACCACTTTGTACCTCTGATATCATCTTGGGAAGAAAAACTGATAATCTGTCATTCAGAATTCTTAATATTATCTTGTTTAATACAATGCACTAACTTATTGGCCTATAATCATTCCATATTTTTGGAATAAGACATATTATCGTTGTATAAATGTCATGAAGGACTTGGTCACTATTAAAGAAGGCACCAATTGTATCAAACAAATGTCCTTAAAAATGATAACCCAAAAGTGTTGGAAGAATTAAGTGTTGAAGCCACTAACACTAACTGGAGTTCAGAGGTTTAACATAGTTGAGTATTTATATTCTTTTTATCATCATTGGAAATGATCTTAGGTATAGTATTTTGGATTTCGTCTAGATATTTAGAAATATGATGTTCAGTTCGAAGAGATTTAAAATGATTCACATCAAAAGTACCAAGCTTCTGTTGAGCCTCAGTTTAGTTTTTGCATTCTAAAATTTTGAGTATTTTACTCTTCATTCTTTTTTTCTTTACATAGTTATAAAATATAACAATATTTTTTTCACCATCCTTGATCCAATTGATATTACATTTATGTTCCCAATGGTTTGAGCTTTTTCTAACTTGATTTTGCATTATGATGTCTTAGTTTCTTCAAAATAAATTTCAAGGAATTTTACTTCTTCTTCAGTTTGTGCAATGCCATTGAATATATTACCAAAAACATATTTTTTCCAACTCTTAAGTTTTGTCTTTAGTATTTCAATTTATGCCAAAAATATTATAGAGGAAAGCCATTAATATCTTCATTCCATCTTTGCTCAATAATGTTTAAGAATTCTGGATGAAAATGACACATGTTTAGGAACTTAAATAAGGATTTAATCTTGTTGGTGGAGTCAAGGATAATGATACAAAAAGAGGTGTGGTTAGATCATGGCCAAGTGTTTAATCATAGTATTATCAAAATAGTTGGACCAAGAAGTGTTGTATAACATCCTATCCAATCGCTTCTATTTGCGAGAGTTGGTCCAAGTATATTTGGAGCCAGAGAAGCCATCGTCTCTTAAATGGAAGTTATTGATGGTTTTGTTGAAATCATCGATGCTCCTCAAACATAGGGAAGAATTAGCCACACATCTTAAGCTATCGTAAAGATATTTTCATTGATCTCTTATGCACTTTGCATAAACAATCGATACTAGAAAATCTTTGTCAAGCGTAATATGTTTGAACTTTATGTGAAGAAGTTGTTCTTGATTTGCTAATGATTCAATTTTAAACTCATTTTTCTAGAATATCCAGATCTTGTTAGAAATTTTAGCAACATCATCAAGATAACCAAGCAGTCTAACAGTATTAAATAAGTGAGTCTCATCAATCATGGGTTCCTAAATAGCAAGGAAATCAATTTTTTCTGCTATGATAATGGATTTGAGCAATCGTATAGTAACCTTTGTTACCAATACCTCTTACATTCCAACATAATATTGTTATTGTCATTTTAAGGAGCCATCATTAGGCCTTAGAGACCCTTTAAAATGAGTTGATGTGGTGGTATTAAGGTTTTTAATGGTTTGATTTTGACTTTTTTTCATTTTCTTGCTCTAAAATTTCTTGAATACTTTACATTCTTGTGTTGTATCTATAGAGGACGAGGGAAGACTACCACTATATTGAAGTTTTGGTGAGGGAGTGTGAGTCCAAATCATTGTTTACTGAGAGCAGAATTCCTGTTTCAGTAGTATGCAAGGCTTTAATAATCTCAGTATCTTTGATCTTAGGTATGCGATTGTTGTTCTCAGTATGACTGGTGGATTTCATAGCTAGATTTTTTCCAGTGATAGTAGATAATTGTGGAAAGGTTGGTTGCTATTTTGGATTTAGGCTTTTAACTGTAGATTCTTGCTCGTTTGAAGCTTCTATAGGTTAACAACTTCATGATATTGAATTGTATTATCCTTTTTGTTAATGTCTATAATATCTTTATCCACATCATTCACAATTATAGATTTTAACTTAAGGATCCATTATTTTATTGGCTTAGTTGGTTTGAAAGCAGTGGTAGTTTGAGCCTTTTGATTGTTTACTTCTTAGTGTACTTTGGTTTCCAGAGATTTTCTGCAATCAGCTTGTTTATGTCCAAAGTGGAGACAATATGAACAATAGTTAAGCCTATCACCGTACTGAACCTCTTGCCAATAACCTTATGTTGTTTCAAAATTGATACAGACTTAATTCATTAGGTTTTTGGATATGTCCAGTTCGATCTAGCCTTGCAGCCCTTGTACATTATCTTGTTTTTATAAGGAACCCAAACAACTAAGAGGTTGCCAATAGCCTTTGCAATAACCTTTATGGTATTTTTATTATACATACATGCTGAGATGTTTAGAATGAAATTCAAACATGGGTTAATGGAGATTCTTTCTTTGGATGAAATATGGGGTTTCATTTTTGAATACGCATGGTATGATGACCAATGGTCCATACGTTCCATCTCCACAAGTTCCTTATGTCTTCGGGAGATCAAGTTAAATCATGAGGTGTCTTGGGTCCCATAATGTAAGACTAATCTTTCCGATTGAAGCCAAATGTACCAATTTTGTTTTGTATCTCTGACATTGGTGGTCTACGAGACGAAAACTTTTCAATAAAGATGTGTTTATAATTAAATTCTAAGATGTTTTTTTCATTTTCCAATAATTGCACAATTTTTTAGTCACCTTTGTCCTCAATCTTCACATTGCCATAAATAAAATCCTTAGTTAGAGTCCTAATAGTGTTTGCATTAGATTAATAGATAGGCTAGAGTTTTGAGTTTGGTGCTGGTTGTTCAATATAGGTTGTTGAGGTGTTCATATATGAGATTGTTTCTCAGAGATGAGTATTAGCTAGATTTGGAAGAGAGATTTCCAGCTTCTTTTGTTTGTAATCCAGTGCTTTGAATCAACGGAGAAAATTCTTGGCTGAATTAACTTGGTTGTCAAGACATGTAAAAACAACGCTAGAATACTGATTTTGATTAATGCTAATCGATTGTAATCTTTGTTTTTAACAGAGATTGCCAGTGAACGAGAAAGATATTTGAAGGATATAATCTCTTGTATGTTTGTGGCTCACGGATATTGACAATAGATCTTTTAGCATCCGATTAAAAGTGGATCGTGCACTTTGAAAATAGAGTTCTCATACTAGAATTTCGTTTCTTGATAGAATACTCTCGTATAAGCCTATTAAATATTTGTGCTTTTATTTTATTAGATTATTATTTTATATTTTATAACTTAATTAAATTTTAAGGTATAATTTTAACTAATATTTTCTTTTCTTTCATTCGTATATAACTTGGATGAAAAAAATAGTTTATGAGAAAATTTATTTTATTTGTTAAATTTATCGAAAGTAAATTTTGATTTATTTTGTTTGGTTTGATCGAAACCTATAGGTTTGTCTAAACAATTTGCTGGGTTTATTCCGTGTTTACTTTACTAATATTAGGCAAATACAACTTAATTTATATGGAATCAATTAAACTAATTTATACTACGTATTTGATTCATACAAGATACTAAAGATAATGAATTTGATTTGTGGATTTCAAGACAAGTTTGTCTTATACTGCTATAGTGGGTTTGTCGAAACAATTGGTGGGTTATTGAGGTTAAAAAGATATATGGTAGGTCAATCATCTCACGCCAGTCCATTTTTCTTATCTTTGTGTTAAACAGGTTTTTACGTTTTTAAAAACGCAAATATATATATATATATATATATATATATATATATATATATATATATATATATATATATATATATATATATATATATATATATATTTAAAATTGTGAGGAATCTGTTTATTACAAATTGAAAATTTGATGAATCTATTTATTACAACTGTAAGAGACTTGCTTATTAAAAAAGATATTTTTGTTGCGTTTTTGAAAATATGGGGACCTATTTATTATAGAGGTAAAAAAAAGGGACTGAGGTGAGACAATTAACAAACATGAGAGACTTGTCATGTTTTTTACCCGGTGTATTGATATACAAGCGTCAAAGTAAAAACAATTTGATTTATAGTGAAACAATGAAATTGATTTATAGAGAAATTTTAATTTATCTAGATGAGGTGGGGTTGGTATAAGGTGTATTTGTTTTTTTTTTAGTTTTGATTTGGTTTTTACTATGCGATTTTGATTTTTTGAGTTTGGAGTGATTTAATTTTACATTCTGATTTGGATTTGATTTGGGTTTTTTATTTGTATTTTGATTGGATTTGTATTGCAAATATGATATGAAAACATGATTCTCTATAGTCTACTAGTACCTAGCTTAATTAAAAAATCTTTCGTCATGTCTACACCTGCATATCACTCAGGTCTGACATCGTTTTCCATTTTAGGTTTCACTTATCTTTGTGGATTTTAGATTCGGATGTGTCTCGTCATACGTCATTTACGTGTGACACTTTGTTCTATTGTCTCATATTTCACCCAAATTTGTTTTGTCTCCTAGTGCTATTATAATATCGGTAGAGGGTGTTGGTTCTATTATTCTCCCTCACATATCGCTATATGATGTTTACTATGTTTGCAGCCTTGCTTTGAATCTTCTTTCGATCAGTAAATTGTGTAAATCCGGCCATTGAGTTTTATTTTCTGATTTTGTTTGGGTTAACAAGATCAACGTACCTAGAAAGTGAATGGTAAAGACCGTAAAATGGAGGAACTCCATGATTAGAAAAACTTAAAGTGACAGATGTTTTGCTGCCTCTGGTGTTGATTTGTCTTTATTTTGTTTGAGTCATTTATTGTTTGAATTTTATTTACGGAATTCTAATTTGGGACATGTTTCAGCATCATATTTAAAGGTTTTATTCTCTACAATTTCTTTGGTCATTTGAACAATCGTAATATCTCAGATTGTCGTGGTTGTTAACTGGCAAAATTATATATCTTACCATTTCATAAAAGTGTCTTTTGTTCTATTGATCCCTTTAATATTATCCATTTTGATGTTTGGGGTCCATCTCATACCTTCACAAAATATGGTGCGATAAACTATATAGCTTTTATTTATGACTATACTCATTATACATAGGTTTATCTTATGAAACAAAGGTATAATTTCATATAAATTTATAAAAAGTTAGAGAACTTCTTTAAACTTAACATTTTGCTCTGCTAAAGTACTTCGGGTGTGGCTTACAGGGTGAGTATACCTTTGATTATTTGACTCACTTACTTGCATCCTATGATACCATACACCAATCATCTTGTAGTGACACCCCTCAATAGAATAGGGCAACAGAAAGAAAACATTGTCACCTTGTTAAGATTGTTCGTTTCTTGATTTTATCTACAGAAGTTCCTATTATTTTTTAAGGAGAAACACTTCTGACTGTTGTATATGTGATTAATCAAATTCTCACCGCTCTCATTTCAGAAGTTACATGGATATCCTCCAGATTATTCTTCTTTATGAGTGTTTGGATGTACATGTTTTGTCTTTCGTCCTCATTTCGAAAGAAACAACTTGTCACATAATATAACTATATATGTTTTCTGGGTTATGTAATGAACAAAAAGGATATCGATGTTTTTGATCTCACAAGTTAGAGGTTGTATGTATCTCGACAAGTTATATGTTTTTAGCACAATTCATTTTATTTGATTTTTGTAAAATCACATGACATAACCAAGAAAAATCGACAAGTTATTTATCCATTTGGCAATGTAAATGATATAATTATTGTTTATGATGTACCGGTTCTTGAGACATCTACACCAATTGATACTAGTTCTCCTACATCAATACACAAGTCTGCTTCTTCCTCTGATGCAACTACAGATGCTCCACCTCTCATAAGATCTACTCGTATAAGTAAGTTTACCAAAATGCTAGATTTTATTTTTTGTTCTTATTCTAGTACATTTGCATCTTTCATAGCAAACATACATGATTATATGAACCTAAATCGTATAAAAACGTTGTTTCAAGTCCTCGTCGAAAAAATGATATCGCTAAAGATCTTACTGATCTTTATCAAACTCATACATGAGATGTGGTTAAACCTACATATGATAAGAATATAGTTTATTTTCGTTGGGTTTTTAAAATCAAAACAAAGTCTGATGGATGTGTTAAGAGATTAAGGCTCGTATTGTAACAAAATGATATTAATAGAAATATGGTTTTGATTATGAGGATATTTTATCCCCAGTGGCCAAGTCTATTTAACGAGACGTCGCACGTGGGTGTGCGACCGATCACTAGGCCACTTTGGCCTAATCTATTTCATAAAAGGTTGTGCCCATGCGCGACCCCTCACTTGGCCATAATGGCTAAGTTTATCTAACAAGGTTGCATCTGTACGCTCCCCTTTCATTGGTGGTCGTGCGTGGGTGTACAATCCTTTATTTGGCCAGAATGCCTAAGTATGTTTAACACGGTGTCTCTTCCGTGCGTGACCCCTCACTTGCCAAATTGGCCAAACGTGTCTAATAAGAGGTCGTGTCAATGCGTGACCCTTTCCCTTGATCTTTAGACTAATCATTTTTTACAACATATGCTACCCCTATATGGCGTCCCTAAACTAATAGTTGGTCAAGTGGATGAGATGTTGCTATCATATCCTCACACTGTAAATATAACGAATATCACGTATATTACCGTACAAATAAAATATCTGATATCATAGGGGGATGCAAGCAAATGGACATACCTGATTCTGCTAAAGCAACATAAATGGCAAAAAGGGTTAAACCAATGAGGAAACACCTACCTAGGACACCCACAAACTGAGACTACTATATAAGGAGTAATGGAATCATTTTGTAGATGTGATGAAAGTTAGATTAAACAATATAAACAAAATATCAAAGTTATTGTAATCAAAAGTATTAAACAAATACAAGAGTTCATACAAAACATTAATAACAAAATTAAAAAAAATGGAAAAAGAAAAATATATTTTTAATTAAAATTCTATCACGATTTCTTAGTTAGCTAAAAATGGAAAAGTCTATATAATAATAGAATGCATCCACGCACAACCCGTACTTGGCCAAAGTGGTCAAGGCTATTTAAAAGCATACCGCGTGTGGGTGCATGAAGCCTAACTTGGCCAAAATGGCCAAATCTATTAAATAAGGGATCACGCTCGTGTACGACCCCTCACTTGGCCAAAGTGGCCAAGCCTGCTTAACGCAAGGTTGTGCGTAGATTCTCGATCCGTCACTTGGCAAAAATAGCAAAGTCTCTTTAACATGGAGCCATGCTCGTGCGAGATTATTCACTTGACTAAAATGTCCAAATGTGTCTAACAATGGGTCACTTCCATAAATGATCCCTCACTTGGTCTTTAGACCAAGCCCCTTTTACAACATATTTTCTCTGCGATGGAGGCCCGAGACCAAAGGTTGGCTAAGTGAATCAAAATATGTTATCATCTTCTCACACTGTAACTAGTATGAAGATCATGTCTGATATCGTATGGATAAATCATGTGACACCATACAAAGATGCAACAAAAAAGATATACCCGAGTTTGATAAAGCATTAAAAATGACAGAAAATGTTAAGCCAATGAGGAAATACCTACCTAGGACACCCCCAAATCGCGACTACTATATAAGGAGTAATGAAATCATTTTGTAGGTGTGATGAAATTATGAGTAAAATAACGTAAACACAAATTGTAGTTATTGTAATAAAAAATAAAAAATAACTCACGCAGCCTTCCAAAAAGTTTAAAAAAAGAAAAAAAAAATAAAAGTTATTTAAAATTGTGTTATGACTCTTCACTTATGATGGTGGCTATAACTTCTGAAAGAATAATTTCTTTGATACCATAAGCCATTAAACAAGAGTTGACATCGATGGTTGCCAGAGGAATTACTTGGTATGTATAAAGAACTTCATTAAATATCTTGGGCCAATTCCATTTAGCATTGTTGAGCTTACACTTGATGCTGAAAATGAGTGTTTTTTAAACTTTGATCAAACCATTTCTTATATATGATAAAGTTATAAATGATCTTATAAGTGGTACACAAAGCCTTTATTTTTTATAAATGATCTTTGTTTACTCTAAGAATATAAAAAATTAAAAAACAATAACATGTTGGAATGTTAAATGAATAATCTTTATTTTTAATAGACTAGAATTGATGAGTCCAAATTCTGCCTGCTCCCCGGACAGGGACAGATCGATCCAAGGCCTCCGGACCGGACAGGTCACTCCAAATAAAAGCTCTATGGGATTGTTCGAACTATGACAAAAGTACTAAAAAACCTAAACACTTCTTGACTAAGCAACTTGCTTTCCTACTTAGAGCTCATGGGTCTTTGAACATGACCCGGGTCCATTGAACATGACCCGAAAGCCCATAAGGACCCAAATTTAAGGGTATAAATACCCAACCACCTGCATTAAGTGTGGGTAATGAAAATTAACTGCAACCAGCCAGCTTAATTCTCCCTCTACTCTATACTCTAAACACAAAACACCCACATACTTCTTTAAAACATCAAACAAATTACAAGCCTACCCTCATGCGATAATTATCCTCACCAAATTGGCGACCACAGTGGGAGAAGAGGGTGCCTGAATCAAGCATTCGAAACCAGCAAAGAAAGTCTGTCCGAATGAATCCGGACGATCCAAAAGTACCACCAGCTCTGCTCGAAGTGGTGGGTGAGAACGATGAGTACACTATCGAAGAGCGTGATAGGCTAAAAGGTGAAATAGAAGCTCTAAGGGCAGAAAAGGCTAAGATGGGCTTGAAAGAAAAATCCAAAACATCAGTTGCTCATCACACTGATAACCCCAGGGAGCATGAGCCTTCAAAGACTCATGTGAGTACAAAAAAGACTCATGCCAGCTCCAAGAAGTCTCACCAGTATAAGCCAGTGGAAAGTTCTGACTCAAGCTCAGAATCTTCTGACAGCTCTTCGGATGATGAGGGAGTTGAAGAATTCTTATCCTCTAGCAGCAATGAGGGTCGAACTAAAAAGAAGCAAAAACAGACCAAGAAATATTCAAGAAAAAGGGATAGACATGGAAAGATGAAGAGGAATATTGGTAAAGGATCATCTCATAGCCGGAGGCATGTGGACCAGATGCTAATGGATCTTTTCGCTTTTCACGATGAACCAGGTATCTTTGCAACTCCCAATGAAGATACTGTGTTCAGTCGTGGTAGAAATTGGAGGCAATCTCCATTGTCTTCCAAAATTCTGTCCGGAAACCTCCCTAAGAGGTTTGACAACACTAAAATGGAAAGTACGATGGCAGTACTGATCCGGATAACCACTTAGAGCAATTCAAGAACTTTATGATGAACTTTGATGACGATGATAAGCTACTTTGTAGAGCATTCTCCCAGTCTTTTACGGGGAGTGCTCTGAAATGGTATAACAGTCTACCACAAGGCTGTATCAAGAATTTCGATACTTTTTGGGTGGCCTTTCGAAGGCAGTTCGTTGGAAGTAAAGAGCTAAAGGGCAATGGAGACACAATAATCCATTATTCTCAGGAACCAAACGAGTCCTTAAAAGAATATATAAGTCGTTTTGTGAACACCAAGAATGGGTTGGCTGATTGCTTCGAGCAAGTGGCAATAGCATCCTTAAGACAGGGCTTGAATCCTGACAATTTGGCTGATTCAGTGACCAGAAAGAAGGCCATGACCTGGGGAGGGTTGCTGAATCAGGTTGGAAAACAGATTAACGTAGACGAAACAAAGAAAACAAGGGTGCACAGGCAAGTGAAGTCTGCCCCGGTGGCACCAAATCCCAATCAGATCCAGGTAGATCCAAAGGATCAAGAACATACTACATTTATCACTGACAGGGGTCTTCATTGCTACAAGGTAATGCTGTTTGGGTTGAAAAATGCTGGGGCTACTTATCAGAGATTGGTCAACAAAACTTTTGCCGATCATATTGGAAGGAATATGGAAGTATACATCGATGGCATGATGGTGTAGAGTGTGGATGAGCAATTGCATTTGGCAGACCTTTAAGAAACTTTTGCCAATTTGGTAAAAGTGAATTTAAAATTAAACCCAGAAAAATGTGTGTTCGGAGTGCAGTCCGGGAAGTTTCTAGGCTATATTATAAGTGTGCATGGGATACAACCCGATCCGGACCAGCTTAATGCTCTATTTCAAATGGAGCCTCCTCGAAATATTAAAAAAGTACAGCGACTAACGGGGAGATTAGCTGCCTTAAACAGATTTATCTCAAGGTCTTCGGACAGGTGCACCCCGTTTTTTCAAACTTTGAAGGGTGCCAAGGGATTCGATTGGACCCCACAATGTGATGAAGCTTTCAATGAGATCAAGAAGCACCTGTCCTCCCCTAAAACTTTGTTTAAACCAGTTGAAGGGGAGACACTCTTCGTGTATTTGGCTGTTTCAAGTTATGCCATCAGTGCTGTGTTGGTAGGATAAATGGATAGTCTTCCCCATCCAGTGTACTACATCAGCAAAAATTTGATAGATGCAGAAAGACGCTACTTGAAACTTGAAAAGTTGGCATTAGCCCTGGTGATAGCTGCCAGAAAGATGAGGCCTTACTTCCAGGCTCATCCCATCATCGTCCGGACTTCCTTTCCCCTGAAGAATGTCCTCCAGAAGGCAGACATTTCGAGTAGGATGACTAAGTGGTCAGTAGAATTGGGGGACTTCGACATAGACTTTGCTCCTTGAACAGCAGTCAAGGCCCAAGCTGTGGCTAATTTTCTGGTTGAATTTCACTCCGACAGAGATTCAGAGCAGGCTACTGACATAAAAGATAAGAAGGTATGGGTCGTCCGAACAGATGGTGGATCTAGCACTATGGGATGTGGTGCCGGGGTGTGTTTGACTTCTCCATATGGTGACAAAATGTACCAAGCTATATGTTTTGCTTTCAGGGCATCCAATAATGAGTCCGAGTACGAAGCGGCTATAGCTGGTTTAAAGTTGGCCTACATCTGTGGGGCTAAGAGGGTCAGGCTGCTAAGTGACTCCCAACTTCTTATCCACCATGCCCAAGGTCAGTCTGAGGCTAAAAAGGAGCAGCTTGTGAAATATTTACTCCTCCTTAAAAATGAAGCGCTGAAGTTTAAAAGTGTTACTTATGAACATATACCCCGGACAGAAAATGAGTTAGCAGACTCATTGGCAACCATAGCTTACACGAGTCATATCCATGGATCCATGTGCTGGAGAGCCCCTCCATTCAACTAAATATGGGTAAAGAAGAAGAAATTTTTGAAGTACAGGTGAAACATCCTCAAGACTGGAGGTTTCCTATCCTGCAATACCTCTCCGATGGTATCGTGCCTCCGGATAAATCACTAGCCAGAACATTGAAACACAAGGCTCGTGGTTTCATCATATTGAGAGACGTTTTGTATAGAAAGTCTTACAGTAAACCTCTCCTGCGCTGTTTGGGGAATGAAGAGTCTCAAGTAGTCCTCTCCGAATTGCATGATGGTGAGGGATCAGCCCATTGTGGATTCAGGGCTTTAACAAGAAGAGTTTTACTGTCCGTCTACTATTGGCCATCTATCATGAAAGATGCTAAGGAATTGGTAAGAAGGTGTGACCCATGCCAGAGGTACAACAATGAAATTCATGTCCCAGCCATTCCTTTAGAGTCAATTTCTGAGCCTATTCCTTTTGCTCGATGGGGGTTGGATTTAGTAGGGCCTCTCCCTGTGGCGTCCGGAGGACACAAAACTATATTTTTTGCCATAGATTACTTTTCGAAGTGGATTGAAGCAGCCCCTCTAGCAGGAACAACATTAAAAACTGTCATAAAATTGATTTTGTCCAACATTTGTTGCAGATTTGGTGTCCCACAAAAGATAACAACAGACAACGGGCCACATTTCAACAATAAGGAAATGAAGAGTTTTTGTGCCTCAAGGGGCATACAACATTGTTTCTCTTCACCTTTCCACCCACAAGCAAATAGACAAGTCGAAGTGGCTAATAGAACTATACTTTCCGGTTTGAAGAAGAATTTGGAAGGGGTTGCTGGGAAGTGGCCTAGTTATTTACAAGAGGTCTTGTGGGCCTACCGGACAACACCTGGGGCTTCAACACAAGAGTCACCCTTTGCTTTGGTCTATGGGATGGATGCAGTAGCTCCCATAGAAGCAACTCTCCCATCATTTTGTGTTCACAACTTCTCCGAATGCGCTAACGAGGTGGCAATCAGAGGTTAACTCGATCTGGTAGAAGAAAGACGGGTTAAAGCTCACCTTAGAGTTGCACACTATCAGGGTTTGATGAGAAGCAGGTTTGCTTCCAAAGTTAAAAGAAGAGATTTCCAACCAGGGGACAAGGTATTGAGAAAAGTATTCTTACACACTAAAGAAAAGCTGTTCGGAAAATTGGCTCCAACTTGGGAAGGACCTTATATGGTTGTTGAAAGGCTTAAACCTGGAACATATTGGCTAGAAGACAAGGATGGAAGAGTTTTGACTCACCCTTGGAATATTGAACATCTCCGGATGTACTTGGAGTAGTATTTGTGTAAATATTTACTTGTTTAAACATCCATGTAAATATTTGGGGGCATACTCTTTCCTCCCTTGTGGCACGGGGAGGTTTTAATGAGGTGTCCGGCCTTTTAAATAGAATTTGATGCCTTCTTAAAAAAAATTCTGAAATGTTTTAGTTTTGTGCTTTATCATACCATCCGGATTGAAATAAAAAACTGATGACCACTTAAACATTCGTCATCGGAGAAGGGCTATTTAAACTCTAGCCGGAGAACCTAAACACTCTCACTATAAAATAACCAAGGGCTATTTAAACTCTAGCCATCAAAATTAAAACAGACTATTTAAGAGGATGAGAATTGCACAAAACGAAGGTATTCATTAAAATAACTTAAAATGCCTTGGCCCTCTAAGGAGTTTTGAATTGTAAAAAAAGAACAAAAAGCCTATCCGGTCTGATACCGGACACAATTACAGAAAAGAGTGCCTTGGCCATCCAAGGACTTTAGTTTGGGTAAACAAGTAAAAACTGAATCATGAGTTAAGGTTGAGCCTTTGAAGATGGCTCACCTTCATCTGCCTTTTCTTTCCCTTTGAGATCACTATTCTCTTTGCCAAGTTTCTCCCCGATGTATTCTTCGTCATCTGAGGAAGCACTGGAGTAACCATACCTATCGCCTTCAGCCATTGTATGATACAGGAGGTCGTCAGACTCAACATAAAGCCATAAATCCCCTAGGTTCCTCTTCGGAAACTTCTCATGGAAGAGTAGAACCATGTCAGACTTCACCTTGGCATACATTTCCTCCTGAGTGTCGATCACATTGTTGGCATAAGCGTCGATCTTGGCTTGGATCTTGGCCTCCTGCTCCCTTAGCAAAGTAGTTTTCTCCTCGGCAGCCTTGGACACCGTATTTTCAAGAGCAATTTTGTCATTGGTCAAGTTGGTGATGATTTGATCTTTGGCCTTGGATTCCCCCTTTGAGGTGGCAAGATCTTTCTCCAGTTCGGACAGCTTCCCCCGGAGCTCTGCAATGGTGTCCTCTAATGTGGTGACTTTTGTAGTACTGGCCTCTTGGTTTCTCTTTAACTCCCCGTTTTCTTCCTTTAGAGTGGCAGCATTTGAAGTGGCAGTGCGAAGGTCGTTGGACAACCTCTCTTTGTCAGACTTAAGATCCTTGATAATGTCTGTCTGACTCCGAACTTGTTTCTCCAACGCAAGTACAGGCTGAACATTGCTTAACAAAAAGTGGGCTATAGCATCCCTTTCACTAGAAACGATAAAGGTCTTACCATTGAAAGTGACCGTGTTTGAGGTGCTTGGAGGGAGGTAAGGTCTGACAAAATCGTCTCTGGGAAGATTGATGAAGTACTCACCAAGCCCACCCAGACCGGTGATGTCGACCCCGTCAATATTGATATCTCCCCCCTCGACCTCATCGGTATGGAAGTCACCTGGTATCTCTTCCGCATGCGTTGGGTCAACAGGGTCAGCTTGAAAAGAAGGCTCCGGAGCCCGGAGAGAAAGCTCGTCACCTTTGGAGGTTTTTTTCTTCTTGGCCTTTCTATCCTTGCTTTCTCCTCCCCGTTTACGATCTCTTTTGGAAGCTCTTGGAGGATTCGGGGAGGGTACTTCTTGCCTTTCAGTCTCCTGCTCCACCACTTCCAAGAGAGCAGCATTAATTTGGCTGTGGACTGGCCCCTCCGGGTTTATTGGAGCATCCTCCTTTGCATCAGCAGGGTTAACACCACCCACCACTTTCTTGCCTTTCTTTTTACCCTTCATCTTGCTTGGGGCTTTGGCCCGGCCTGGCAAATAGAGTGTCCCATCTGGTTCATGGGTCATTTTAAGCACAACATCCGGAGGAGGCTGAGTGGTGAGCTCCTCCCAAGACAAGTCTCTCCGACCCGTGGTGTTCCACAAGTGAGACCTTTCCAAGTTGCCTCCAGTAAAAGCGGCATGGAACCGGTTCCCCCACCTCTCAGCAGTCCAAGCATTGATCTTGGTGCAAGTAGCCTGCCCGGCTTTCAGATAATCACTGAATTCCTTGGACAGTTCTGCTAAAGAAAAAGTAAAACCAATTAGTTTAAACTAACTTTAAAAAAAAGGGAAAGAGACAAAAATATAAAGCAGGAGACTTACGGTCACTCCTCCACCTGCTTCTGAGGAGGCTTGGGTTCACTCCGGACTTGATCTTCTTTCCGTTCTCCCAAGCACCACTAACAAACAGGAACTGGGTCCTCCAATTCCTCTCCGCCTCTAACAAATCATCTACAGCCTTGAAATCATCCCCCATATTGAAGTGGTAAAAAGGGATGTTGGGGTTTCTACAAAGACCGGCCACAATGGCAAACTCTTCCATAGGCAGAGGGATCCCGGAGAGCCTCGAAGCCATGATGCTGGCCATGAGAGTGTACCAGGCATTAGGGCTCAGTTGGCTCGGGCAGAGCTTTATCAGATGGAAGTCTCTGACAATTTCAGGGTCCAGAGGGAGTCTAAGTCCCCAATTGAACAGCTCCGTGAAGATGACAACTTCACTCAGTTTGCAGTCCATATGAGTCTCCGGGTGTATGGGGATCCTGATCTTCACATTCTCCGGTATTCCCCACTTCGTACGCATCCGGCCTAGCTCAGCTGTGTGGATGAATGCGTAGTTAATTTTCTGCAGGGCAAGGAGGTATTTGACGTTAACCTTGTGAAAACAAGGCCCTACCCTTCCTTCGAGACTCTCCGGCAGGTCCGGATGCTTCAAACACAACTTCTCTTTGCCTTTGTCTTTTTTGGCAATAGCAGCACTACTGGTCTGACCGGAGGGCTCAGACTCAAATGGGGCCTCTTCGACAGAGTCCTCCGTTACATCCTCCATAATTGTTGAAGGGTTTTCGGTAGCAGTAGTTGAGGGAGGGTTCAGCTCCGGCTCAGCCTGAACTTCGGACTGATGGGCTTCAGTGTCCCCTTGATTTCTGGCCCCCGATTTGGGCTCTGATTCAGATGCTTCTCTTCGAAGACTTGGACTAGTGCCCTCCGGACCGGGCAGCCTGTCCTTGGGAACTTTGATAGACACTTTTGACCCAGTGCTGCTGTCTTTAACACCCGACTTTGAAGGAGTGCTTTTAGACCCTTGACCCTTAACTAACCGGCCTCTTCTCCGGTCAACCAGCTTTTGAGGGGAATGCTCCGTATCTGACCCCATAGCTATGAAGGGGGAGGGTTTTTTGAGACTGGTAACCGTTACTCCTGGCTCGACAACAGGTTCCGATTCCTAAACCGAGGAACCAGAGATAATGGGGGAGAGGTTAGTTTGGAATAACTTTTTCGGTTTGGTACCTTTTGAGGAAGAAGAACCTTGATCAGATTCTGTGGCTGAAGTTAATGGATTGTCGATGGGCGAGACGGGTAGTCCTGCAGCGATACGTCTTTCTCTTTCGACCTTTTGTGCCTTCTCTAATTCAGAATGGTTGAGCCACCCACCTTTGATCAGTGCGTTCCTCGCTGTAAGCATAAACTACCTGGGTAAGTTTTTTGCTTTAGAGAGAGGAAGCTTTGAGAAATTATGCAGAGTAAATATGAAAGAGATGGTAAAACAGTAACAAGTGTGTTTGAATTTATAGTAAATCTGAAAAAGGAAGTTGATTCCTAGGAGAATTCGAAAAGAATTTATATTAAAAGGTTGTTTTTCGAAGAAGGTGGGTTCGAAATTCAAGGTGAAAAAACGGCTGAAGCAACTAATCAGAGAGCGACACGTGTCCCACGAACTCTGGCAAAAAACCGTTTGGATTCATGAAGCTTTATCGGTCCGGATGAAACCATAAGGCAAACTGACCTGTCCGGATTAAAACTACCCCTAAGGTCGGACTGTTTTTCAGGTTTTTGACAAAAATATTTTATCAAACACCTAAAAAAGGGGCTCCTGATGAGTCTGAATTCTGCCTGCTCCCCAGACAGGGACAAATCGGTCCAAGGCCTCCGGACCGAACAGGTCACTCCGAATAAAAGCTCTATGGGACTGTTCGAACTCTGACAAAAGTACTAAAAAACCTAAACACTTCTTGACTAAGCAACTTGCTTTCCTACTTAGAGCTCATGGGTCTTTGAACATGACCCAGGTCCATTGAACATGACCCGAAAGCCCATA
The DNA here is from genome assembly GCA_036936605.1 of Limnanthes douglasii subsp. nivea. Classification (NCBI taxonomy): domain Eukaryota; kingdom Viridiplantae; phylum Streptophyta; class Magnoliopsida; order Brassicales; family Limnanthaceae; genus Limnanthes; species Limnanthes douglasii. The sequence continues at coordinate 245,328,496 of JAUPFV010000002.1, forward strand.
AGGGCCCAAATTTAATGGTATAAATACCCAACCACCTGCATTAAGTGTGGGTAATGAAAATTAACTGCAACCAGCCAGCTTAATTCTCCCTCTACTCTCTACTCTAAACACAAAACACCCACATACTTCTTTAAAACATCAAACAAATTACAAGCCTACCCTCAGGCGATAATTATCCTCACCAAGAATAACTTTGTACTAAGTTAAAAATTAATTGTAACAAGAATGATTTTTTTTTTTATTTTTTAAGAATGTTACAAGTTTGAAACATAAACATGTGTAGGACAATTACAAAAAAATTGATCAATTTTCACGATCTTAGATATTTCTAAGTTATTCTATGCAGTTTGAGAGTCTTGGTTCCTTGATAATTCAATTGCATGTGGATTCTCACTTGTTGCTCATTGTTAAATCTTTTATCGATGTGCTTATATGGATACCTGCTCATGCAAGACAAAGAATATAATGATGATGGTCAGGGAGGACCCTGCCAAATTATTAGTATCTTGATTGAGCAATTAAATGTTGGAATTTTAGATATCTAACGTTGATGGTTTCAAGAATAAAAATTGCACTTTAAGGTGCATGAGTTTGATTAGCTAAGAAATGAAAATTTGATTTTATATTTATTGTGTGTTTGGCCACCCAGTCGTCGGCAACAAAAATTTTCTCCCTGAACATACGCCTAATAACCGTAATAACCGTATTGGAAGAAATCAAGTTTCTGCAATAGTTTATTAATTTTTTTAGATACGAGTAAGCTTTTCTATTGCCAAGGATTTCACACAGCATTAAAGAATTCAACTCTATATCTACATGCTTAAAATTATTTTTCTTACATTATAGTAATCCATCTAGTAGTGCTCTAGATTTTACTAATAAATGATTGTTTTTTACCTAATAGAGTTCCTCTTGCATGAATGATATCACCATTAGAAAGACATGAAGAATCAAATTTTAATGTTAAACGATTAAAGGATGAATGATGCTATTTAATATATATATATATATATATATATTATGTTTTTTATTTTATAAGTGATTGAAGCAATATATATCATAAGTAATATGCTATTATATATAAAACATTATCAATTATACTTTTGGATGAGAACTTAATGTTATTATATTTGGATTTTTTAGCACTCCAAATGGCCCAAAACACTATTGGGGGAAATATGGTTCTAATGTGTGTTAATTTAGCAGTGGAAAGGAACCATGAGCTAATCATGTGATTTATTATCATGTGGTTGCCTATATTATTACTAAACAGACCAAGAAAATGTTTAAAAACACCCCATGAAATATGGCAAGATACAAAGAGGTTATTAAGTTTTTATAGGTTTTGCCAGCGTTGAAATTTGGATGTTAAACTAAACACTTCCCCTTGAATGATAGAGTCATATGATATTAAATCGTTTAGGATCCTCCAAATAGTGCAAGAGCACTTCTTTGTAGTGATGTTGTTCTAGACTTTTTTTAGTATAGTACATTTTTTGTGTTTGTTCCTGATTTCATTCCAAGTATCTTTGAGGGAAAATTTATCATCAGATGATACTTTTTATAGAATAACATCATCATGATTAAGGTTTAGAGAGATGTTTTGAATTATGTTGATGTCATATTGAAGGACATTGTCCCTTAGTTTGGCTAGATTTAGTCATTATTTATCCAAAATTCAGAAATTTTAACTTGGCCAAAATTTATTATCATTTAGGGGTAGAGTGATCAAGGGGTAAGAATGACTCAATTTGTTGAGTCATAAATCAACGCTTCCTCTAGCAGAATGCCACTATATATATTTCTCAGCTATTTTTTTATTTTGTCAATAATTTTCTAAACTTTAGAATCCTTTTGTTTATGGTTAGTTCGTAAGGGATGAACTTTATGACAATATATAGATTGTATAAGTTTGGCCTATAGTGTTTGAATGTCTCTGAAAGTTAACCACATTTTGTAAGATAAGGGTGTTTTAATGTCTCTTATCTGTCTGATCTTTAAGCCATTTCCATCATATGGTTTACAGGGTTTTGCCCATTCTGACCATATTATAGGTTTAGTAGTTTTATTGTAACCCCAAATAAATTTGTTCAGTAGTTGATTTATTGTTGATATAATTTTTTTTGGTAATTTAGTATTTTGTATATAATATATTGGGAAGCAATGATGATTTATTTGATAAGAATCAACCTCTCACCAAAAGACAATATTTTAATGTTCCAATAAGATATTTTGTTTCTTATTTTCTCAATAAAATTGTCAAGATAGCAGGAATTGATGATTGTGTCGACTGTTATGCCAAGATATTTGAAAGGTAGGTAGTTATGTTTAAAACCTAAGGTAGTTTTCAGGGAAGTAATTCTGGATCTACTCATGTGATCAGTGAAAAAATATTGTTTTATTTTTGTTAACTTGCTGACGAGACATATTTTGATATAAGTCAAGAAAGTCACAGATTGTTTTTGACATTATTAATGGATCAATTTGTAAATATAATTACATCATATGCAAATGCTAGGCATGAAATGATTATTGACCCTCTAGAGTTGTATCACATAGTATTTTAAAGTTTAATGAGTTTTTTATTCCTCTTATTAAAAATTCTCCAGCAATAATGAACATGTTGGGTGAAAAAGGATCACCCTGCTTGACACCATTGCTGGAATTAAAAAAACCAAAAGAGATACCATATATTATTATTGAGAAGAATATATTTTCTATGCCTCTTTTGATTAGATTAGTGAATAGTAAGCTGAATCCAAAGGCTTGCATAATGTTCTATATGAAACTGAAGTCTATCCTATCAAATGGTTTTTCCATATCAAGATTTAGGATAATGTTATCTTCCCTCTTTTTTTGTTTATGTCACGTGTTAACTTTTGTGTTATTAAGATGCATTCTTGGATGTTATTGTTTTCAACAAAATCACCCTACTCATCTAAAATAATTTTGGGGAGGATTTTGGAAATTCTATTGTTAATTAGCTTGGAAGGTATTCTATTGAATATTGTACATATGCTCATATGCCTGAATTCTTCCCAGGTCTTTGGATAATTTGTTTTAGGAATTAGGAATATTGCAGTTGCAAAGATGCCTTTAGGAGTTGATTTATTGTTGAAATAAGTTGTTACAACTTCAAGTAGGTCATTTTAATGATTGTCTAGCATGTTTGGAAGAATCTAGAGTTGAATCCATCAACTCCAGAGACAGTATTTGGATTAAGAATGATAATTGTGTTATGTATCTCATCCATTATAGGATTTATCATTAGGAGATGATTGTCTTGGTTTGTTATTAACTTAGGAATAATGTCATTGATGATACTTAAGTTTGATTGGCTATTTGGACAATTTAATATAATTTCAAATTAGGTTACAACTAATTCTCCCATGTTGTTTTGGTCTTCATTCCAAGTATCATTAATTATTATTCCAAGTATTGTATTTATTTTCCGTATTTTTTTAACAAAGCTATAAAAACATTTGGTTTTCTTAGCACCATCTTTAAGCTAGAGAGATGCACTTTTTTGCCGCCAAAAGGTTTCTTCTCTGGCAAGCAAGTTTAACTGAATAACTTTGGGTTTAGGGAGGTTGCTTTTATTTTCTGAATTGTTAGATTCTTCTAATTTCCTTTCAAAAATTTTGACATCTTCTTATGATTTGGCAATAATATAAAAGATATTGCCAAAGATCTCTTTATTTCAAGTTTTAAGTGAATGTTTGAGTCTTCTAAGTTTTGGCCAGAAAACATGTATGAGATTGCCATACATGGGCACTTGCCAGTTGGTTTCAACAGTTTTAAGAAAGTCTTTGTTGAAAAAACACATATATTAGAATTTGAAAGGTGGTTTAGGTCTAGTTGTAGTTGATGAGAATGAGATCGCTAAGGGTGAATGGTCTAAGACAGTTCTGGCCATATACTTCACCCTAGTGATATCAAAATATTTACTCCAGTGGGCATTGTGTAATGCTCTGTCAAGTCATTTTGAATTATTGTTGTTTGACCATGTAAATTTAGATCATGAGTAGCCATGATCATCAAGATTATAGTCCATTATCATGTTCTTGAATTCATCCATGCCTCTCAAAACATAGGGTGAAGTAGGTTAGTTTTTCAGTTGATTTAGAGATGGTGTTAAAGTCACCAACAATAAGACAATGCAGTTTTCTTTTTTAGATTTTTCTTAGATGATCCCACAGAGACAATCTCTCGATGTGGTGCACTTTGCATAAACAATGATGACCATGAATTCTTTGTTAGAAGAAGGATGGTTCAATAGTTAAAGTCACCAGCAATAAGACAAGACATTTTTGTTTTTTAGATTTTTCTTAAATGATCCCACAGAGACAATCTCTGGATGTGGTGCACTTTGCATAGATAACGATGACCATGACTTCTTTGTTAGAAGAAGGATGGTTCAGCATTGTATGCAAAAATTGTTCATTATTACACATGATCTGAATTTTGAATTGATTTCTAAAAAATAACCATATTTTATTGTTAATATTTGCAAAGTTTGTTTCAAAACCAAGTTTATTTTGTTATTTTATCAATTTTATCCTTAGAGATCATTGGTTCTTGAAGAGAAATGAAATCTATGTTTTATGTTTTTACAATAGCTTTTATCCTTCTTATGGTTCCTTGGTTACCTACTCCTCTTGCGTTCCAATTGAATAAAATTGTGGTCATTTTGAGTTTTGAGTTATAGGATCTATTTGATCCTTTAAAATTGTGGTTGATTTTTAATGTCTTTTTTTGGAAATTAATTTTTTCATTTTAGGAGAATGGGGAAGGCTAATGGTTGGTCTGGGCTTCGGTGATTCAGGTTCATTATCAGAATTATTTTAAACATTGAATATATTAAATGAGTTTTCTAAGGTGATAGATTGAATAGTTTCAATCACCTTTCTATCAGAAATGTCAGATTTACTTTGATTAAGAGTAAAAAATTATCATTTTTAGATAAAATTTGAGGGTTTGAGGTTAAGTTTGGTTCAATTTGAAGAGAAGAAGTTTTTGGAAACTGTAAAATTTCATTTCTTCTTTACTTGTTGGTTTTTGATTTTCAAAGGATCCTTGATGATCCTTAGAGGATGGTAAGTTTGAGGGTTGTTATTTTGAATCAAAAATTAAAGACTTTAGCTTCTTAACCTATATTTCTTTTGGTTGGACTGGTGATTTTTGAAGGGTATTGATTGAATCAGAGATATTAAGGCCCTTTGATATGTTAACGACTTTATATTAATTTTTTTACAGTGACTAGCACTGCGTCCCAAATGATTACATGTTTTATAATAGACAGGCTTATCACCATAGATGATATCCTGCCAAAACCCATCTTGGTCTCCAAAACTGTCCAGATTTGTTTGGAAGAGTTTTGGAGACATCAGCAGTCATCCAAGCTTTACAAAAATTAAAACTTGCTATGTTTTGTTGAGCAACCCATACTACCAAAGATAATCCAATTATTTTGGGAATATGAGTTATCGAATCATTATTGTATAACATTTCATGTGTTTTATGCATAGATATCTAGACTGGAGTGAGATGGTACTCTAGTCTATGATTGAAACCGGGGGACCGTTTAAAGATTCTAAAAGAAAATTGTCCTAGTGATCTAACATTACGTTTCAAGAATGATTTAATATTAACAATTAGGTTAAACTCAATAAAGAAATGCATATAGTCCCAGACTGAGACACTGAATGCACCCAAACCTAAATGACCTAAGTATGATTTGAAATCTTCTAGAGATGGTCTCCCGAATGAGAATTTAGCAACTAGAGTTATTTTCAAAGAGAAGATAAAAGCTCCTTATTTGATTCATGGAATGTGATGGATCTGTAGTCTCCTCTATCTTCGTGAATCACCTTCGCGTGCTTCAATTCCTTTCTTGAGCTTCCCGTGATGTTTGCAAAAGATTTTTGTGTTGAGTGGATGTTCACCGAGAATTTGTTTTTGATGATTAGCTGGAGTCGTATCAAAGGTGGGTTGTTGATGAGCACCAGAGAGTCTCCTTCCTTGTTGAGTTTCTTGTGTGACGAAACCAGGGGTGGAAAGTCGTCTTGCAGAGAGATCGTCTTCTGGAGTTCTTGAATTGGGGCTTTGAAAGTTTTTGATTTAGAGAGTTTATCGATTGGTTTGGTGGGGTCTTCTTCTTGTCGACGATTTGGATTGACTTCGAGATGAGGTCCCTGGTGAGGAGATGCCATTGATTTGATAATTATTCTTTACAAGCAGCAGCTGGTTTCGGTTCTTGTTTTAGGGTTTAGACTTTTTGGAGAGAGAATCCATCTTCATAACCATGCGTGACCCGATGTAGAAAAAAAACATAGGAAACTGTTCATTTCTTTCCTTTGTACTAAATTATAATTTTTAATATTTATATTTTAAAAGATTCCATAGATTTATTGAAAGTAAAAAGAACAGGGTGTGAGTAACGATAATTACTGCACAATGATAGTTTGTAACATGTAAAAATAATTGTTGATTCTGCTAATATTTTAAAATAAAATAAAATTTATATGATAAAATTTAAAATTGAAGTATGAATATTGAGACAAAATCAATTGTGATAGAAATGTTTTATACGATTTGTTTATAATTTGTCTTTTGTGAAAGACAGATTAAGTAGAAATAAGTAAATAATTATATTATTATAATTGAATATTATGGATGGAGGAGGGTAGAGCACGAATATAGAAAACAATAGATATGGACAGATTATAACTATATAGTGCTCGTCATAGATTTGATCAATTCCTCTAGTAAAGAAAGATTTTTTTTATTATTTCTTAACTTTTATATAAGAGAATGAGTTTTCAAACGTGAAAAATATTTAGAAAAAAGAACCATGTTATTAAATAAATATTAAAGTTCGTACGATGTTAAAAAAGAATAACAAAATTACAAATTGCTCAATATATTTGAATATATAGACAAATTTAACGAGTAAAAAAGATTATGAAAAAATGACTAGTTTTTAAAAAGAGAAACTCTCTTTAATTTTTTTTAATTTCTTTTTAATATTTTTTAAAGATACTTCTATAGAAAACTGACTTAAGAAATTGATTTCAGAAAACCCTCTTCACAACAATGAGGAGCAATTTCATCTTTTATTTCTTATCATTAAAGCACGCACTGCACAAAAACAAATCCCAAGGCATTCACCAAGATTTCAACTTGTCGAGGAAGTTGTTTCGATATACTGTAGAATGACTAAAGAAAATGCCAAACACCAAAATTCTTCCGTTGAGCTTACGACCTCCAGAAACCAGAACAAAAGGTGGCTCTCCTATGTAAAGCTCGTTAGGTAGATCCATGGAATGAGACGCCTAGAAAGAACAAACAGACGAAAGCATGCAGCAAAAGCACGCTCAATCCAGGTTGACATTTGAAAGGATATAAAAACCTCTGTTTCACCAGAGGTTCACATTCATCTCTATAATACAAAAGAGCTATCCCAGACGTCTAACTCTATTTGTAATACATGTATTCACATATATATTTATACTTGTCTTCTTGCATTTAGACTAAAGCTTTTGAACAAGATAAAACCCTGTAATTTAAGAGTCTATAATGTTGTCCTTCAGATTGGGATTAATAATCTGAACATCTTGATTTTACTTGTGGAAACTTCCATCTGAGCACAAACCATGTTTGTCGAAAACTCAAGAATCAAAAGCCAGCATAAAAGCTTTGTTCTTGAGGACGAAAAATCCAGAGGTCCTAAATGATTGTAATGCTGTTTTTTCAATAAGGTTGTTAGTCTAAACAAAAATGTTCAAATTACTCCTACTTTTAGTTTTGAGCATCGATTTGTCTAGACACAAACTTTATTTGTTTAAATCCCAGAGATTTAGAACATGCATGGCCTTTCTCATTGAGAGTCTATTGATTAAGAAGATGAGTCCAAAGAGCCATATCCACCTATGGCCTGACCAACGTGACTGTGTCAAAAGCTCGCCCATAAGATCAGTTGTATCTGGAGACTGCTCTCATTAACTCTTCAAGGACCAATAAATTCTTTTTATAGAAATGACCCCCTCATCTGGTGTTTGGCAAAATAGAAATGTTTTTCATTCGTTTAGGGTTGGGCGTGCCTTTCGCGAGGTGACCCATGAATCTCAACGATTGTTTTTGCGACTCTCTGAGTCATGGTTAAAGAAACTCACGCGTGGCATTAATGCACAAGAGTTACTTCGTCAACCAATACCCACAATGGGACTATCTCTCCTCCCGAATAAGTGCACTCCCCCCAAAGAAACTTCTTGTCCTTTGAGCCAACACATGGTCTCCACGGATAAAAAAATTAGTGAGTCAAGTTTCCCTCTCCCTTCATTTATTAAGGAGATATATTACGTAAAGTATCCTACATGATTTTATTGTTGCTGCCAGGTTATCATAACCTGTAGTCACCCTCTTCTCCCCGAAGATCGATTTTTTAACCTTCGCAATCACCCCATCACCTCACCAATAAGAAACCACATCAACCCCTCACAGCTTCCTCACTTCCTCATTTCAAAAACCCATCCCTCTTATGTTCATCTAGTTCAAATATAGTTGAAATACTTAGAGAAACTTTGCTAAGAAACCCGGTGGTAGGAAAATCACTTAGAGATTCAATGACAACCCCAACCTAACGAACTATTAGCGATGGTTTCCCCTTTCTTACCTGACAACTCATATGACACTCCACTTTCCCTTTCAATGGCCACCACCAAACTCTCCAACCAAGGTTCACCCTGCAAGCTCTAGTGGCCTCTCTCATTTGCGTGGCCTTCATTTGATGTCCCATGCAGGCCCTGCTCCTCTGATGAATGTTCATCGACGTTCCAATCCTCTGACCAGTCCAACCAGTAAGGCCATCACGGTGGCACATGATTATGGAGACACTACACATTCTATTGTCTTCCCGCCGCCAGTCACAAAAAACATATATGATTATGAATTAAATATTTTGTCCTCTAAGGTTGACCGGCTTAAAGCCATATATGCCGGTAATGCTAGCCTTTTGAGAGGATACCAGAGCTCAAATAAGTATTTATACAAACATATTCTCCCCAAAGTATTCTGATAGTTCCTCTATGCATGCTTCAGGTACTCCTTCGATCCCAAGCCTAAAGCCATCCCTTTCTTCATGTTTCATCTAATTACATTTCAACCTTCCCAAACCCATCCTTCACTAACACCCACATCCCAACCCCATATCAAATCTACTATTAGTCATGTGCTCTCCTTGGGAGTGCGTCCAGTTAGCCACCGTGAAAGTTTCCCAGGAAGAAACAGTAGAGGTTTTGCCATCTCTAGACCTCGTGCCTGTGGAAACCCAGCAAGCCAGGTTCGCGTCACCAGACCCAGTTCTCCATACAAGCACCCAAGTCTTCCATAACAGCGAGCATAGTGACCACTACCCAAGTATCCTTGGTTAACATTAGACCTCCTACCCATAGAGACCCATAGAACCAACAGTCTCTTAACCAAACATGGGCTTAAATGGTTGCTCCCCAACAAGATATTCCCCAACAAGTCTCCTCTCTATAGTTTGATAACGGTATTCTAGTTTTGCCGTCGGAGGCCTTGGCTGGCGATCATACAGAGTGGATAAGATGCTTATCTAGGTATTTTTTACCAAGCGAAGAGCTCCATACTATGTCAAAACTCTTGCGTCAAGGATCTGAGGTTCCCAAGGTCTTTTGGAATGCAAGCCAACCACGCCAGGCCATGTCGTCTTTACGTTTTCGTTGGCCGATATTACAACCCAGATTCTTGAGATGTCCTCATGGTTCTTCAATAACCATATGATCTTCCCGAAGCGATGGGATCCTATGGACAACTCAATCAAAAAGACGCTAAAGACCATACCGATCTAGCTAAAGTTCCATGGCCTACCTCATGAGTTGTAGACTGAAAAATGACTAAGCATCTTGGGTAGTTTCTTTAGATATTCCAACCTACGTGGACACCCACATAGCAAACAAAGGTAGGCTAAGCTTCGCCAGAATCTGCATCATCATGAGCGCAACATATATGTTCCCATGTACGATTAATATAAATTATATTGGGAAAGTATAAAACTTATCGATCGAGTATCAAGGGTCGCCCATCCCGCGTTAAATAACCTTTGGGCATATCACAAGCAACTACCATGACATGAAGGAAACCTTAGTCTCCAACATTGCTCCAAGGCGATAAGGGAATGAGCTTTTTCAAGACAACGACAAGCTTACCTTAGTGAACTCCGATGATAGAGACAACCTTCTTCCAACAAGTTATGACAATCTTAGGCTATGTGTGGAGGAAGTAGGAATGAATGAAAGGAACAGACATGACGAAAGATGAGGCAGTAATGTAGCTAGCCAAATCAACCTAGATGCTCTCTATAATGAACACTCCACTTTCAAAGTCACCTCACCTCTGTCGCAACCTAGAGCTCCAGTTTTGGGTATTAATGTTAGGACCACAGATATGAATAATATGGGGATCCATAGTTAAATAAATAATCTAATTGTTATTGCAGTAAAACTATATCTATGATAATTGATATCATTACTATAATATGACAAATTAATGTGCGTGACTAGGTTTTGTCAAATATCATTACCATAATCTCCTTACTTTAGACCAAAGTTCGTCCTGAAAACGTAGATAGTATAATGAGAACAATGTTCCCATATTAGCACTATAAAACTAACCACGAATCCCATCCCTAAGAGAGAGTTTGGATTTCCTGGAACCCTAGTGTTTTAAATATTGAAACACTAAAGATATCTTCTCAACTTATTGATTATAAATATTGTATACCACTAGAAATCACCACTTTTACTCACGGCCGTTTACAGTTTTAATGACCCAAATGAGCGCCTCACTTTATGGAACAACATTACTTGCATTGCAAGAAATATAAATGATTACCCTTGGGTGGCTTTGGGAGCTTTAATGTTATCCTCATCCAAACGAAAAAAATGGTCGAACAAACCTTTGGACCAATTCCATGAGAGACTCAATGCTTGTTGGGATGAAAGGTTGACTTTTGCAGGTATGGTTTCCACTATACTTGGACCAACAAGAAAAGTGACAACTCGATCTTCTCAAATATCGATTGTGCCCTCGTTAACAACCCTTTGAATATTTTTTCCCACACTTCCTTGTCCATTTTGAAATCCCTCGCACTTCAGACCACACCCTTATTTCACTCCACTTAATCGCCCCAAGGGAAATTAAAGCCAAACCGTTCAAATATTTTAATATGTGGCAATACCACCCCAACTATCACTTAATTATCTCAGATAATTGGATCTTACCCCACACAGGTGATCCCATGGAAACCTTAAACCATAAGCTTCTCAGACTCTATATCCCTCTATCTGATTTGAACAAGAGAAATTTCAGTAATATCATTGACCGGGTCGATAAAGCTAAAAGGGAGCTTCACCAAGCTCAATTTTGACTTTCCTTTTTCCTTTTTGACCCCAATCTTATTCAAGAGGAGATTATGGATTTTAAAAACTTCATCTCACTGCGCAGATCTGAAGAATCTCTTCTTAAGAAAATATCTAGGGAAACATGGCTGAAACTTGGAGATCGCAACTCCAAATTCTTCCATAATAGCATCAGAGTGCGGAGAGACAGTAATAAGATCATTACCATCAATGAATCAGATAGAAACTCCGTATCTCATCCGAGAAATATTGATAATGTATTTGAAACTTATTTCTCTAACTCTTTGGGCTCGCCAGCCCACCAAACTATCTTGGATAGGAAAGAGGCAAAAGCCTTATCACCACTATGTTATATTTAGAAGCTCAATTCACCTTGATTAAGCCGATCATCAATAAGGAAATCAAGAAATCCCATTTTTCTATTGAGAGTGATAACGCCCTAAACCTTGATAGCTTGAGCGCCAGCTTTTTCAAAAATAGCTGGTCTACTATCAATCATGATCTCTGCGAGGCTATTCATCATTTCTTCGAGGTGGAAAAAACGGACCCAAATTGGAATAAGATAATAATCGCACTCATCCCAAAATCTAACTTCATTTCCTCTTTAACGAATTTCCGTCTAATTGCTTGTTGTAATGTAATTTATAAAGTGGTTTCCAAGAACCTGGCCAGTAGAATCATTGACTCATTCCCGACGTTAATCGACTCCACCTAGATTGCCTTTATCCCACGAATAAATATTATAGACAACATCCTTCTTTCCTAGGAGCTCTTCCATGGGTACAAAATAAAAATAAAAAAGGTCATAGATTTTCTCTTAATATCGACCTCATGAAAGATTTTGATAATATTAGATGGAGGTTGGTGCTTTATGTCCTATTTTCTATGGAATTCCCCATCAAAATGATTAGTTGGATCATCGAATGTATTTCATCCCCCGTGTACACCATAAGCATCAATGGAAACCACACTTTGACCTTTAAAGGTAAGAAAGGATTGCGACAAGGTGACCCTCTCTCCCATAACTTGTTTGTAATTATCATGTAGGTACTCTCAAGGATTCTTAAAGAGAAAGAAAATAATAGAAAATTTAAGTACCATTGGAAGTGCCACAAACAAAAGATTATCAACCTTTGCTTTGTTGATGATCTTGTGATCTTTTGTCGTGCGAACAGATCCTTAGTCAAGGTCATCAAAAATGGTCTCGGTGAATTTTCTTACCGCTCCATCTAAAATTCAACCCCTCAAGAGCCAGGTTTTTCTTTGTGACAACTCGGATGCGGTCAAACATGAAATTATTTCAACATTACGCTTCTCCGATGGGGCTCTCCCAATAAAGTATATTAGTGTGCCTCTCTTTTTGTCAAGGCTTACCAACAACAAATGTAGACCACTCTTTTAGAATGTTACGAACAGAACCCACTCATGGACAGCAAAACACCTTTCCTACGCTAGAAGACTCCAACTCATCAAATCCGTATTTTTCATGAGTTAGGTATATATGGCTTTAGTTTTCATCCTTCCAGCTAAGGTTCTTAAGGAAATTTCCATTCTCTTTAAAATATTTCTCTGGTCAGGCACGAAAATGAAAATTACGGGTGCAAAAGTAGCTTGGGATAAGATCATCTTGCCCTTGGAGGCGGGCGGCCTTGGGATTTTTGACCTATAAAAGTGGAATCGGGCAATCGCCCTAAAAAACCTATGGTCCATATTGACTAAAAACCCGAATTTAATATGGACTCAGTGGATTATCAGGGAGAGACTCAAAGATAAAAATATATAGAACCTCCCTGTCAATGTCTCGATAAGCTGGAGCGTGAGGAATATTCTCAAGCTCGGAACCATAGCCGTATCACTCTATAGAATCAACATTGGTAACAGAAAGTCCACATCCATCTGGTATGATCCATGGATCTTCCCCACATCTCTTATGGACCACTATGGTCCGAGCATCATTAAACATGCCCGCCTCCATGAAAAATCATGGTCTCAGACATTATCAGTAACAGGGAATAAAACTGGCCAACTTTTATTCTCCATGGTCAAAGAATTCACATTCAACACTGAGACCCAATAAATCAATACCTATTACCATCAAATATCGGGGATAAATTCTTCTGGACTCCCAATAAGTCCAAAAATCGCTTCACCATCAATAGCACATACAAATCTATCAGCCTTCCCTTTCCCCAGGTGGTCTGGTCCACTCTTATTAGGAACAAATATAATATCCCGAGATATTTATTCATCACATGGCTCGCCATCCATGAAAATCTAACCACAAGAGACAAACTTATTGTTTGGGGCTACCAGACCAGCCCCTTATGTATCATGTGTGCAAACAACCCTGAATCCATAGACCACATCTTCACACCTTGTAGTTATACCAAAACAAATTGGAACATCATAGCCCGCAAGCTCAATATGCCCCCAACCGCATCTAGTTGGCAATACTAGATCTCTGAAGCTGCTATATGGATGCCAGGTCAAACTGGATGGGATACCACAGAATAACCACCTTTTGTGCAGTAATATATCATATCTGGAAGGAAAGGAACTACAAGATTTGCATAAACTCTGATTTTCTCTGTTCGACGTTAGGTCAAAGGATTGTCTACGATATCGGATATCAATTCTTTGGCACCAAATACCCTCTGATAAATGTTACATAGATTTAAAAGTTTTACCTCCTAAGGTCATTATGTATTTTTAATTTGAGATTTTTAGAAGCGTAAAAAATGTTCACTCGGTCTCCAGGGAATGCCCTAATGTATATGTAAACATTAGTTTTCCATAGATTTATTTTTTATTATACAAAAAAACAACAAGTTAAACATGATATTAGAAAAAAAATGACACTCGTCAACTGGTTAATTAATCTAATAATTTGTAATAACTGAATCAGTTGAAGACATAATTGAAACGTTATACTAATAAAAGAAATGTAAAAAAGAACAAATGCTTTAAAAGGTTCACAGAAAGAAACATAACTCCAAAATATTCGCATATAATATATTGAAATGGATTTTAAATCGGTGAATAAATTTGATTAAACATGACATATATTTTTTTAAGAAAAAATATTTATTATTAAGATAGAGTAATGGTATATGAGTACTTGAAAATCAGATAGCGTTAACTTTAAGCCCTAAAAGAAAAACATCAAAGTTAATCTCCAATTCCAACGATACGAGACCCACCAGCTTCCAGTTGATCGAAGATGATTAATCTTCTCAGGAGTTACAACTTCAAAAGCTTGAAACGATTGATTAGAAAATTGAGCTTCACCAATTGATTGATGATACTGGCTTGAGGAGTAGATCCAGAGAAGATTGAATAAGCAAGAGCTTGATTACGCAGATTGGGATAAACATAATCGAAGAGAGGATAACCAACAGTTTAATAAGATACATCAGCTTATGAAAAATAAATGGGGATGGCCCAAATACTAGATAATTACTTAGATTTTCTCAAAGAATAAGCGGCATACCATTTGTCCGATGAATTATCTTGACATGTAGTTCTTTATTGGAATCTAAATCTTAAGTCTTAAAACTTCATGAACCTGAAATTTTCATGAGACTGCGATTTGATTTTGCTAAGATAATTTGAGATTTTTCAATGGAATCTAAGCAGAAGGACTTCTAATAACATCAATGTTTGAGACATTGATGGACAACAAAGCTAAAGATGAGCTCGATTTCACCAATGAGAGAGGATATACATAACAATAGTGAAAAGGTAATGGTGGCTTTGTTTCTAACTTTATTAATCTAAATAGAGAGGCATAGATCAGTTATTGCACTTGAAAATCTTGAAAGCTCTTGGTGCAGATCTGCTGAGCGTATTAGAACCTTAGAAATTCGGTCTCAAGAAGATAGAGCCCAAATATTCTAGAAAAACATAACACTAGTAGAGATGTTCTTCAATTTGTCTATGTTGATGAGAGACCTTGAAGGGAAACCAGTTTGATGATATCCTTAAAGATGATGGATTTTAACCTTCTTAGAGAGGCTTTGTTTCGAATGTCGCGAATATTCCAACTAAGTATCCTGATCATCATTAATTTTGGAGGTTGGAGATCGTCTGGTCCCAAAAATAGCAAATACCTGATTACCAAGGTATATTTCTTCTTCTTGCCTCTTGCTTATTTAAGTTTTTTGTTTAATAAATCATGAAAAATCTTATCTACAGATCTTCTCTTAATAATAAGAGTGAATGGTATACTTCTTATATTTTGTTGATTTGGTGTGATACTTCCAGATATAAGGGTTTCATAGTCAATGAAGGATAATACGTTGTAACCATCTTCAAGGGTATTTATTGCTTCAATCACTTCATCTGCACAAGGGGATTTGATTTGATTTGATTTATTACTTTACTGATTGTCAGTTCTTCCTGGCTTAGAGGTAATAGTTTTTAACTTAGCTAGAGAAGATTGTTTTGGTTGATGATCTTTGTTCTGGTAACTTGAACCATTACCATTATGTTTAAGGCTTGTTGAGTCTTTCTTTTGATTATGATTAACTATGATATACTTTACTTTTGGAAGCTTTGTATCATTGTGTGTGGTTTCTTTGATATCTTGAGTAGCAGATAAAGGTTCGTCTTGATTAAACTCATTACATTCATCCATAGGTTGTGAGTTTGTTAGAGATTTCTTGCAATTATCCTGGTTGTGACCAAGATGATAGTATTTTTGGCAGTATTGTGGAAGGTCTTTATAAATAATATCGAGTCAGCATCCCTCATTTTCTCCAAAGCCCACCCAAACGTGATGTTGTAATTTTTTAGTAAGTCTACCTCTATCCAAGCATAACATGCATTGTAACGAGCCATGTTTCTTTCTGGAACACTAATCTTGAGATGTTATCCTATTGTAGCTGATATAGAGTGGATGATGGCTTTGTTGTAAATAAACTCTAGAACGTTTTCTAATGGAATCCAAACAGGTGTGAGTGGGCATTCGAATTTAGGGTTAATTGTGATCAAGTAAGAAATAGCTCAAGGGTAATTTTGTGTGACGCAAATATTTGGGGGTCCAAAGAGTAATAAATTATTCGTTAGGGAATCTTTTTAGAGAGTAAAAGTGAGAGCTAATCCAAGTAGAGAGAGAAAGTAATATTATATTCTTCAATCGAATCTATCAACTCGGGTGGGGTCCTTTTATAGTACAATAACGGGCCCCATACACTTTAATTCCCACTTATTACATATTTAGTCCCTCTATTTTTCCACTTATTAATAATAACTACTTCTATTGTACTTTTTACAATATTTCTCCAATAAAACCACTTCCTTATAATTTTTGCATACGTCTTTTATTCTCCCTTATCAGTAGCCCCAGTCCTACTAAAACTATTTTTACTAGGACTGTGATGACATCTTCGAACTTCATCTTATTCGCTTCAATACTCCTCGAAAAAGCACCTCTTCGAATATCTTCTTGTTCGTTTCAATTCTCCTCGAAAAAGCACATCTCCGAATATCTTCTTATTCGTTTCAATTATCCTTGAAAATGCACCTCTTCGAATTTCCTTAAGCTGAAAAATGCCTCTTCGAATACCCTCTTATTCTCTTGGGTAACACTGATCAGTAGCCCCCCAATCCTTGTAATGTCTTACCAAAGCTTGAACCATAAATCTCATCGGAAACAGTTATATGGATATCCCGATTTCTTAAAAATGTCGTCTTCGAAATTAATCGTCTCAATATAATATAGCCTCCCAGACTTGGCTAATAAATTGCAAGGATTGGACTCATCGAATTTTTCAGCATCAACTTGCATATCCCAATCAACAATCTCCGGCATTTTTTATGACGTCATTAGTCGTAATTCCTCGTCACCAAATCATTTTAGAGATCTTATCATGCTTCCCAACACTTTTCATCATTAGATTGCCTCTTCACCTTCTCCCTCATTTCTCGAATCAATATAATTGTGTCTATGTTACCCATAACGCCCCTAGGAAAACAAAGGAAAATGTCCCCATGCCTATCTTACCTTAAAAGCCCATCTACTTCTATAAATACTCACCTTCTTCATTTACACTCCCAACGTTTCGTTCTAAACTTTCTAGAGAGAGAAAGGTGGCTTATAAACCTCGTCGGATTCCAGAGTGGCTATTAATCAGTAAAAAATTCCAAGAAAAAGTTGCTGTTGGTGAATACATTGAACCTCAATCAACCTTCTGTCACCACTTTCTACGGTTCCTGACCTCCATCGGAAAACTCTCCCGCTATCATACCCCTCAAAATTTCTCACCAAAACCAAACTTCCGATCTCAGCCCCCTCGAATCCATTGGTAAAGACAGACAGCATAAGCATTCTTCTGGTAAGAGGAAAAGGCATCACAAGGATAAAAGGAACTCTCAAGAACGCAAGCGTGCCAAAGAAACTCCCTCGGAAAGCCCAGATCCGAATTTGACTTTAGTAGTTGACAATCCTACTCTGAAAATCGACACTTCTGGATCAAGCCTTCCAGCCACTCCTTCGATAACGGGAATTGAGAGCCCTCGATTCTCTCCCTCAAGAACTAATATTACCGAAGACGATCTTTAAGCAATGTGAAATAAATCCTTGGCCGATAAGAAGAAAACAATTGCCTCGGATAATCCTGAGCCAGAAACTCTACCAATTTCTATTGCAGAGCAGAGAAAATCCAGTGGCCTTCACTTGGCCTCTTCTAGTCAAATGTCCACCATTCCCCTAACAATGTCCAAAGAACAGGCTCGTCGGATTGCCCCAAAATCCAAGGGTGACATCACTTTTCCCTTGGAACTTGATGCTATTGTGGGCAACAACATTCGAGGAATCGAAAACAAGCATATTGTCTCACTTCACAATATTTCCTATAAATACGTTTCGCCTTCTTAAGAGACTATGCTGAGGACCCAATGGTGCATCCCCTCGTACATCAACATTTGATTCCCCTTGGAAGGTGAGACTCATTTATCAGTTAAGGATAATGAGTTAGTTGTTTATACGGAAATCATGAACTGGGGGTTAAGGTATCCCTTAGATCCATTTTTATTGAATACTTTGCTAAAATTGACCTCTGTGCCATTTGCAAGCTGGTCCAAACATGTGGTTCACACTCATGGCATGTATCATAGCTTCAAGGATATCTGGAAACAAATTTTCTTTAGAAAAGCTCATCAGATTATCTGGCCTAGCAAAGAATCCGTTTTCTCCGTTTTACTCACTAACTTTTGGTCGAGGACAAAAAGTATTGAAAGACTTGCTAGACGCTGACAAGAAGTAGGGACAACAATTTATCTACTTTTCTGGACATTGGGAAACAAGACACGAGTCAACCCCTTCGAATCCACACAAGCTATCTCTCTAGTGGAACAACAAATGTAAGTCTCTTAACTCCTTCTTTTATCCTTCCTCGGATAATGATTTACTAATCTAACTCCTCGGAATCTACTTATCTTTCTTTTGTAGCTATGGTCGGAGTTTCAAAACCATACGCTGATTATGTAGAAAGTGACACCACCGTCTTCACCAAACTCAGCGAGTGGGCCAAAGAAAATTGGGAAAACAAATTCCGATTGTGCTTTATGAATAATAACCTGGCCAAAAGTCGACTCTGGAGGCTGAACCCCCTTGACCGGCTGTCACTGAAAGAGTTAATGACTCCTCCCTCTCAACAAGAAATCCTTAACCGAGTATAAAAGAAAGATATAGTAATTTATCTTCCGAAACGCTCTCGTGCCAAAAGTCATCTTGTTGACTCCGAAGAAGAAGTGTCCACAAAAGACCTTCAGTCAGACTCTGAAGGATTAGCTGCTAACCAGGAGCCAACCGCGTCGGCAAATACTGTAGCACCCATCACAATTTCCTCTCCGAAAAAATCTGTCCGTCCCATCAAGAAAAAAGATGCCAAGATAAAGGAAACCAAGAGGAAGGCTATTTTGGAATCTATCCAAGAAATATCCGAGGACACCAAGGTTGAAGATGATGTTCAGGAAATATCCGAGGGCACTGGGGCCCAAATTGTGGCAACTGACCCTGAAAATGAGGTTAGGGAAAATTCAGGCCAAACACCCAATTCTCCTCTCACCCAAACTTCAAGTCCTTCTCCAAATGATAGTTCTCATATACTGGCTCCACTTCCAATTCCCCGAAGTGACCCTCCTCAAAACTTTGATCCCATCATTCTAACCGGTGAGTCCTCGGATTTTGACCCCACATCAATAGGCTCTCCTACCAGTTCCTTCGAAAGTCCTCAGCGTGACGAGTTCTCCTTAAGTCTTCGCAACTTACTGCATGCTTCTGTCAATATGGGAAGAAAAATGCAACATCTCGAAGATCGAAAAAACCATTATAAGTTCAAGGCTTCACTTGCTTTTGCACAACTTGAAGAGCTGAAAAAACAACACTCCATTCTGGAGGGTCAGGCTGATGCCATTTTTGAGAAAATGAATGCCTTAGAGAACTACGTCCTTATGCTCGAAATATGTTGCCAGGAGGAGAGGGACCTCTATCAAAAGAAGGCAGGAGCTCAAGAGAAGCTCCTCACAGAACTCCAGAAAGCTCATCATCTTGCAACAAAGGGGGTTTAAGGATTATCTTGCTGATTCCAAGGTTATTATAGAGGAAAAAAAAGCTTACTGAAGACAATTCCAGATTTTCCTAAACAAGTTGAGGCTGAAAAAGAAACAGCAGTGAATGCCTATGCGGCAAGATGTGTGGACAAACTCAACGCTCGAGATATCACAACCTGATCAGGGCTGATCACCCAAATTCATGCAAAATACCCTGAGTACGACTTGGGAAGTTTTTGGAAGCTTGTCTCCCCCGAACTTTGTCCTCCTAACATTGTTGTTAGTGATAGTGAGTCATCAGATTCCAAGGAGAGCGACTCCCCGGAACATTCTGAATAGATAGACTTGTAATAATAATTTCTACATGTTTGTACAAGTTTTGTATAAGTCCTTGTGAGGCAATTTTTGTAATAGTTTCTACACGTTACGAAGAACATCTTCCTCGACTTTTCTAGTATGCCAATTTTTGGAATGCCAGTTTTATAACTTTTTAACTTCACATTTTGATGTGAAGAAATTATTGTATGCCAACTTGCGTTGAATAATTGCTTTATGCCAACTTTGATCGATCATAATAATCATTGTACGATGCGCTAAGGCAGGCTTATAAAATGTCATAATTATTAATCCTAATAGCTCAACCACAACTGGTATCTCAGAAAGAATAATTTGAGGCAACACTTCAATTGTATTGATTAGCTCATAATGACACCTCGTTAAAACCTTCCTGTGCCTAATAGGGTAGGAACGAGTATGCCATCGCTGTTTTTCTAAACCTCAAAATACACATAAAAGATAAATGTTACATGCCAACTTCTTCCTCATTCCAGATACAATTTTAAATGTTCTATATTCCATGGATGCTTAAGATATCTCCCTTCCTTATCGTAACACTTTATCCCCCAATTTGGCCCCAACTTTCCAAGACTTTTCTCCTTGGTGTGCAGAAAAACTTTTCGTAACACTTTATCCCCCACCTTGAAATCTCTTTGTTTTACTCTCGAAGCATACCTACTCCTCATCAATGTTTGATAATGCAAGGACTTTAATTGCGCTCTTCTTCTCTTTTCTTCCACCAAGTCTAATTCTAGGGCTCTGCTTTGATCGTTCAAATCTTCTGTATAAGCTGCCACACGGTATGATGGGAAAACAATTTCCAAGGGGACAACCGCATCCATACAGTATACTAAGGCAAATGGAGATGTAACAGTGGAAGTTCGAGGCGTCGTTCTATAAGCCCACAATACTTCTTGTAAATAATCGGGCCATTTCCCAACCTTACCTTCCAAACTCTTTTTCAATCCATCCAAAATTGTTCGATTGGTCACTTCCACCTGAACATTAGCCCGGGGATGGAACGGAGCAGAATTTTTGTATGCCCCTGGAAAGACAAAAGCTCTTAAACTCCTTGTTATCGAATTGAGGCCCATTATCCGTTGTGATCTTTATCGGCACCCCAAAACGACAATAAATATTCGAGACAATGAACTTGATAACATCTTTTTCTTTTGTTCATGCTAAAGGTTCTCTTTCCACTCACTTGGAAAAATATTCAACTGCTACTATTATCGTTTTCCTTCCACCAGATGCCATTGGTAGGGGCCCAACTAAGTCAATGCCCCACCTATCGAACGGTACTGCTTCTGAAATACTCTCTAGGAGCACCCTTGGCTTGTGTATTATGTTGGCATATCTTTGACATGTATCACACCGAGTTACCAAGTCTTTCGCATCAGAAGAGATGGTCGGCCAATAATAACCAGCCAAAAACACACGTCGAATCAATGCTTTATATCCACAATGGGCCGATCCTTCCCCGTCATGCAGTTCTGATAGGACAAACTGTGACTCGTCCTTAGCCAAACATCGTCTACTCATGGATTTCTTATATAAAAATCCTCCTAAAAGAATATATCCCTGAGACTTAAACCTGATCCTCGTAGCCTCAGACTTTTCTGTTGGTAAGCTATCCTTTTCCAGGAAGTCCACGATTTCTGACCTCCAATCATTTGTGATCACGTTTCTTACTTCCTCCATATTCATTGAGTGCTCTGTACTGCTTGTAATCGAATGACGCTCCCGAATTAGGACCCATGGATGACCTTCCGATCGCGAAGCCGCTACTAATGAATCAAGGATGATATTTGCCTCCTTTCGAATAAGCTCATACTGAACCTCATCAAATTCGGAAGCCAAGTCCTTTAACACTCTCAAATACTTGACTAACTTATCTTTTCTCGCCTCTGACTCTCCAAAATCTTGATTTATCACCAACTGTGAATCACTGATCAATTTAACCTTTTTGGCTCCACATATTTGAGCTAATCTTAACACTGCCAATTCCGCCTCATACTCTGCCTCGTTATTAGTTGCCTTAAAATCGAAGCGAATAGCCTGAAACATGGCTATCTCCTCCGGGAAACTAATTGGACTCCTACACCACTTCCAGAAATATTCGACCCCTCATCCGTTTGAACCAACCATTCTGTCTTACCTGAGTGGTAAAAAATCTCCATGCTGTCCCTTTATAAGTGGAATTCGACTAAGAAATCAGCCAAAACCTGAGCTTTTATTGTCGTCTGAGGCTCGAATGTTATGTTGAAATCTCCCAGTTCAACTGACCATTTCGTCATCCTCCCAGATATATCCGGCCTCTGTAACAAACCTTTTAAGGGGACACTGTTCGAACCACAATAGGGTGGGCTCTGAAGTATGGTCTCATTTTCCGAGCAGCTGCTACCAGGGCTAAAGCTTACTTTTCCAACTTAAGATACCGTTTCTCAGCATCTAGCAAACTTTTGCTGACGTAATAAATTAATTTTAACATATCGACCTTTTCCCAGAGTAAAACGACACTGACTGCACAAATACAATCAACTTCTCCCCCACCAAAGGCTTCGAAAGTATCTTCAGGGACATCAAATATTCTTGAATCTGGCGAAAAGCGGCTGAATATTCCTCGGTCCAACTAAATTGTTTGGCATTTCTTAATACTTTAAATAAAGGCGCACATTTATCCAATGAACGAGAAATAAACCTATTTAATACTGCCAATCTTCTTGTAAGAATCTGGACTTTCTTAATATTCCGAGGTGGCGTCATAGTTGTCAAAGCCTTTATCTGTTCTGGGTCAACTTCGATGCCCCTTTCACTTATCATGTAGCCAAGGAACTTCCCCGATCGTACTCCAAAAATGCAATTTTCTGGATTTAATTTCGAATTTACTTTACTCAGATTATTAAAAGTTTCTTCCAAGTCAGAGAAATGATCTTCGTCATGCAAACGTTTTACCAACATATCATCGATGTAAGCTTTTAAATTCCGGCCAATTTTCTCCTCAAAGGTTTTCTTGACTAAACGCTGATAAGTCGCCCTTGCATTTTTAAGGCCAAATGGCATGACCTTATAACAATATAATCCTCTCCCGGTGATACACGATGTGCTTTCTTCATCTTTTGCATCTAATCTGATTTGATTATATCCTGAATAAGCATCCATGAAAGACAATAACCGATTACCCGAAGGAGAGTCCATTAACTGATCAATTCGGGGTACCGAAAAAGGATCCTTGGGACAAGCTCTGTTCAGCTCCATGAAATCCACGGACATCCTCCACTTTCAATTCTTTTTCCTGACCAAAACTGGATTCGAGTCCCATACAGGGTACTACGACTCTCGAATGTGGCCTATGTTTAATAACCATTCCACCACTGAGAGAATAGCTGCGGACCTTTCGTGAGAAACTGGTCTTCTTTTCTGTACAATAGGTCGAACATCATGCCGTACTGAGAGTTTATGACATATTATCACTGGCGGTACTCCCGTAACATCCTGTGCACACCAAGAAAACATATTTAACTTCGTTGAAAAAAACGCAATCAATTTTTCTCTGAACTCAAAAGAAAGTTTTAATCCAATCTTCAAAAACTTTCCTCCTTCAAACTTATGCTCCTTGTGATCATCATCCGGAACCAAAAATCCGGGGCCTCCCTCGGATCATCAAAAGGAGTGATTTCTGAAGAAGTCCGCTTTAATTGTTATGCCTTCTCTAATACTTCTCCCCGAACTCCTTTCGAGGATAGAGCTATCTGATAAAATTCTCAAGCCATCTTCTAGTTGCTCTTGATCGTCCCTATATTGTTCCCTACCACATATTTCAGACATCGGTGTACCGTTGAGATAATACCATGCATCCTAGACAGACAAGAGCGACCCAAAATTGTATTGTACGAAGTTGGTGCGTCTACAACTATAAACAACACTTCAACTTCCTTTTTACACGGCCCACGACCTAGCTCCACCACATACTGAAAGTGTCCAACGACTATCGATGTTGCTCCTGTAAAGCCCACTATAGTTCTATCGAATCGTCGTATAACAGACGGGTCAGAAATTATCCTGTAAGTAATCACAAACAAAATATTCGCAGAACTTCCCGTGTCAATAAGTATCTTCTGAACTTGGTCTCCGGCTATACCCGCAGTAATAACCACCGCATCTTCGTGGGCCCCGCTATATTCCTCATATCATCATCGTCAAAACATATAATGGGGGAGGGCAAGCGATGCATCTGCGCTGAACCCCTACTTCAATCTGTGTGGTTAAGTTCACCATATGTCTTTTTTCAGCGAGCTATTAGAATTCCCTGCGATGGTATCTCCTCCGAATATAGCTAGCGATTCGAAAAAAGTTCCCCCTTGGAATAATCTCCTCTACCATGTTCACGTTATTTCTCGCTTCCTTGGGATCCAAATACTCTTCTTCAATATCGAAAACGTAAACCTCTTCGAAAATCACAATTGCTGTATCAGCATTCTTTGAGACAACCTTTACTACAGCATTTTTCTGGGTGTGCTTTTTCACGAATTCTAATAACATTCCATCTTCAATCAAAGCTTGCACTTCTTTTTTCAAAGCGATGCATTCCTTAGTTTTATGTCCAATGTCCTCATGGTACTTACAGAACCTGTTAGCACTTCTGCTTTCCCTCGGAGTTTGAATTGGAAAAGGTTTTATGAACTGCACCGTTGATCTTGCCCTATCAAATATCGTAGCCACATTTTTTATTAACTTCGCAAAATAGTCCGGACGAATCCATTTGTTCGAGAGTGGTAGTGGCCTCGTTCCTTGGTTATAATTTTTCTGGTTACTATAGTTCAGCTGGTTTGTTCTCGGCCTTGGCGGATACTGACCCGCACCCTTGGCTGGAACACTAGTACGTGGCCCTTGATTACTAGACTCAGCCCTTTGAAATTTGTTCTGCTCCAGCTGATCGATTGATCCTTTCTCAGATGCCTGCGTTTCCTCCACTAAAATGTTTTTCTCAACTTGATCCAATAATGCCCCAAAAGTCATTGCCTGACTTTCTGCTACCGTATCCTTTAAGATTCCGGGGAGAAGCCCCATCGTGAATGCCGCAAGTGCCACAGAAGCTTTCCCTAACATTTTACTTACAATAGATTATCGTGTCTCCATTAGCTCGAAACTTCTTGCTCCCCAAAAAATATTGTCTAAAGATATTCCAGAACATGTCGAAATTCTTTATCGAGCCCTAGGGAAGCGTGTTATACCACTTGGAAGCTACCCTTTTGAAAGTCTGAGAAAACGCTCTACCCGGCAATTTATCATTGTCATCGAAATTAATCATGAAATTCTTGAATTGCTCGATGTGATTATCAGGAACTTGTGTCTAGTCAAACGTTTCTAGCTTTGAAATATCAAAATGTTTTGGGAGGTTGCCTGCTATAATTTCCGAGGACAAAAGAGAAGCTCTCTAATTATGACTCGTTTTATAGACATTAGCTCTCAAAGTTTCATGGTTCGGAAAATAGAGTCCCTCCTCGGACGACAGAGTATACGGATGCTGCCACTCTGAATTCCGTTGGTCGACATGTTGGTTCCAAGAGGGAAAATTCATTTGGTCATAACCCTGCTCATTAGCATTAGCGTGATAATTTTTTTCCCACAGAGATTTTCTCTCCAAACTCCTTCCCCTTTGGTGGTCCACATGCCTTCGACCATATCTTTTATTTCTGTGACTCCTCCTCGGAGATGATTCTGGTGAACTGTAGCAAGAATAATCACTTGAATTGGAAGATTCCAAGTGACTCTTTCCTTTTCCCCTCGAAGAATGTCGTTCATGACCTCTATATATATCATCTCTGTTTTTAGGATGAAAGTCGGTTTCACGTTCTTCTTTTCCACTGTCAGGCTCTCTTCTCACCTCGGAACGAAGATTTGCCTGAACAGTTTTTTTTTCTGCCCTCAATTTTTTAATGTCCAATAATAACTCATTCCTTCGAGCCAGCAGATCCGAGTCATCAAAGGTTTCTCCGACGCGCTGGCCACCATGCGCCTCATATTCCATATCATTCTGATAAGTGTTCCCCACAAGATTCTCCTCGCAGTTGTTAACAAAATCATCCCCCTGCTCTTCCATGATTTCGCTCGGATTAGGAACAATTTCCAGAAAGCGATTGTTGTCAGAACAATCTTCGTTTCCTACAAACGGCGCCACTGATGAAGTAAGAAATAGCTCAAGGGTAATTTTGTGTTACACGAATATTTTGGGGTCCAAAAAGTAATAAATTCTTCGTTAGGGAATCTTTTTAAAGAGAGAAAGTGAGAGCTAATCCAAGTAGAGAGAAAGTAATATTATATTCTTCAATCGAATCTACCAACTCGGGTGGGGTCCTTTTATAGTACAATAACGGGCCCCACACTCTTTAAATCTCACTTATTACATATTTAGTACATGTATTTTTCCACTTATTCAGAATAACTACTTCTATTGTACCTTTTACAATATTTCCCCAATAAAAACACTTCCTTACAATTGTTCCATACGTCTTTTATTCTCCCTCATAAAATTGTAGTAGTCCACTTGAGTAATCTCATAGAATACTATCGTACATAGAAAACATTTCAAACCCATAGTTTGCATAGATCAATTTTTGAAGCAAATTCTATCAGAACATGTCTTGCATCCTATATTGAAATATTGTATTCGCCTACAAATTTTTAGGATTGCAAGACACGTTTTAGAAGATTTCTTTTAAGTATACCTTGAGAAATTTACTAAAGCGTATATTTTGTGGCCAACGTCAATATTTCTTTATCATGATTTGAGAACTGCATAGATATGTTGTCATTTCTGTCTCAAACACTCTGATTGGAGTGAAGTATGAGGGTTGACTTGGATTTGTTGACATATCAACATTGGATCTTGCACCTTGAGAATTTTTACATTTTTATTTGCTTTATTTGGGTCTATGCTGAGATTATTTGTTTTGTTTTAAGGATTTTCTTGAAGGTTCCAGTGCTGGGAATTCTTCTACCAATAAGGAGTTGTTTTGATTATCCCTACCAAAAGTTGTGTTTGAGGATGCATAAGATTTGCTTGTTTGGATCCTCTTTATTCATTGTTGAATGCTGGCAAGTAGCCAAGATAGAGAAGAAGGGGCCAAGATCAACAAAAATGGAAAAAAGATAATTGTAAGAAAAATGATTATTCTTCTAGTTCGTGGAGCTTTTTTGGAGAACCATTTCGTTTTTTTTTGTAATGAGTTAAAAAACGTTATCGTCCAAATTGAATATTATAAAATTTACATATTGAAATTTATGGTTTAGTTAAATTAAAATAATTTAATTTTATATTAATGTTAGTTTTATATTCTTTAAATAAATAAATAAAAAATATATATATTTATATATAATAAGATGAAATTCTAAAGTAAAAATAATATGATTTAATGGCTAGTTTAATAAATTTAAAATTTTGTATCGTTTTAGAGCATTTTGTTTTTATTAATTAGAGAGTAAACAGATGAGTTAAGAGGTGTGATGAAGAAATATGATCGAAGAAATAGATATTTGTGTGAGAGATTTAGGAACTATATATGTAGAAATTGATTTGTGATATGAGAAATTTAGGAAATAGATATTTGAGTGAGATGTGATTTGAGAATGAGTGAATATTAGGTTAGTAGGTATGTTTAGATAAAATAATCAAACAAATTAATAAAATGCTAAATCCAATATCCAATTTTTATATTTTAAATAGTTTATTAGATATTTAAATTAATAGTTTAAATCTTTCATTTAGAATATATCTTTTAAATTGTTAGAAGATATTTAGATATTTTCAAATATTATATATTTTTAAAATTTTATTAGATTTCTCAATTAATAGTTTTACATGTTTTAAAAAATTAAATTAAATTAACAAAAAATACAAACATAATATTTGAAGAACTAGATATTTGTGTGAGAGAATTAGAAACTTGATAGGTAGAAATAGATTTGTGATTTGAAAGATTTAAGAACTAGATATTTGTGTGAGATATATTTGAGAGATGAGTGAAGATTATGTTAGTAGATAAAATAATAAAAATAAAATAAAAAATAGGGAGACTTACCAATAAAGACCCATTCAACAAACCTATCGATTAGGTATACCACGCCACATATTATCCCCTCTTTCCATAGAAAAAAAAGAAAATATATAGTGATCGTGCCAAAACAAAGAGGTTTCTCATCTAAAACATAAAGAAGTTTTCGCATCTATCAAAATAAAGAAGGTTTCGCATCTATCAAAATAAAGAAGGTTTCGCATCTAGCAAAATAAAGAAGGTTTCGCATCTAACACGACAAAACAGGTTTCACATTTATCATAACGAAGAAGGGTTCTCTTCTTCTTCGCGAAACCCCTATAAATTTTAAAACTTTAAAAGTCTGTATCTTTTAAACCGTAACTCGAAAAAAAATCCAAAAATACCATTGGTTTTATTTTTTAAGACAAACAAACTAGTACCACTCATGATATGTTATGAATTAAAATAAATAAATTTTTCAGGACAAATAACGTTTCGCATCTATCAAAAACATGTTTTTTGCATCTACCATTCCAGAAAAATTGCATGGTTCGCAACTATCAGTAGGTACAGATACAAATGTTTCGCATCTTTTTCCTGAACCGTTTTACTCGACACAAAAATCTCAGAAACTTAAAACAGACTAAAATCGACGAAAAACTAAATGAAATACAACAAATAAACTGTATTACCAACGTAAAAACCAAATAAATACCAAGAATCAGAAACAAAAACATATCTCGAGCTTCTAGTATTCTGAAATCAAAATTCAACTTACCATACACAAATCCACTTATCTAAACATATATCCAAAATCAAACTTCGAAATCAACTAAATACACAACAAAAAATATATGAAAACAAAAGAAAAACAAGAAAATTGAGTAAAAAAATGAAGAATCGCCTAACATTAGAGCTGTTCTATTCACGTATAGAGAGAGAGAGAGAGATAGGGAGAGAATTGGGAAGTATGGGTCTAAAAGCCTTTTATATAAATGAACAAGGATATTGAAGGAATTAGTGAGTCTTCAATGGTAAATATATAACTAAAACGGGTCTTTCTCGGAGAATAATGAAAATATGGATCTTAGATGGATAATAGTTAGGGTTTTGGGTCTTAAATAGTAATTTACCCTAAAAAATAATGTTAAATCGCAAAGACAATTTGGCAAATGGTTGCCAAATCGGATATCAAATTTAGTATTTTTTTAAAAAAAATTATGATTATTTCTATAAATACCCTATATACTAAACTAATTTTCCCTCGTCTCTAAGATCATATCTCACCCAAATATCTAGTTCCTAAATCTCTCAAATCACAAATCTATTTCTACTAATATATTTTTATTGTAAGCTCTTTTTTTTCATTAAGTGATCATTAGTCTCATTTTTTAATCTTACATAATATTTCAACATCAATCAAGTCATCAATCAAGTCATTAAAGTTTGTTCGTTGAAGGAAGAAATTTTCTGATTTTAGGGCTTGGTATATGCTTTCTAATTATTATTTTCTTATATTCTTTGATATTTGTTTAAATAGTTATATTTTTGTAATTTTTTTAAAAATAAATTCAAACTGGTTTGCTACTTTATTTATTTTTAATATCTTTTCAAATATATATCCCTATTAATCGTGGTCGTGGTCGTGGTCCCAGTTCTAATATCGATGAATCCCGTATTCCTATTGACCTAGATAGTTTTCATGTTGTGGACCATAACTTAGAAAATCAAAACTTTGAAATGAGTTATTCCCAAGCTAGCGTCGATATATCTGGTAATACTAGGGTTAGTAATAAGACTAGAAAAAAATATTGTGGGTATGGGAACACTTTACTGAAAATATATATGCAAATTGTGCTAAGTGTAATTATTGTGTGAAACCGTATGCATATAAATCTGGTAAATCAAATTGTGGCACCGGGGGTATGATGAGACACTTAGGCACACATAATATTAAAAATTGTATGTCAATGTATGAAGGAGGGAATACATCCATAGATCCTCAAACTGGTAATGCATTTGTTTTTAATCAAATTAAATCTAAGGAAGTAACTATGATATACGTTGTTGGATGTGCACAACCGATTTTGTTTTTTGATAATTTGAGATATGGAAATTGGATGCATTATGGGGTGAACCCAAGAGTCACACATATATCACGAACTTCTATTAGATCTGAAATTTTTAAATATTATGTATCCAAAAAAATTGATTGTAAATACTTTTTTAACGTTGCCATATAATATATCTTTTGGTGTGGATAAAAGTAGCCTGAGGGTAGGCTGGTAATTTTAAGTGGAGTTTTAAGGCGGCGTAAGGGTGTTTCACGGTGGTGTGGTGGTGTTTCCAGATATTTCAGGGTGTTTCAAGGTGTTTTAAGGGTGGTAAGAGAATTGAGCAGCCTGGCAGCAGTTAATTTTTCTTACCCATAGTTAATGCTGGTGGTTGGGTATTTATAGTGTGTAATTTGGGCCCTTATGGGCTTTCGGGTCAAGTTTCATGGACCCGGGTCATGTTTAAAGACCCATGAAGTTTAAGCAAATGCACAGGTAGCTTAGTCAGATAGTGATTAGGTTTAAAAGTACTTTAGTCATAGTTCGAATCGTCTTATGTTCGCAGTGTTCAAAGCCACCTGTCCGGACCAAACAGTCCTGTTCGGATTATAGTCTTGGAGTCTGTCCGATTTTCGGGGAGTTTTACTTTGGACTACCCTTCCGGGGAGCTCTTTGAATTCGGACTCATCAGGAGCCCCTTTTTTAGGTATTTGAACAAGTGTCCTTGTTAAAGAACTGAAAAACAGTTCGAGTTCGGAAGTGGTCCTCTGATTCGAAGAGAGTTGAGACAGGCCCGGACAGGCCAACCGTTACGAATCCAAACGGTTCTTTGTCAGGAGTAGTGGGACACGTGTCACCCTCTGGTTGGCCACTCCAGCCGTTTTTCTACCTCGAAAATTACACCACTTTATTGAATAGGTAACTTCTTTAAATGGTTTTGATGATGTCAGCGCCGTCTTTTAATCATTGCTCAACTTTTCGGATTCTCCTAGGAATCAAACCCCCTTTTTTACCTTTACTATAAATACTATTCATCTTTCACAGTATCATTTTCACTTTGCCATTTTACTCAAAACTTCATCTTTCTAAAACCTTGAGATTTCCTTAATCGTTTTATGTTCACAGCAAGAACAGCTTTAATCAAGGGTGGCTGGCTCAATCTTTCAGAATTAGAGAGAGCTCAAAGGGTTGAAAAAGAGAAACGGATAGCAGCAGGGCTACCAGCATCGCCAGTTGAGAGACCAGCCACTTCAATCGAAGAATCTGATAGGGGTTCGTCTTCTTCAAAAGGTACAAAACCCAGAAAACTCTTCCACTCTACACTCTCCCCTATAGTTTCTGGCTCATCAGTCCAAGAGTCAATTCCCACCGTCGAACCGGAGGTTGTTGTTACAAGTGTTAGGAAGAAAACTACCTTTATAGCTATGGGGTCCGACTCTGATCATTCCCCAGAGAAACTGATCATGAAAAGACCAAGTCGACTGGTTAAGGGACTCTCCTCGAAAAACACCAGTGAGTCTGGGTCCGGAACAACTGTTAGGACCCTCCGGGAGAGGCCGGTCGGTCCGGAGGGCAGCAGTCCATTACCTCCAAAGGAAACCTCGACCTCAGAGACTCAAGCTGAGGTGAAAATTCAAAAACATACAACGAGTCGCCAGTCCGGAGGATCAGCTGTTCCAAGCTTCATCCCTCCCCGGGCTGTTTCTGCAGAAGCTCCCCCAACAGTTATGGAGGAGAGGATGGAAGACTCCATTGAGGAGGCTAGGTTTGAGTCCGAGTCGTCCGGACAAGCTGATACTGCCATAGTCGTTGCCAAGAAAGGCAAAGAGGACTCGTTCTTGAGCCGTCCGGATCTGCCGGAGTGCCTTGAAGGGAAAGTTGGGCCCTGCTTTCACAAGGTAGAGTTTAAGTATCTCTTATCTTTGTTAAAAACCAAGTATGCATTTATTCACACTAGAGACTTGGGACGGCTTCGCACTAAGTGGGGGATCCCTGAAAATGTAAAGATCCGAATTCCCATCGATCCAGAGACCCCGATGGATTGTAAGAGGAATGAGATTGTATTTTTTACAGAGCTGTTCAATTGGGGACTCAGGTTCCCATTGGATCCGGAGATAGTGCGCTATTTCCACTTAGTGAAGCTATGCCCATCGCAGCTGAGCCCCAACGGATGGTACACCCTGATGTCATGTATTATGGCATCCAGGCTGTCCGGAATTCCTCTTCCAATGGAAGAGTTCGCTGCTGTTGCCAGTCTGTGCAAACACCACCAGTTCCCCTTTTATCACTTCAATATGGGGAACAATCTGAAAGCAGTTGATGATCTCCTAGAATCGGAGAATAAGTGGAGGAGCCAGTTCTTGTTTATAAGTGGCTCATGGGAGAACGGGAAGAAGATCAAGGTTGGGGAGAATCCTAGCCTTCTTCGAAGTAGATGGAGGAGCGATCGTAAGTTCTTTTCTTAAGTTTCTGTTCGAATTTCTTCTCTTTAAGCTTTCACTAACTAGTTGCTCTTTTGTTTTGCCAGAACTGCCAAAAGAGTTCGGAGACTATGCGAAAGCCGGACAGGTTACCTGTGGCAAAATAAACACATGGGCCGCAGAGAACTGGGAGAACCGGTTTCACAAGGCTTTCACTCCGGGAAACTTAGCCAGATCTCACCTGTGGAACACCACAGGTCGGAGGGATTTAACATGGGAGGAGTTCTCCACCCCTCCTGATGATGACATAGTGCTAAGAAGATCTCACGAGCTAGATGGAACTCTTTTCCTCCCTCTTCGGGCCAAAGCCCCAAGTAAGATGAAGGGCCAGAAGAAGAAAGGGAGGAAAACAACAGGAGATTCAGAGAAAAAGGCCCTAACTGACACAGAGGTGCCAATTCCAGCTCAAGTTGATGCAAGCCTTCTACAGGTGGTAGAAGTGGAAAGTAAGAAACACGGAGAGACTCCCTCAAAACCTACGAGGGTCTCCAAACGAACCCGTAAGCAAGTAAGTGAGGGTGCTGAGAGAGAAGTAAAAAAGAAGAAAACTTCTCAAGAAGAAGAATTTGCTCTCCGGGACCCGGAGCCCACTTTTCCAGTTGATCCTACATTAGCCGAAGAGATCCCAGAAAACCTTAACGAAGGGATTCCCGGGGAGCTTCACACTGATGATATTGAACAGGGAGAGATCAACATGGACGAAGTGGACGTCACCGGCCTGGGTCCTCTAGGTGATTACTTTCTTGGTCTGTCAAGAGATGAGTTTGCTGGGCCATACGTTCCTCCAAGTAGTTCCAACACAGTGAACTTTAATGGCAAGACTTTCTTGGTCTCCAGCGAAAGGGATATCATAGCTCACTCTCTCCTTAGCAACGTGCAACATGTGCTTACCTTGGAAAGGCAAGTCCGGAATCAGGCAGAAACCATTAAGGAGCTTAAGTCTGAGAAGGAGAAACTGTCCGATAACCTCCGGGGTGCCACTACCCAGGTTGACTTGCTTAAGGAATCAAATGAACAGCTGAAGAGGAGTAAAGATGAGAGCAACACAAAAATTGCCTCTTTGGAGAAAACCCTAGAAGATCTCCAGGCTAAGCTATCCGAGTTGGAGAAAGACTTGAAAACCTCAAAAGATGAGACTGCAGCAAAAGAAAAGATTGTCACCAATCTGACTACTGACAAACTTACTTTGGAGAATGCAGTGACTCAAGCTATTGGTGAGAAAGCTGCCCTGGTGAAGGATCAAGAGGCCATGATCAAGGCCAAAGTCAATGCTTATGCCAAGGAGATGCTACGGAGTGAGGAATTATTGATTGAGAAGGTGAAATCTGACATGGTCCTCCTATTTCACGAGAAGTTCCCGAAGAGGAGACTTGGGAACTTATGGCGTTATGTGGATGATGATGATCTCCCATACTGGACCATGGCTGATGACGAGGGGTACTCTGATGAGCCTTCATCTGGTGATGAAGAGGAAACTGGAGAGAGCCCTGGGGAGGAAGAGATCGACCCTAAAGGCAAGAAAAAAGTCGAAGAGAAGAGTGATATTAAAGACAAGAACACACATGTGGGTGAGCCGTCTTCGAAGGCTCTTCCTTAGTTTATAACTTGCTTTGTTTAATTTTTGTTTGAACCAAAGTCCTTGGAAGGCCAAGGCACCTTTTTTGTGATGCTGTCCGTTTTATCCGGACAGAGTTTTGTATTATGTTTAAACTTGTTCAAAAAGTCCTTGGAAGGCCAAGGCAACTTTAAGTTTATTGAATGAATGTTTTATCTTGCACAACCTTTCTCTTATTCCACGGTTTGCCTAAATACTTCGTATTGTGAGAGTGTTTAATTTCTCTGGCTAGAATTTAAATAGCCCTTAGATCTTTCAGTCCGGGTAGTATGGCAATCAATCAGAATTTTGTAAAAACTTAGAAAATTGTTTAAGAAAGCTCCAAGTTTTATTGAAAGCTCTTCGTGGCGCCGAAGAGAGGAAGTGGTATGCCCCCAAATATTTACACGGATATTTAAACAAGTAAATATTTACATAGATTTTATTCTAGGTACATTCGAAGGTGTTCAATATTCCAAGGGTGAGTTAAAACCCTGCCATCTTTGTCTTCCAGCCAGTATGTGCCAGGCTTGATTCTTTCAACCACAGTATACGGACCCTCCCAGGTTGGGGCCAACTTTCCGAAAAGCTTTTCCTTGGTGTGAAGGAAAACTTTCCTCAATACTTTATCTCCTGGTTGAAAATCCCTTCTTTTAACCTTGGAAGCAAACCTGCTTCTCATCAAGCCCTGATAGTGTGTCATTCTAAGATGAGTTTTTACTCGCCTTTCTTCAATCAAATCAAGCTGATTTCTGATTGCTATTTCATTAGCCTGTCCGGAGAAGTTATGAACACGAAAAGAGGGGAGTGTCTTCTCTATGGGAGCTACTGCATCCATCCCATAGACCAAGGCAAAAGGTGATTCTTGTGTGGCAGCCCCAGGCGTTGTCCGGTAGGCCCACAAGACTTCTTGTAAATAACTAGGCCACTTTCCAGCAGCCCCTTCCAGATTTTTCTTTAAACCGGACAATATTGTTCTATTAGCCACTTCAACTTGCCCATTAGCTTGTGGGTGGAATGGTGAAGAAAAGCAGTGCTGAATACCCCTTGAGGCACAGAAGCTTTCCATTTCTCTGTTGTCAAACTATGGCCCATTATCTGTTGTTATTCTTTGAGGGACACCAAATCTGCAACATATGTTGGATAGAATGAATTTTATAACAGCCTTTGATGTTGTTCCTGCCAAGGGGGCTGCTTCTATCCACTTCGAAAAGTAATCAATGGCTACGATTATGGTTTTACGCCCTCCGGACGCCATAGGGAGAGGCCCAACTAAGTCTAATCCCCATCGAGCAAAAGGGATAGGCTCAGAAATTGATTCCATAGGGATGGCTGGTACATGAATTTCATTGCTGTACCTTTGGCAGGGGTCACACCTTCTTACCAGTTCCTTGGCATCTTTCATTATTGAAGGCCAATAATATCCGGAGAGAAGCACTCTTCTTGTTAACGCTCTAAATCCACAATGGGCTGATCCCTCACCATCGTGTAATTCAGAGAGAACCATTTGTGACTCATGATCCCCTAAACAGCGTAGGAGAGGTTTGCTGTAGGATTTCTTGTATAAGACCTCTCTAATCATGATGAAACCATGAGCCTTGTGTTTTAACGCTCTGGCTTGTGATTTAACCAAGGGTACGACGCCATCGGACAGATATTGGATAAGAGGAGACCTCCAATCCTGGGGCTGATTTACTTGTATTTCAAAGACCTCCTCTTTCTCTCCTTCATTAAGTTGAATAGAAGGACTTTCAAGCACATGGATCCATGGATAGGACTCCGTGTATGCTATTGTTGCCAATGAGTCTGCCAATTCATTCTCTGCCCGGGGAATATGCTCATAGACAACAGCTTTAAACTTCATTGCCTCATTTTTCAAGAGAAGTAAATACTTGATTAACTGTTCTTTTCTAGCTTCTGATAGACCCAAGGCATGGTGAATAAGCAATTGGGAGTCACTTAGCAGCTTGACCCGTTTTGCCCTACAGATGTAAGCCAATTTCAACCCAGCTATAGCTGCTTCGTATTCGGACTCATTATTGGATGCCCTGAAAGCAAAACAAATAGCTTGATACATGTTGTCTCCATAAGGAGAGGTAAGACATATTCCTGCCCCAGATCCTATGGCACTGGATCCTCCATCTGTTCGGACAATCCATACTTTCTTGTCTTTTGAATCAGCAAGTTGTTCTGAGTCCCTATCAGAATGGAATTCGACCAGAAAATCAGCCACAGCCTGAGCCTTTACTGCTGTTCGAGGAGCAAAGTCTATGTCGAAGTCCCCCAACTCTACTGACCACTTTGTCATTCTGCTTGAAATGTCTGCCTTTTGAAGGACATTCTTTAAAGGGAAAGATGTCCGGATTACAATAGGATGAGCCTGAAAATAAGGCCTCATCTTTCTTGCAGCTATTACCAAGGCCAATGCTAGCTTTTCAAGTTTCAAGTAACGTCGCTCAGCATCAATCAGGCTTTTGCTGATGTAGTATACTGGGTGAGGATACCCATCAACCTCTCTAACTAACACAGCACTGATGGCACAACTTGAAACAGCCAGATACACAAATAGAGTCTCCCCATCGATTGGTTTGAATAAAGTCTTTGGAGAGGACAGATGCTTCTTAATTTCATTGAACGCCTCATCACACTGTGGTGTCCACTCAAACCCCTTTGCACCTTTCAAAGTTTGAAAGAAAGGAGCACATATGTCCGAAGACCTAGAGATAAACCTGTTCAAAGCTGCTAACCTCCCCGTTAACCGCTGTACTTCTTTAACATTTCGAGGAGGCTCCATTTGGAACAAAGCATTGAGTTGGTCCGGGTCGGGCTGTATTCCATGCTCACTTATAATATACCCCAAGAACTTCCCGGACTGCACTCCGAATATACACTTTTCAGGATTTAACTTTAAATTTACCTTGGCCAAGTTTGCAAAAGTCTCCTGGAGATCGGACAAGTGTAGCTGCTCCTCCACACTTTTCACCATCATATCGTCGATGTAAACCTCCATATTTCTTCCGATCTGATTAGCAAATGCTTTGTTGACTAACCTTTGATAAGTAGCCCCAGCATTCTTCAAACCAAAGGGCATCACCTTGTAGCAGTGTAATCCTCTATCAGTAACAAAAGTAGTATGCTCTTGATCTCTTGGATCCACCTGGATCTGATTATATCCGGAGAAAGCATCCATGAAGGAGAGTAGCTTGTTCCCAGAAGTAGAATCTACCAGCTGATCTATCCGGGGAACCGGATACAAGTCTTTTGGGCAGGCTCGATTGAGATCTGTGAAGTCTATGCACATTCGCCATTTACCGTTTTTCTTTTTAACCAAGACTGGATTGGCAGTCCACAAAGGATACTGAGCTTCTTTAATGTGCCCCATCTTTGTGAGTCTGTCAACCTCTTGTACAATGACATCAGCCTTTTCTTTTGAGAAAGCTCTCCTTTTTTGCACCACTGGTGCTATGTCTCTTCGGACTGACAAGTGATGAGAAATCACTTCTGATGGTACTCCAGTTACATCAGCATTGCACCAAGCAAAAACGTGCTGATGGTCTTTTAAGAATTTCAACATTTCTTCTTTCAACACTTGTGGCATTTTGGATCCTATCTTGACAAATTTCCCTTCTTCTAAGCAGTGTGTCTCAACTTCTTCAACTGGGATCAACACTCCGGGGGTCTCCCTGGGGTCATCAATTTCACCCTCACCCCCAGAAAGGCCCTCAAACTGCTATTGATCATTCATACGGACTGCCCCCAGCGTTCGTGGAGCCAAGGCAGTGGCATAGCATTCTCTTGCGACTTTTTGACTGCTCCGGACAACCCCAACCTGCCCCTGAACAGCATATTTTAAACACTGATGGACTGTTGAAGCCACTGCATGCATCCTAGAGAGCCAAGATCTCCCTAGAATAGCATTATAGCACGTGGGACAATCCACCACAATGAAAAGTATTCGGACTGTTTTCTTGAATGGGCCTCTGCCCAACAAAACTTCTTCTTCAAACTCACCGATTACATCGGCTGAGCTGCCCGTGAAGCCTACAATCGATCGGTCTGACTTTTGAATCACAGCTGGATTCTTCATTTTCTTGTAAGTATCAAGGAAAAGGATATTGGCAGAGCTCCCAGTATCTACCAGGATTCGCCTTATCTCATTGCCCCCTATCGATGCTCCTATGACAACAGCATCTTCATGAGGGCCAGCAATGTCTCTCAAATCATCCCCATCAAAGACGATGAATGGGAATAGATTTGACGATTGATAAGAGGTCATCCCTCCTTCCAGTTGGGTTGCCAAATTATGAACATGCCTTTTTCTTGATGATGTGGTAGGAGCCGTTACGGTGTCCCCTCCGAAAATTGTCAAGGACTCGAAGAATTTAATGAGCCCGGAGACCGACCTGGAACGCTCCTCTATAGCACCCACTCTGTTCCTTGTTGGATCAGGATCCAAGTATTCAGATTCCACGTCAAACCTTTCAACAATTACCATGGCCCCTTCTGGGGCAGCATTAACCGGACCAGCCCGGTGAGTGCTGTCAGGCCTGTTGCCTCCTCTTCTTTTGACATATGCACCCAACTTCCCTCTTTCAATCAGGTTCTGAACCTCTTGTTTCAAGGCTATACAATCATCAGTAGAATGGCCAATATCATTGTGATACTGACAAAAAGAACTGTTTCGATGTTCTCTGGGAGACTGCAAGGTTGCCGGTCTCCTGTAGTGTATTTCATCTTTAGTTTTCTCGAAAATGGTTGCCACACTTTCTTTGAGCTCTGCAAACCACTCCGGCTGGACCCACGGCCCCCTTTTGTTTCTAGACTGTTGACTTTGTGCAGGAGCAGCTGGTTGAGACTGAGCTTTTCCTCTTCCATGCCCCTGTCCGGTTTCTCTAGCTTTGTTGCCGGACTGGTTTGGATTGGGAGTTGGTGTTACCGGGGTGGATCTCACCTGCCTGTGCACCCTGGTCTTTTTTGTTTCATCAACATTTATTTGTTTGCCGACTTGATTCAGCAATCCACCCCAGGTCATGGCTTTCTTCCTTGTTACCGAATCGGCCAGGTTGCCCGGGTTCAAACCCTGTCTCAGGGATGCTATTGCCACTTGTTCAAAACAATCAGCCAGCCCGTTCTTTGTATTCACAAAACGACTTATGTATTCTTTCAATGATTCATTTGGCTCTTGGGCACAATGGATTATAGTATCTCCATTGCCCTTGAGCTCCTTACTTCCCACAAACTGCCTTCGAAAGGCCACCCAGAAGGTGTCAAAGTCTCTGATACAACCCTGAGGAAGGCTGTTGTACCACTTCAGAGCACTCCCCGTAAAGGATTGGGAGAATGCCCTGCAGAGTAGTTTATCATCGTCATCAAAGTTCATCATGAAGTTCTTGAATTGCTCCAGATGATTGTCCGGATCAGTACTGCCGTCGTACTTCTCCATCTTTGTGCTATCAAACCTCTTGGGGAGGTTTCCGGACAGAATTTTAGAAGACAATGGCGATTGCCTCCAGTTCCTCCCACGACTGAACGCAGTATCCTCATTAGGGGTTGCAAAGATACCTGGCTCATCATGGAAGGCAAAAGGATCCACCAGCATCCGGTCTATATGTCTCTGGCTGTGAGATGATCCTTTCCCAATGTGTCTTTTCATTCTTCCATGGTGGTCTCTTTTTCTGGAATACTTTTTAACTTGCTTTTGTTTTTTCCTGGTTCGCCCTTCGTCACTGCTGGAGGACAAGGACTTTTCATTCCCCTCACTGTCCGAAGAGCTGTCCGAAGATTCTGAACTTGAGTCAGAACTCTCCACAGGCTTGGACCGGTGAGACTTTTTAGAACTAGCATGTGTCTTTTTAGTGCTCACATGAGTCTTCGAAGCCTCATGCTCTCGAGGGTTATCAGAGCGATGGGCAACTGATGCTTTGGACTTTTCTTTCATGCCCATCTTGGCCTTCTCAGCCCTCAGAGCTTCTATTTCAACCCTCAACCTGTCACGCTCTTGGACAGTATATTCATCGTTCTCTTCCACCACTTCGAGCAAAGCTGGTGGAAGCTCTGGATTATCCGGATTCATTCGGACAGAATTCTTTTACTTGGTTTTGAATGTTTGATTCAGGCACCGTCGCCTCCCACTGTGGTCGCCAATTTGGTGTGGATAAAAGTAGCCTGAGGGTAGGCTGGTAATTTTAAGTGGAGTTTTAAGGCGGCGTAAGGGTGTTTCACGGTGGTGTGGTGG
This sequence comes from Limnanthes douglasii subsp. nivea, assembly GCA_036936605.1. Classification (NCBI taxonomy): domain Eukaryota; kingdom Viridiplantae; phylum Streptophyta; class Magnoliopsida; order Brassicales; family Limnanthaceae; genus Limnanthes; species Limnanthes douglasii. The sequence goes on from JAUPFV010000002.1 coordinate 245,369,225, forward strand.
TGTTTCCAGATATTTCAGGGTGTTTCAAGGTGTTTTAAGGGTGGTAAGAGAATTGAGCAGCCTGGCAGCAGTTAATTTTTCTTACCCATAGTTAATGCTGGTGGTTGGGTATTTATAGTGTGTAATTTGGGCCCTTATGGGCTTTCGGGTCAAGTTTCATGGACCCGGGTCATGTTTAAAGACCCATGAAGTTTAAGCAAATGCACAGGTAGCTTAGTCAGATAGTGATTAGGTTTAAAAGTACTTTAGTCATAGTTCGAATCGTCTTATGTTCGCAGTGTTCAAAGCCACCTGTCCGGACCAAACAGTCCTGTTCGGATTATAGTCTTGGAGTCTGTCCGATTTTCGGGGAGTTTTACTTTGGACTACCCTTCCGGGGAGCTCTTTGAATTCGGACTCATCATCTTTGACTAGTGATATAACCCATTTTATTGACTTGGATATGATGTGCATTACTTTACAGTGGATGGATCATGAATGGGTATTAAAAAGAAGAATTATTTATTTTTAATCTATTGGCAAACAATCCGCACCTATAATTAGAGAAAGCATGTTTGAGTGTATAAATGAATTTCAAATTAAAAATAAATTATGTCAATTTTTTTCGATAATACAGCTGTAAACAATAGTGTCATTGAACATCTTATCTGCGATGTCAACCCTTTATTTCCTAAAAATATTCACACTAAATGTTTATGTCATATTCTTCAACTGGTTGCCAAATATGGAATAAGGATAGTTAAAGATTATATCAATCCCATGAGCGGTCCTACTATGCTCCACCTTGAATGCTAAAAAAGAGAGTTTAACATTATTGTCAGAGGTAGTGGTAAACCATTAAGAAAACCAGTATTAGATGTTGAAACTAGATGGAACTCTATATATTATCTCCTTGCAAGTGCTTATAAATATAAATAAAAGATTACTTTTGTTTATAATAGAGATAATCCTGTTATAACACTTGACGAACAAAAATGGATTTATTGTGGTTTATCTTAAGTTTCTTGAGGTTGTTTAAGGATGTAACCAAAGTTTTTTCCATGCAATCTACTCCTAACATTCCTTTGAAATTTCATGAAATTACTAATCTTGCAATCCATATGGATACGTACATGAAGAAAAATGTATGTCACGACATTGTGTCCGATATATAAGAAAATTTTGAATATTATTTTCATCTCATCCCACACGTTTATACAACTAAGTGTATTTTTTATCCTTTTAAAAAGTCGACGGGTTATTCTTTTTTAGTTAAATGTTTTAATGACACATTACATATTTCTACTGCTGAGTATAACCGTGATGTATTTATTCAAGTTATTCACACTTATCTTTATAATTTGTATAGTATGTATGTTGACAAACATGAGAATAAATTATCATCTACAAATGTAACGGGTAGTGGCAGTGGTAATAAGGGAAAGACAAATATCGCCTTAACTAGCAAAGCTTAATCGCGGGTAACAGAAACTCCGCAAGCTGATAATAAAATGACAAAATATTTGAACACCCGTTTGATGTAGGACAGTACGAGGAAAACAACCCAGATTATATCTTAAAGTGGTGGCAATCAAAAGAATGTGAGTTTCCTAATCTTTGCAGGTTAGCAAAGGAGAGTTTTTCAATACCTGTGTCTACATTGGCAAATGAATGTGCGTTTAGTCAGACCAGACTTCAATACACGACTAAACGAACAACATTGACTAGCGGTACACTTGGAGTGCTTGTTGAAATTAAATGTTGGACTATGGCGTATCACCTGGTGCAAAACAAGAGTATAAACAAATAAAATATAAGAGACATCTTCGATGATTATTCAGAAAATATGGAAAATATACTTAACAAGATCTTATGACTGAAGCTAGTGAGGATTTTGATGACGAAAATATTCGCGAGGATGAAGTAAATTGGGATAGTTAAATTTGATAACATTTTTACAACTCCTGGCTCGTAAGAGTATGAACCGTAAACGGCCAAAATTATAAATTTTATTTTTTATTCTTTAATAATTCAAACCCATATTTTTTTACCATTAATAAGCTAAATTAATAATAATAAAAATAAAAATAAAAATAAAAATAATAAAGTATCACCACACCATAAATAAATAAATAAACTCAAAATATAATAATTAATAATTAGTTTATCAAAAAATAACTTTATTTATTTATTTATTGGGATTTATACCAATTGGGTACAAAAACGTATCCAATTTACTAATAAGTCCAGCCTCAAATAGATTTTACCAATATCTACCAAAATTTGATTTTATTTACTTATTAGTCCAAACTTAAATTTTAAATACAATTTTACCCTTAATGAATTTTATAATATGACAACGAAAGTTTGAGGAGAAATAATTGATTTTGAAATTGGGGTTAAATATTTTGATTTGGGATGTAATTGTTTTGTTTTTATAGATAATTTCTTAAACGGGTTATATCTATTTGTAAAATTGATCTGTTGGAGTATGATTGGGTAAATATTGACAAATTTTAGACTTATTACGCAAGTCTCCCTTATTTATTCTATATTCGTTAGAATACTAATATATTATATATGCTTAGATTTTAATTAAACTATATTAATAATTTATATAATCTATTGTCGTGACAAAAGTTTTACCGTGTCCGTTGTGTGCCATGTCTGGCGTGTGTCGTGTCCGTCTAAGCACTGAGTGAGTCACGTTGTACTCTACCCGTAAATGTCATACATATTGTGATAGTCTGATAGACCTTCGTGCACACGCCGAATCCTGATGTGTCATATCCGTCTGAAATTTATATAGATAGGTTTATTTAGTTCTTCCTTAAAACGTTTCACAATGTATAAAATTTATTATAAAAAAACTTTCTAAATATAGTATGAACCTCTCTAATTAAGTAACTAATGGTAAAAAAATGGAAATTTAGATTATCAAACCTAACATTATTTCATTATTTCGGATTAAAGTTATATTATTATCATAATTGTTTTTTTACAAAAATATTATAAATTAAAGTGTGATATTTTTTACTAGAATAATCCTAATATTTTATTAATTATAAAAACATTATAGATGAAAAAACTATTTTTTATTAACATAAATTATCTAAAACCTTGTAAAATTGGACTTAAGTTTTTTCAAAATCTTGTTTGAACTGAATATTTTTGTAATCTTACAAAAAAATAACTTTTAATAAAAAATAAAAAAATTAATTATAAAAAATGAATGTCGGAAAGACAACTTTTATAATAGAACTAATCTTCAAATATAATAAATCGAACATTATTTTTATTAAAAAAGTTATTATCTATGGTCGGTATACTATTTTTTTTACAGCCGATGAACATGCATGTTATGCGCACCGACAAGGCCCTCCAGCAACATTGCTGGGCACTGAAGCATATGTACACATCGAACACATCCGAACCGGTGGTGCGAATGTACCAACGATTGCACTGAGGTATTAAAATAGTGAACCACTTGTATGATTAGTCATGTATATTTTTTATATTTTATTTTGTGTTGTGATTTTAAGTTTTGTAATTTGTTATTGTATAAGTTAAATTATAGCAGTAGAGTGACAATGGATTGTGATATCAAATTTAGTGATTTGTTTACCACAAATAAGTACAATACGCAATATTAATTGATTGATTGGATTACGAATACCGCAAACGAATATGGGATGATTGATATATCAAACGTCACAAAGATGCGAAAATTAGAAAAAAAAATCATAAAATATTATTTGAATGCGAAAGATTCAAATCTTATGTAAGGTTGGTACACCCAAATATTCTTAAGATGGAGTCTACTATAATAAAGAATTACGATGTCTTTTCAAGCTAAAATGAACTATGGTTACTCTTGAAGAATGTGCTTTAGAAGTTGTAGAGACAGTTCACAAAACTACGAAAGCTTTAGAAGGTTATTCGTATGTGAGATTCGTACTTATGTTTACCAACAATACATTGGATGTTGTTGTTTGAGGTCGTTGGAGAAACTTGTAGTAATATGATCTTCTATATTAGATTTTTGTTTATATCAAAGGAGAAAATTGAAAAAAAAGGGACTCTTAAATTGTTTGCAATCATTGATGATAACTAACTCCATCAAAGAACTGTTTGTTTATTTGATGGATACATACTTAATTTTGATTAATACTCTCGAACAAGTGACCGAATATAACGCGCATATTATATCGAAGTTACATTAACAAGAACGTCCTTCAAAAATCAAAAAAATAACTCAAGTATAAAATAACCTCCGATGGCTTTTTTACATTTATGAAATCAAATAATTTACTCAGAGGAGGAACTTGAGTTGAATAAAACTTGGGGTGAAATAACCTGCGAGCTCAAATATTATCTTCAAACAATCGAATACACGAAAACTTCTTGGTTAATTTCTTAAATTGATAAATTTCTCATATGGAAAACTAACAAGTTCATGCATTTTGGTAACCAAACCACTAACCACATTAAAATCACTCATTCCAACTTAAAGCATTTTTTTGGTACAAGCAACTTTGAGTTGTTTTCGGGTAAGGTGCATTGTTTGGTCGAGATGCAACATGGAGAAATTAGAAGTTCATTTGAAAATACTCAACTTACAGCCCAACATAAATTTATACACAAGGTATTCGCTAATTTTAAAGGTAACGTCTTGCACATTAGTTTAGATATTGTTTTAGATGAAGTAGAAAGTGCTTAAAAAATCAAAGTTACATAAAACAAATTGCAGTTGTGTTATACAAATTATGTATGATATGTCGTGTTGGCACGACATCTACAAATTTTTAAGAAAAGATAAAACGAAACCTATAGAATCTTTCAATGATCATTAGAAGAGGTTGCATATAGCCATGCATACTAATCTAATAAAGAAAAACTATTGGAAAAAAAAATTGGATACACTTGTTCATGTTGTGATGGAAACCAGCGATGAATGACGCATATAACATATATACAAGAAATAGTTTATCATAGTTTATCTATAAACATCTTCTCTCTAGAGACTTTAGATAAACGGAAATAACATGGTCGTCCACTTTCCAAACATAAATTATATGTTGTATCGTCCTGGTAAACGAGATAAATCTTATTTCTAATACGTGTTAGATTCAGAGAAAACATGTGAGTCGTTTCTACATAATATTTTCAAAACTTTATCTATCATTTTATAGGGAGGGAGTGGAACTCTACTAGTTAAATTGTAGAGAGGGATTGGAACTACATCTATTTATTTCAAATACTTCTTTTAATATTTACTGTACTGAGCCGTTGTAGACTTGTGATACTCGGAAATGTCAGTGGTCCTACGATCCTTAGCAAGTTAATATTTGTGTCAACCATCCCAATACTTTATCCGGAAAATGTATCAATTATGTTCCTATTTTTAATATTGGGTATAGGTTCTTGAGAATACGTGGGTTTTTCTAGCACAATATTAAATCTCTGCATGACTCTATTCGAAATACATACTTCGATGTTGAACATAATTTGAATTGGATAGTCATAAAACTTGACTTCTTGTATGCCAAAATAAGCCCTCATTCCCGTAGACTTGAATATACCCTGCAAAAAATCATATATAAAATTTTTATTTTTATTTTTTTTCTCAACTAACGAAGTTGTAATATTATTTTTCCTTAAAAATCATAATCAGTATCTTATGCAGAGTTTATTAAATAAATAAATGTATTAAAAATGAGCAACATATTATATCCAGATGATTAATATCAGAGGGAAACATATATCATACTACTAACTATTTATTTTTTGGTAACTACTTTCATCAAAGAACCGTGTGTGTTTTTTACGGGAAGAGATCTAGTATTGATAAATGCTCTCGGACAAGTGTTCCCAACTACAACGCGCATGCTATGTCGATGAAATATTAACATGAACGTCATTTATGAATTTGATTAAATATATCAAGGATAAAATAAAATCTGATTGTTTTTATATTTGTAGAATCAAATAATGTACTTAAAGACGAAATGTGGTTCAATAACAAGCGAATAAAATATTTTATCTAAGTTCAAAGATTATTCTTAAGAATTTGAAATACACCTATAATTCTTGGTTAATTCCGTAAATTGATAAGTTTTTCATGTTTGAAACTAACAAGTTCATGCATTTTGTTAACCAGACCACTAACCATGTGGCAGATGCTCATTCAACTATGAAGCATTTCCTTGGTATGAACAAATTTGTTTTAGAGTAAGGTGTTCGTTTATCTGAGAGTTAACATCTCGCATATTTCTTTAGATATTTTTCACACAAAATAGAAATTTCCCAAAAAAAATAAAATTGTATATGTAATTTTTAGTTTGGTTTTACGAACTATGCATGGTATGCCGTTTTTGTACAACATTTACAAATTGGTATGAAAAAACATACTGAAGCCTTTATATTCTTTCAAACGATAATTATAAAAGTTTACATACAGTTGTTCGTGCTAATCTAATAACGATAAAGCTATTGAAATCAAAACTGGATAAACTCGTTCACGTTCTCATGGAAACTAATGTATATAAAACAAATGATTTGACTTTGTCTATCCGGAAACATTTTATCCTTTAGATCTTTTATATAAACTGAAAAACGTGCATGTCCACTTTCCAAACATAAATTATATGTTGCATCGTCCATTAAGAGAGATAAATCTTATTCCAAACACATGTTAAATTCAAAGAGACAAATTTCAACTTTGTTATGTAATATTTTCAAAATTTATCGGTCATTTTATGAATAAAGAGTGGAAATATTCCAGTCAAATTTCAGAGGGGGAGCTGAAGTCCATTTGTTCATTTTAAAATACCGACACAAGAAAGTGGTGATATAAATTCTCCTAACAAACCTTTTGTAGTTGGAAAACCTATAATGTTTCCATTATCAAGTGGAACAGTTTGTTGTAGCTCATCACGAATAATAGTCAAATAAACAAGCAACAATAATTATTCTAAACTAATTTTTCTTGATGGGAAATGTTATTTACAACAATTATATATCTACTATAAACCTCTTATAACTATGAATAAGGACATTAAAACCGGTGGTAATTATGGGTATTGATCAATTTAGTTTGCCTTGAACGGACAACAAGATGAATGATATATGGTTAATGGTGCCTTTTACGATGAGCTTATTGATTTTGCTAACATTTAATGCAGTTATTTAGTGGTACCGATGAGTTAGTAAATGTCATGGAACATATATAGTACTATAAAGATAGTGATGTTATAGAGAATTGGATGACAATGCCAGAGAGTCACGATCATATCAAACTATAATCGTACTGTTCATTTTTTAGGGTAGTATATCATTACAAGGTACATCCTCTTTGATGTCTCAAATGGATAAAATCGGGTTAGGTTTTGTTAATAGCAAACATTTTATCAATGTAAGTATTTCATGTATTTGTTAGCATTAATTCAAAATATCATAGTTAATATTTAAGTTGAAATTTATTTTTCTTTCTTATATAGCTTTCTATTGTGAATGACGCCCCATGTGCAAGGGTACATCCTTGTTGTATCAGATTGCATACCGCAAAAGCGACATGTTAGGAATTACCAATTATATCTTGTTACATAAGATATCAACATATTCAAATTTGTAAAAATCTGGCGTGGAACCCCCAAATGACCAATTTAAACAAATTATTTTAATATTACGTGTACACTTTTTTGGAACTAGTTACTGTTGTAATGTATGTGCGATAAATAATTGTTTATTTAATGTATCCATTTTGTGTCATTATGCTAATGATTTACAAACATCAAACTTAAAGCGATAAAATTAAACATAAAATCAAAATACATCATACATAATTACATTACACATAAATTTAAAAAACATCAAAAGTAATAACATTAAACAAAAATATGTGATACGAATAACACTACAATTTAAAAAGAGTTATATCTATTTGTAAGAGGTAGCATTCTCTTGCACTTGTTCCATACTCTTTTCAACGAGGTTCATGTCCACCTCGTGAATCATATGTTATTTAATAAAATTAGTAAATTGCAAACCAAATACCATATTCGCCTTTTTCTAACATCATGTGGGACGTAAAAAACATAAAATCGGGAACCGATTTCAAATAATCACACCTAATGAATACATCTAATATCAATACACAGGAGAATAACTTACACAAATAATATTTAATGTAAAATTAAAAATACAAAATAGTATGACATTAACTCAAGAACATAAATTAAATATGAATTATGAGAACATAGATAATTTTTGTCATCAGTTATATCTTTTTTTAAATTCATATCCTACACCATGTTTACAATTCCTTAATGTATCCGCTTGTTTAGCAAGGCAATCCTCCATATAACCTAGATTTTTGTTAGTAATGAAATCAATAACTTTCAAGTAGATAATATTGAATACCTCTTGCCTAACTTTGTACGAAAGGTCGAACATTTAAGCCATGGGTTCCACTTTCAAATAATTATACCTGGTAAAGACTTCTTCATGACTTCGTATAGGCAGAGAGGGAGCTCCTCTATGATCGTACATATAGTACATTACACACACAAAATCATTAAGAAAAATCATTGGTATCATTCAATCTCGTTCTCTTCACATACTTGATAGATTACAACAAATTGTTATCTTCTCGGAGAGTCCATTCCATAGCAAAAATTACAAGTTTAATTAGTTATGTTATTTGGTAGATGAATAAATGTGTTATGTTTGAATAAGTATTTACAGAGAAGTATATGTGAAATTTACGCACTTTGTAGTAGACGAGAATTTGAAGGAGTTTTTAGTTGGCAGGAAATTTAATAGTCACGACATCGACGATAGAGAATTTTTAGACCTCATGTTGTTTAGTCCAATGGTGATATGTAACTTCCCTACTGCCAAGTTTTTAGCATATCGTCCGTACGAGTCCTTTTGTGATGACAATGTTCTTCAAGAGAAAATAAATTTTTAAAAAAAAGAACAATACAATATAAATTTTTTTATACTTTAGGTGGTTTATTCTTATGGTCATACGGAATTTCCATACCTTCGGGTTTTTATTATAACGAAGGTACGGGTCCCTTCCTATCGTCAATATTCTTCATTGATAAAATATACATTTTTTTATATAAAAAATCAGGCAATAACATTAGCGGCATATAATTTTATTACCACCAGTGATTTAGTATGCTGATGGTAAGAAATTTTTATACTCCAAGGGTTTTGTTATACCAGCGGTTCAAATCTCTTTGTATTGCCAATATTGTTTTTGATAAAATAAGTATTGTAAAGAATGAATGGGTAACAATACCAACGATATAAAAAATTTATACTTCCGGTGGTTTAGTATATTGCCGATGGGATTTCATTCAAAAACCCTTTATACAAAAATTATATCATCCAAAAAACACTTATAGCTTCCCAAAAACCCATACAAAAACATCATCCCCGATGGCTTCCAAATTGAAAACTTCTATAAAAAACTCATGAAAAATATAACATCAACAACGATTGATTCTAAATTGAAACACAAAATCATCATCCGCAACTAAGATAATATATAGAATAATGCATGTAAGCAACCAAAAAAACATCTGTAACATCTTCCAAATACAAGAACAACATCATCCACAACTAAGAAAATATAAATGAGATAGTAAATCCTAAAAAAAAGTCAATGAGTAGTGATCTTCATTAATTGCTTCGTGAAAACCATCAACTTTTCATTATTTTTGTCAACGTGTATAATATTGTCGATCTTATGTATCAAATCTAGTATATCAAGATCACTAAAAACCTTGGAAGTTTTGACATAAAACCAATACCTCATTAGTATTCACTATACCAAGTCGGCGTGGGCATGTAGTACTTATAAATGTAAGTTGTCTAATATTTCTAAGGAAGTAAATGGTTATACCAATTATCCAAATATTTACCCGGAAAATATATCAATTGTGTTCCTCTTTTAATATTGGGTTTAGCTTCTTGAGGAGACGTTGGTTTGTCTAGGATCATACCAAATTTCCACATCACTCTATCTGACAAATATTCTTCGATGGTGAACTTAATTTGATTTTGCTAGTGGTTAAAACCTAACCTTATGGAATAACAAGTGGAAATTCATGCCCGCATATGGCTCGAATAAAATATGCAAACAATCTTACATAAAAGATTAATTACAATGTTTTTGTCAACTAACAAAGTCATTACATTATTTTTCCTAAAACTTCATAAGAAGTAGCTTATGTTGGGTTTATTAAATGAACATATGTATAAAAAATGAGCAACATATTATATCCAGATGAGTAATGTTAGAGGGAAACATTTTAACTACTATCTATTTGTTTTACGACAACTAACTCCATCGAAGAATTGTCTGTTGTTTTAACAGATATAGATAGGCATGGCATTCAGTTTTTTGGTTTGGTCCGGTTTGGTTCTTTCAATTCTCGGTTCTTTTGGTTTTTTAAAAATGGCACCCATTTAAGAACCAAATAAAATTCGTTTTGGTTCGGTTCGGTATGGGTATTTAATTCGGTTCCAACCGAATATTTTTGGATACTTTAAATTTTCTGCAATATCAATAGATATAAAACTCATTTTATAAATCAAAATTACAAAACTATGTTAGATTGTAAGAAAACTAAATACTAAATATAGAAGAGATCCAAAATTAATATATTAAATAAGAATATTAGTAATATAAAAAAACTGAGAGATGATATCAAGTTTATTAGATTATATATAGTTTTCGAACCGAAAACTATGGGTAATTAAAACTGGAACCATTTGGGTATTATGAAGGAACCTACCAGTTAAAATACACATGCCTTGATATAAACTTTTCTTTGATAAATTCTCTCGAACAAGTGGTCCCAAATATAACAAACATGTTATGTCTATGGCACATTAACAGGAACATCCTTGGAAAATCAAATAAATACATCAAGGATAAAATAACCTCCGATGGTTTTTTACGTTTGTGGAGTCAAATAATGTACTTAGATACAAAACATGAATTTAATAACAATCACGGCGAAATGCTCTGTGAATTCAAAGATTATCCTAGAGTTATCAAATACACCAAAATCTTTTGGTTAATTCCTTAAATTTATAAGTTTGTTTGTTAGTTCATGAATTTCAATAACCAGAGCACTAACCGCGTGGAAAGCGCTCATTGTACCCTGAAGCATTTTCTTGGTACAAAAAAATTAAACTTAGATTTTATTTATAATGCCATAATATATATATATATATATATATATATATATATATATATATATAATATTATTTATTGGTCAAATATTCCAATTTATTATTTTAATTTAACTTTATCAAAACATATCTAAATACCATAAATTACATATGCTGAGTCTTTCAATTTATGATTTTCTTACAATCTCCTACTTGGATCATTCATGTATACTGAACTGTATTCGTCTGAATGTACACTTATGTAATGATTTTGCTAAAAAATAAATCATTGAACGTCTATCAATGTCAGGTGACAACTAACAACCAAATTTTTAGTTATCACCTTAGTGGATCATGAACTCTTATGAAGTGTAATATAAAAGTAATACATGAGCATATAATCAACTTATGTATATTATTCAACTAATCATACTGAATTGAGATTGCTGAATTTTAGAACAAAACATAATCGTTTATTGATTCAATCTTGATTATTGAAAAGTGAATAATTGCATTATTAATAACTCAATTGTATTCATATGATAATGATACAAGCTAAAATTTTGAAAGATGATTTAAATTCAATTATGAATTGTAATCAAAAGCTCTATTATATTCAAAACAACACTCCTACTTAATCTACATATCATCCAGACTAAGAACCCTCACATGAATATTTTGTTCTTAAAAGACTTTGGGCGTTTAAGATCTTAGTAGAAAAGGATGAGAAAGAGAAAGACAAATCAACACTCCTAACTGAATTAAATGAGTTTCTTTTACATGCTCTTTCTTTATTTCCTTGATTATAAAGAACCGATTGTCTTTACTAGATTGAATGCTATTAAGGATACTATAAAGTTTATCCTCGTAAATCACACTATAACACTATAACACTCATTTACCGTATAAAGTTATGCATTTTACATGATCTCCTTAATTTTTTAACGTTTTTACATCACGATGTTGAATACTTAATATTGGATGACCTATATTCTACGTACAATGGTTCATCTCTTAAATCACTTAAGTATATATTTGAAACGATTTTCTAGCTTATTCTAAATTAATAATGCATGTATAAAAAGAGTTTAATTTTCAAAAACATATTAACTCTTTTGCACCTTCTAAATTTTCAAATAGGCTTTGAGTTACTTGACTAAAGACTTATTATAAATTAAATGAAGCAAACTCGAGGTTTGTCAGTTTCCTACCATACCACTTTATCATGCTTTTCATGAGTGTCATCCATAAAAACGCCCATAACATTATCAAGAGTAATCTTGATTATTCTTGGTTCCTTAATACATAAGACACTTCATCTATAAATTTTAAAATTAACATAATTTTTTGATGGCATGTAATAAGTCACCGTAACTTATGGTAATTGATACAACAAGAAACTTTAAACTTGAATCCCTACATACTAAATTAATAAAATTCACAATGCTCTACTAAGCTAATCTCAAAAGCTAAAGAGATTGCAACTTTGATATACTGTAATATAAGTACTAGAGCGTTGCCTTATCAGTATCGATGCGTGGTACGACCAATGTAATGGTGCTATGAGTCGTACCAACAACGCATGTCAAAACTCGCGGTGCATTCTTATTGGATTTTTTTTGTAAATAAAATGGACCGTGAGTGCTGACCTGCATTGTCGGTACGACTCATACTACCGTTGCACTAAGGATACGTATTATCTAGCACTTGTGGTGCATAACATTTATTTCCTCAATCCAAATTTGATTCTAAATCGAATTTAACAACATTAAAAATGTAACATGAAATCCGTACAAAATCGATTCTAAACCTACATTTAGTATATTACGCTTAGTTTAGTGTCATTTGTAACTCCTCCGATCATTACAAAATCGATTCTCATATAAATCAATAAATACATGTAACTCATTACAAACCTACAGCCAAGATTTTGTTTAAGAGAACGAAAATTTAGTCTTGTTCATTTATTTACTCATTTCTAGAAGAGCACAATTTCTCGGAAAAAATAATAAAAATAATTATTAAAACTCATAAAAGATAATAAAAGATTGTTTGTTACACGAATACATATGCAACAAAAATAAAGATATTAAAAAACTTTAGATTTCCACCTAAAATGATATTTTACTAGAGTTGGTGTTGTTGTTTATTTGGAACGAATAAAAAAAATCTTTTAACATAAAAAAACATATATTAAAAAATATATTTTGAAATCATAATAAAAATGGATTAAAATAATTATAAAAATAATAAAAAATAAAAATAAAAATAAAAATAAGCGTAACTAAAATCACACATTATAATTTCGTGGTTATTATAAAAAAAACTGATATAAAAACTACTGAAATTTGAACCCTAAATTTTTAAATTTCTACCTCTAACTTTTTGACCAGGTATAAACATTTTATATTTATTAATTTTATCTTGTAACGGTATAACAAAACTCTTTTATTTTAACTAGAGATTTGATAATATCAAGTGCATGAACTTTATATTTCCGCTATATTATAATTAATCAAAAGTTAAATCCATGGGCTTAACATTAATTTTAGCTAAGAGTTCGATAATGCCACGTGCATGAGTTTTATTTCTCTACTATGCACAATAATTGTTATAAAATACTATGCAATTATCACTAAATGGCTCAAGCATAGAATATATGCGAATGAAAGATTTAAATGAAACAAAGGATTTAACGTGGTTCGACAATTGTCTACGTCCACGGGCGCCGCCAGAGAAAAAAAGTTTCACTATGATAGAAAAGGTTACAGATTTCAGATTGTGTTTTGTGTCGCCCTAGTAATCTATTTATAGGGAATTAATAGACTTACTAGACTATGGGCCTAATGGGCTCATACCACTAGACTAGCTCTTTTGAAGTGATTGGACAATATCATTATCGCACTGTCCTGCCGGACACAGTACACTGTCAAGGCACTATTCGAACTGCCAGACACAGTACACTGTCAAGGTACTATTCGAACTGCCGGACACAGTACACTGTCAAGGCACTATTCGACTCATTCACAACAAATCTTCCCCTTGAGGCGAATATCCTTTCTTCACTATCAACAAAGAATCTTCTCTTCTTCTGACTCACCAAATGCCCTTAAGGCATTCACTCTATATTGCGAACACCGATCCAGTTTAGGCATTCCCTAAACTTTCGAACTGATACTGCCTTGGTCATTATATCTGCTGGATTATCGTGTGTAGACACTTTCTTCACATCAACAATTCCCTTTGATATTATATCACGAATAAAATGATACCTGACATCTATGTGCTTTGTACGCTCATGGTTCCCTGTAAGGTGTATGGCGCTTTGACTGTCACAAAACACTTTTGTAGTAGTCCTATCCAAGCCCAAATCTGCCACCAAACCTTGCAACCATATTGCCTCTTTAACTGCTTCTGTTACCGCCATGTACTCTGCCTCTGTTGTAGACAAAGCTACAGTAGCTTGCAACTGTGCTTTCCAACTGATCGCACTCCTAGCTAGAGTAAATACATATCCTGTCAGAGATCTTCTTTTATCCATATCACCTGCAAAATCAGAATCAACAAAACCAACCAATGATCCTGCAACATCATTCAGCGATTCACCAATATCGATTTTGTTAAAAGTTAAGCCAACGTTCACAGTATTCTTTTGAAGAGATTCAATCTCTTCCCCTATAGCATCAATCCATCGATCTGCCTCTGAACTCGCTATAGCTTCTCTGTAGCTACTAAGTTCCTGCATCTCAACTTCTTCTGCAACTGACAGAACATATGCAACTAGATTTGCATACCTTTTTGGAAGTCTAATATCTCTTCTTTCTCTTCCCAATGCTATGCTATAAGGTTGTTGTTCTGGTTGAGGCGCATCATCGTCACTATCATCGGATGCTGACGCTTCACCTCCTGATTCTGGATCCACCTCAGAACCACTTGAATTATTAGACCTGCTAGGAACTGATTCTACTTCAAGCTCCACCTGTTCACTCACAACCGATCCTGATTCGACCATTTCTCCTACTTCCTTCTGACTGTCTATCGAAGCAAACTCATTAAAATTAACGTCCCTACTGATGAGAAAACCTGGAGACTTTGGAGAGGTACACCATAACCTATATCCCTTCACTCTAGTAGCATATCCTAGAAATATGCATCTCTTTGCCCTCGGCTCAAGCTTACCATCTCTCGCATGAGCATACGCAGGACAACCGAACACCCTCAAATGTTCATAATCAGCCGACGATCCAGACCAAATCTCAAAAAGAGTTTTACAATCAATAGCCGTTGATGGAGACCGATTCACCAAGAAACACGCTGTATTGATAGCTTCAGCCCAAAAATCCTTTCCCACACCGGAATGTGAGAGCATACTTCGTGCCTTGTCACCAAGCGTTCTGTTCATTCTTTCTGCGACTCCATTCTGTTGTGGTGTTCTAGAACAAGTGCGATGGCGCACTATTCCCTCAGCTTCGCAGAACCCGTTGAACTCACGACTGCAATATTCTAACCCATTATCTGTCCTAAGACGTTTGATTTTTCTTCCTGTTTGCTTCTCAATCATCGTCTTCCATTTGACAAAGGTTGAATATGCCTCATCTTTTGTTTTCAGAAAGTAAACCCACACCATCCTTGAATAATCATCAATCAAACTCATGTAGTATCTGGCTCCGCTCTTGGATGGAATTCTGTTTGGACCCCAAAGATCTGAGTGAATGTAGTCCACTGTGCCTTTAGTCTTTCTTACAGCCGATTTGCTGAATTTGACTCTAGTTTGTTTACCAAACACATAGTGCTCACAAAATCCCAATGATTCTGCTTTATACCCTTTCAACAAATCTCTCTTTCCCAAAACAGGTAATCCTCTGTCACTCATGTGACCAAGACGCCAATGCCACAACTTATTTTGATCCTGCCTACTTTGGCTATTACTCCCTGATGATGCTACTGCAGCATCGCCCATAACAACACTCCCCTGGAGAATGTAAAGACCCTTCTGCACACTACCTTTCATGCATACCATTGAGCCTTTTGTCACTTTGATTACACCATTTTCTGCATGGTACTTGTAACCCCGAGAGTCTAGAGTCCCAAGAGAAATCAGGTTTCTTTTTAACCCAGGAACATGCCAGCACGTCAAGATTCTAACAACCCCGTCAAACATTCTGATTCTGACGTTACCAATAGCACCAACAGTCAACGAATGATTGTTCCCTAAATAGACAGTTCCCTGCATTGGCTTGTACGTATCAAACCACTGCTTGAACTGACACATATGATATGTAGCGCCAGTATCAAGTACCCAAGAGTTTTGCCCAAAGTCTGAACTCACGGACAATACATCTCCTTTACCACTGTTTTCACTATCGTCGGAATCGTTCACACCTTCAACAATGTTTGCTGCATTTTCCTTTTGATTTCCCTTCTTACCATTCAGTTTCGGACAATCTCTCCTATAATGACCCTGCTCACCGCATTCATAACAGTTTGAGTGCTTCACCCTTGACTTGGACCTCAAGTTCTTCCTTCTTAAAGAACTCGTTTTGCTTTTAGATCTTCCCCTAGTCATAAGACCTTCTCCTTCAGCTTGATTGTCTGGCTGCAACTGTCTCATCTCTTTTGATTTCAGTGCCCCTTTGACATCTGCTAGCGATAACTTATCCTTACCATACATAATGGTATCTACGAAGTTTTCATAGGGAGCTGGTAACGATCTCAATACAAACAAAGCTTGATCCTCATCCTCAATATTGATATCTATGTTCTCCAAGTCCATTATAATTGATTTAAAATTATCTAGGTGCTCTGTTATGGACATACCTTCTTTCAATCTGAAATCATACAAACGTTTCTTCAAATATAATCGGTTTACTACTGATTTCTCTGAGTAAAGATCTCCTAGCTTTTTCCATGCGCAGGCAGCAGTCTTCTCACCACTAATCTCGCGAAGCACATTGTCTTTCACACTCATTAAAATCTAGCACAAAGCCCTTTCTTGAAGATCTTGTTTCTCCTCTTCTTTCATCTCTTCTGGTAACTTATTCTCCACAGCCTTCCACAACCCTTGCAGTACCAATAAAGATTTCAGTTTAATCTTCCACAACGCAAAGCTGGATCCCCCATCAAATTTTTCAATCATGTATTTTGTTGCTGTAGACGCCATTGTGAAACCCTAATTGCAAAAGCCCTAATTTCACCACGTGGCTCTGATACCAATTTTGTTATAAAATACTATGCAATTATCACTAAATGGCTCAAGCACAGAATATATGCGAATGAAAGATTTAAATGAAACACAGGATTTAACGTGGTTCGACAATTGTCTACGTCCACGGGCGCCGCCAGAGAAAAAAAGTTTCATTATGATAGAAAAGGTTACAGATTTCAGATTGTGTTTTGTGTCGCCCTAGTAATCTATTTATAGGGAATTAATAGACTTACTAGACTATGGGCCTAATGGGCTCATACCACTAGACTAGCTCTTTTGAAGTGATTGGACAATATCATTATCGCACTGTCCTACCGGACACAGTACACTGTCAAGGCACTATTCGAACTGCCGGACACAGTACACTGTCAAGGTACTATTCGAACTTCCGGACACAGTACACTGTCAAGGCACTATTCGACTCATTCACAACAATAATATATTTAATATATATTATTATCATTAGGTCAAATAATCCGATATAACTAATAATAGCATCATATTTCAAATAACCTCATATTTACATTTTGCATGCATTAAAGTCTAAGTCTTACATGAAAAAATAAAGAGGGAAAACCATCAAATATATTATTTTTTCCATAATCTCAACCTTCTAAAACATGTGTCATTTGTTTTACAAGAATAGACTCATTTTATATTTTAATTTATAATTAGATGTCATTAATTACAAGAAACACATCATTAATCCAAATTTAGTTGAACTTATATGATTTTATCCTATAAAATTAAACTTTAAAACAAACAACTTCAATTTTGTTAAAGATTAATCATAGAAAAAAAAAAACCAAATCAAACTAGAGACACTCAATCAACGAACAAGATAATTTAATCTTGTTTTTACGTTTTACATTGCATTCGCGTTCGAAACAACGTTTTTGAGAGGAAATTTTGATTTCTCGGAATCAGTTGATTTGTTCAACGACACCTGATTCTGAGATGCCATCTCGGAATCAGGTGTTTTGTTTTTAATAAAATTGCATCTAATTCCGAGAAAAAAGATTACACCTAATTCTGAGGTGGCATCTCAGAGTTAGGTGCTTTTTATTAAAAAAAAACCTGATTCTGAGATGCCATCTTGAAATCAGATGTTTTCCTTTTGAAAAAATTGCACCTAATTTCGTGGTGACATCTCAGAATTAGGTGCTTTTTATTAAAAAGAACTTAACTTTTACTATTTTTTTATATTGATTTTTGTGTTTCTTTTCAGATTTAGAATTAGTTTTCAAGCTAGTTTAAGAATATATGTATGTAGAGTTATGAAATTTACTACCGTATATAGTGGTGATAGTCGTGTTCTATGTAATAGATGGTTTCGAGCTAGCTCATTCTGTTTAACGAGATAAGATGCCGCCAAATTATTTCACACCAAAATATTTCACACGACTGAGAAATACTTTTCAGAATAGGATTGTGAAGTGATTGAAATATTAATTTGGTAAAAGAAATTTTAGTTTGTCAATTACATATTATTCCATTCCGATGTGAGTTTTGTTGTTTCAGATACAAAATTACTCTTTAGAACCCAGAATTGTGTGCGCTGCGAATTCAGATTTTAGTATGTTTCGGTTGTTAGAGCGCTTTTTCACGCGTTTTCCGTTCTTTCGGTATTGAGACCTATTTTTCAAGCCTGGGGATATCAAATCGACCGTGTGATTTCAGAACTGAGTCAAATATGAGTGAGCTATGCAAAAACTAATTCTAAGTGTGGATTTGAATTTATGGTGTTTGCTCAAGAACTAAAATAATAATAATGTTATTTTAGTGAAAAAGGGTTAAATTTGGTATTGTTTTTTTATAAAAAAATAGTTTCACCCAAAAATAAATAGATAGATGAATTTTTTTTAATATATATAATTACTAAATATGACACGGTTACAAAGTCATACAAATGATTCAGCAGATTTCGAATACTATAAATAAAAGAGATTCCGGTTTTTTTTTATTAAAATAGAAATAGATAGAACAAAGGAAAAAAACAGAAATTTAAGAGAGTTAGACCAAACTATATATAAGAAAATTAGTAGGGTCAACTTAAATTCATTGAATTCTTCGATTGTTTTTTATTTTATCACTATTAAATTTAGTTTTAAGTTTAATTTATTTAAAAACTGCTATTAACGAAAAAATAATATTTTAAGTATATGCCCATTCAAAATACAATCTAAATAGTTAACCACATCTAAAATAGTTTAATTTTTTTTTAATTTGTTCATCGACATTTCAACTTTTTCATCAAATTATTTTTTAATTTTTTAATTTATTCTTCAATTTGATATTGAATTTATTATTGAAGAAACATAAAAATTATTAAACTCACTACATTTGAATAAAATTTCAAAAAAACAAAACGACAACCAAAAATATGAATAGACCGTATGATAGAATTTCAATGGAGAAGCTAAGCTCGTCGGGTGAGAAGCTACACTCATCGAAGAAGATAAATAATTACTTTTTGGACTTTGTGCACCTACGCATCACTGATTAAATAGGATTGAACTGGTGGTACGTAGTTCTACCCACTAACATAATCGGTGCAACGAGTTCGAACCCAAAAAGGTATCGATTAAAATAAGATTCATGTTAATAGTTGTTTTATATTTTATGAACGTTTTGTTTCCTTAGTTTAACATTTGTTTCAAATATAGAATTAAAAGACGATGATACTATAGATTGATACAGAGAAGAATTTGGTACTGATTATGCTTATGTCTTATTCACAACCAAATATTACACGTAAAATAGATTGGTTGAGTGGTTGAGTGAGTTAGGATTATCAAGACACAAAAAGGTTTGGTTATCAACACAACACATCGCGATAAGATAAATAGTAGAAAGAATACTTTCAGACTCTTTGAATATGAGAGATCATGATGGTACATTCCGGTGGTATCCAAAAAAGATCTCAAAAGAAAGTCGACAAAAACAAAAACAACATGGTTTTCGTTTCGAGCTTAAAAGTACTATGGTAACTAAAGACAATTTTTGTTAGAATTTATGTTCGGCACTTGCAACCATCCAAATTCTAAACACTTAGACAGTTATTCATACGCAATACGTTTGAATAAAGATATGTTGGAATTTATCTAACATTCGACCTTCATGGGGACTTTCTCTAGAGAAATTTTGGATGTAGTAAAAAATTTGAATGAATATAATGTATCGTTTATGAGTAATATATACAACACTCGGTAGAAAAACCAGATGTTGGAGAAAGCCGGTCGGTCACAATTGCAATACTTGTTACAGGAGCTCAAAAGACATAATTATTTTGAATGGTATAAATCTAACAAAAATAAAGGTTGTATTATTAATGATATTTTATTTGTGTATCCAGCTGGTGTGGATTGTTTAGTGACGTTTCTAATAATGTTAATAATAGATAACACTTACAAGATTATTTCCGAGGAAAAAGTTACCACAAATGTGTACTAGATTATTTGAAATTGTTGATTGTATCTTATAATATTATATAACCGTATGTGGTTTTTACGAATAAAGACTTGGCATTGATGAATACACTAGAACAATATTCTAAAAAGAATGTGCATATTATGATTATGGCACATTAACCAAAATATTCAAGCGAATACAAAGAAATACTTTAACAAGAAAATATATCATGCTTTGTTTGTGTTTTCGTGGAAAAAGATAGCATACTCCGCGTTAGAAATTGAATTCGATCACGATATGATTGAGATGAAATGTGAGTACCAAATATATCTTGAAGCAATCAAATAAACAAAAAAATCTTGGCTATTCACTTGCACTGATAAATTTATGGTTTGGAAAAATAACAAGTTTATGCATTTTGGGCATGCCACCATTAACCGGATGAAGGGCGCTCATTTAATCTAAACTGTTATATATGTACGAGAAAGCTTAACTTTGTGTTATTTTAGGGCACACTAAATTTAGTGTTTGAACTATAATATTGTTCATTATATAACACACAATAAATTTAGAGACAAGGTGTTCGACCAAATGAAAAGTAAGGTCTCTAACACTATTTTAGAACTTTTTCTTACTGAATTAGAAACTTCCAAAGATCATGAGAAATCTGAAGACATTGGGACGATGTTTGAAATTAAGACAAAAAATGAAATCTACATTTGTACTATACGATTTATGCGCGATATACCGTGTTGGCACCAAATAAGCGAGTGTCGATATAATGGCACAATTGCACGTTTATAAATTTTTTATGATCATTCAAAGATGTTAGATATAATGATATATACAAAACTAAGCATGATAGAGATTTTGAAAGAAAAAAATGGATAAACTTGTAATTGATGTCATGCTAACCAACGACGAAAGACGCATATAACATATTTATAAGAAATAGTATGAAGATGTTTATCCGAAAACATCCACCCTTTTAGAACCATTTGAAAAAAAAATAGTGATCATCCACATGCCAAATAAGAATTATTAGTTTATGCATCATCTACTAATCAAGATAAATCACATTGAGAACATGTGAAAGATTCAGAAGAGTCAATGGAGCTTCGATGTCAAACCCTTTTAAACTCATAAGATTACCATTCGTAAAAGGAAAGGAATTTGTAACCAAATGAAACTTGATAATTTTAAACTACCAACACAAGCTAATGTCCATACCATTCGGGAAGATAAAACTACACCAGTTCGACCACTTTCAATGATGTCACTATCTAGTAATAGCGTACCAAGCTCCAGTATTGGTTCGAAACAAATTTCACTTGCAATGGTTTCTCTCTTAATTTAGAGCTTTTATAACCTATATAAATGACGTTAGCCCAATGTGGATTGTGGGTATAATTCAGGATCATATAGGTTGTCTGACCAAGAAGAGGGGTACGGTGGTTAGAAATGGCATTTATGAAAAACTTAAAGGATAATTTTGACGTCTACAACAAGATATATATCGGTAAAGAATAGTATTTAAAGTTCGCTGAAAGTATACACTATTACGGAATATCTGATGGTATATCTTATTGGATGGCAATACCGGAGGTAAAGATACCAATCATAACAAGGTTTCAGTACATTCTGCATTTTGTATCACAATCAGAGTCGATGAATTGCAGTTATACTTTTCTAACACTGCAAGATGCTCTCCTTCCGATGTCTAAAAGGCTGGAAATTGGATTTGGTTTTGTTAATAATGAACATTTTGTAAATATAAGCATTTCATCTTACTTTAAAGTTTTGTATTATATTAATTAGTTATCGACATCCTCAATTTATATGAAGATCTTGAAGGTCAGAAGCCTATCATTGCCATCGTTGAAGTAACTGATTTAGATGTATTTGTGTAATTTGTACTTATTTATTGTACTCAATTTATATTACTGTATAGAATATGTAATGAAAACTTATTTGTTTAATGTATTCTAATTATGTTACTACGTTAATATAAAACAACATCAGTTCAAGTTAATCAAAGTAACATAAAAATAATACAATAACTTACATTGATCAAATGATCAAGAAACAACATTAAACATGAAGGAAAACCAACAAAATTTTATTCAAACTAATATCTTTAATTAAAAGTAATACTCTTCAGTACTTCCTCTCTTTCAACGATTTGTTCCTCCACAAAATGCAGCATATTTTTTGTCAAAAATTCATAAACTTTCAAATTAAACGAGTTAGATGATTCATTAATAATTTCCCCATACATATACACATACATGTAGTACATTGTATATAACACTTTGTTGAAAAACCCTTCAGTATTCTTATCAGACCTACTTACTTCACATGTTTGACGGAGTAGATGAAAATATTCAAGTACACTCTATTCCAAATCGAACAAAGTTATCTAAGCAAATAATTGAAGTTGTGTGTTTAGAGTTATGTTAGTCATGAGCTTTATATAGAAAAGTGAATAATAAATTTGACAAATATATTTAAGTAGGATTTTCTTTGCGGGTACATTTAAGCGGGATATTTTTTGGTGGGTTATATTTTTTACCATCCGATAAAAGCATTATATGTGAAACTACTATGCACCTATGGTGCGAAGTGGGTCCAACCATCGGTGCACGAACGTATCACTGATGGTGCATCTGCACCGATGGTCCAGTGTCGCACCATCAGTGCATTAGACCATCCGTACACACTAGGTGCACCGATGGTACGATAATCCACCATTGTGCGATATATTGCATACTATCAGTGCCAAGGAGAGGCACCGATGGTGCATACCTTATGCACCATCGATAATGAGTAGTGTGCGTCATAGGTGCACACAATTGGCACTTATGGTGCATTTTGTTGTGGTAGCACATTTTTTATTTTTAGAGAATGTAAGTTAAAATTAATTTCTTACTAAAACTTTGTTGGTATGTTTTGTGAATGAATTCAAAACCTAAGTATTTTTGTAATAATAATGCACTCTGAGTTAATAAAATATTGTTTACGTCGTTTATTTTTTTAATTTTTGACTCATTTTTAATGTTACGTAATAGTTATTCGAATAAACATAAACATTCAAGTAAAATAAATCAACATGAATGATTAATATAAAAACTTTAAAATAACATTACATAATCTGCAAATACATAACCAAACGATCCATCCATGGTTCAATACAAAACATAACAAAATTGTAACCAATATCAAGAAAGCAACACCAAAATAAGTCATATAAGAAAATTAATGAGCCACTGAGAAGTAAGATGCAACACTTGTTGCTTGAAGAGCCTTAAACAATCCAAGTCATCTATCGGCCGGATGGTGTTGACCGTATGAATAGACTCAAGGATTATGTGATCACCAAAATACACAGGTGGGGTGATGACATATCATCCAAAGCGAGCAATGTAATCAACATACCTAGTCGTCATCGACCACCCATATGTAATGACCATAACTGTCAAAAAATTGTATAAAATTAATGGTGACACCAATTTCGCCAAACTGCCTCACACCAAAAGTAACGAGGTAAATCTCTCTTATTATACAAAATCATTTGTAACATGGGAGGTGCTGGTGCATCCTGAATCCGTCCAAACTGTCACATGAATTTGTTAGGCATATATTCTTCTACCATTTTAATAATTTAGATTGGATAATCAAGTAGACGTATATCTTGTACATGAAACTCATCTCTTATGTGCTCGTATGGCTCGAGGATGACATGTAAAACAAAATTGTATAACATGTTATAAAAAAATTTAAGTGAAGTTAATATGCAAAATATTGTTACGCATATAGTAAGTATTAGATTGGTTGGATTACATCATTCTTTTTTAAATCTACAAGAAGGGTGCATACGTTGGATTTAGGTGGCATGTTTGAGCTCTTTAGTCTTCTCGGTAACCAGCTAGCAATATTTGGTTTTCTCACAACATAAGTTGGGTTTGGTGGAGATTTTAAAAGGGGAAATTGATCGTATATCCAACACTATAACATGGCTATAAAATCGTACATGGTCTTCTTTACAGATTTTGAATCATCCCACAAAGCATGATAAACAAAAGCCAACACATTTGCCCCTTTAGCTACATCCCAAAACTCGGAATCCATGTTATCCAAACCATAGAGATAGTGAGTCTTCACGCTTTTCTAACTATAATCTACAAAAATAGTGCACTCGAATAAAAACATAAGGTATGGACATGATACATGGATGATAGTCTCTTGGTTGATCAGGTGAAGGAACGTTCCTTAACAAATTTTACAATGCCATTTCAATTTAAACCCCACTTCTCGTATGAAATCTGACTCGATACAGACCTCGTCAACTATGAGTCTTAGCAGCCAACATAATACGTATATGTCTTCTCTCTTTTGGCCTTAAATACATCCAGTATTCTACTAACTCAATGTAGGCCTATAATGACATTGAAGTCATCTAAAGTGAGTATGATATCCTTGAAACTTAATTGAAATTCGTTGGTCTATTGGTACCAACACTTGACAAATACCTTATGCAACATTGGATAAGTGTAATACTTTAAGAGGTGAGCTATGAAATTTTCAAACGGAATACGAGCGAGATGACTAGCTACCTCGGGTTGTGTTGTCAAGTCCCGCGTGTGAAGCATATTATAATGTGCATGGATGCCGAGAGAACTGCGTGCTTGTAAACAAAAATGAAAGTGTTAAAAGTGGGTGGGTTTTGGAAAAAAAACTCCTTATTTAATCCCAAAAAGGTATTTTTTATCTTTAAAAATGGGTTCATATCATTTTTTGAATGAAGTCAAAATTGGGTGGGGTTAGACCCCGTTTGACCAAATTTAGCTTAACCCAAAATATTATGTATAACTCGATGTGTGTAGCTAATGGTGTATTAACTGACTTGGTATTGTTTATATTAAACTTTTCAAGTACACATTCAATATAGTCCTCACGTGAAAACCATAACTTTTTCAGCTTTTCTATTACGAACCATATCCATGTCAGATATTTCTTTGCTGGACCCCAAACTTTCATGGAAAATGATTTGGCTAAGTCTTTCTCCAAATTGATAATAATTCCAGTATGTTTCCCGACTATCAGCATGTCGTCTACATATAGAAGAAGTATGATGAAATTACCTCTAGATACCTTTCTTTAATAACCACAAGGATCGATATGAGTTTGATTGTAACCATTATTCGACATAAACGAGTTGAATTTCCAATACCACCGCCTTGGTGGTTGTTTAAGTCGATATAGACTTTTTTCAGCTTAGAAACAAACTTTTCTTTCATTTTCTATTTAAAACCTCCAGGTAGTTATATGTAGATTTCCTTATGAAAGTCACCATGTAAAATAAGGTTTTTACGTCAAGATATTCCAACTCAAGACTAAACCCAACACAGTTATGATAACAGATCTCATCAAAATAAATTCATTTTTTCTAATCGCAACCTTTTACTACCAATCTAGTTTTCCGCTTAACAATATTCTTACCCCATTGTTTGTTCTTGAAAATCCATCTATTTTTAAAATTTTCTTTTCATATGAGATTTCACTAGCTAACAGGTTTCATTCTTTTTCAAGGAATTCACCCCTTTCTTCATAGCATCAAGCCATATATTTTTCTCATCATGAGATAACATTTCTTGATCATTGACTTTTCATCTTCACTGACTAGAATAAACTCCAACTTGGATACCTTGTTGAAGGTTCTCTCTCCTTATTTGACCTTTCAACTTGTGCATCCTGCACTTAAGGGGTACGTTTCCCCTTGCTTATAAATTTCTTTTTCATGAAGTTTTCCTTCTAATAAGGTCTAATTGAAATCATCATCTTGTAAATAACCATCGGGTGGAACATCCTCAATATCATCAAGAAATACCTCAACATTCTCATTTGCTGGCTGATTTACATAAGAAATAGTAAACGAAGAAACATTATTAATATTATTAAAAGGTTTATCAAAAGTATAAGTGAACCTTGTACCCAAAAGGCATGCACCATTTTCGTGCTCAAACAATAACACATTTTACTTCTCACTACTTTCTTCTTCTTAAAATTATAAAGTTTAAAGCCATACTTTTCATCACCATATCCAACAAACACACAATGATTAGTATTTGAATCAAGTTTGGATCTCTGATCCTTGGAACATGCATGTATGCCTTCCACCCAAAACATCTAGTATGTGAACACGTAGGATCTTTTCCATTCAACACTCTCGCACAAATAACAAAATCAAGAGGTGTAGATGGATATTTATTGATCAAATACACAACGCAATTAAATTATTCAGCCTAAAATATCTTAAGAAACTTAGATATTTCTTGCATACATCTCACCTTCTCTGTAATGGTTGGCTTATTCTCTCTGTAAATCCATTATGTTGTGGTGTAGCTAGTGTTATCTTCTCATGTATAATCCCACAATGTGATTTATAATTTTGAAATCATTCAAATTATACTGTATCACTATTATCATATCGAAGATATTTTCAACTTTCTCTTTGTTTCTCTTTCTACTATGATATAAATTTCTTTAAAATCTTGAACATTTGGTTTTTAATCTGTATCATATATACCCAAGTTTTTAGTAGCATCATCAATAAATGTAACAAAATTCGGTTACCGCCAATAGACTCAACATCCATAAGACCACAAACGTCAGAATGTACTAACTCCCACTTTCTTTGCCTTTTAATGAACTTCATAAAAATGAAGCTCTATCTTGTTTTCTTGTCAAACAATGGTAACAATGATCAATAATAATAGCTTTATCAACATGAATGAGTGAATTATCGGGCATGTTTTTCATCTTCTTGTCACTCATGCATCCTAATCTTTGATGTTACAAGTTAGGAGAATTATTTTCCTCAACTAAATTCAATTCGCTAGAACATATACCCAAATATATCTTATACAAAGGCAACCCAAATCACCTCGAGAAATTATAATCGAACCTTTGGAAATTTTTCAGTTACCATAAAGAAAATTATAAAAAAACACATTTTTTATCAAGGTTATTTTTAGACAACAAATGTAGACGTATATCATAAATATAGCACACATCATTCAGTGTAAGTATGTACCCAACGCAACCTAATAATGATAGCTGAGCTATGATTTCCCATTTTGACACTACCAAAATTACTATTTTTGTAGCTAAAAAAATATTCTTTATTAAGAACACAATGATATGAAGCACCTATTTTGAATATGAACTATCAACATGATGACACTCATCAATAACACAATCAAATATGCATCATCATTACTAGTAGAAGCAATAACTATCGTATTTTTATTATCACCCTCATTCTATGAATCTGACTTGTTACATTTTTCTTTCTTCTATCAGTAGTAATAATTTTATATATGACCACGCTGGCTGCAATAGTAGCATGCCCAAGTATTTTTCCCATCTCTTGACATTGATCTTCCTTTTGAGTTATCACAAAATTTGGAACCCTTACTCTTAATTTTTTATTTATATTTAGTAACAAAAGCTTGTGAATTTTCAAATCCCATCTCCTTTCTTCTAATATATTCATTGAATATGCTTTATTTGATAACATTCAAATATAAAACCACATCTTGACCAGAGTTATTAATAGTCACAACCCAATGTCTCCCAATTGTCTGGTAAAGAACTTAATAAGTACAACACCTGCAATTTATCATCAAGATCAATCTTCATAGTAGTAAAAAATGACTTATCATTTTTCCATTAGATGCTCAAAAATTGACTTCTCACTTTTTAATTTTAAATTAACAAGTTACTTAATCATACAAGCTTTATTATGAGTGGTATTCCTTTCACAAAGATCTTCCAATTTCTTTCAAAAATCATACAGATCAGAATCTTTAGAAACATGGTTGAAGATTCTAATATCAGCCCATTATATAATGGTCCCCAAAGTCTATATTTTCAACTTATCTTAGTCTTTTTTTTATTATATTGCGGTTTTACAAGTATATTAGAATTACAAGAAACATCTTTAATTGACTCAGTTAGATCAAACTGATCTTTGGAAATCAACACATCCTCCATCATCAGTCTTCAAATATGATAATTGGTTGATGTCAATTTAATCATGAAGTTACTATTATTATACTTCATATTAAATGATTAAAAAACAATAAAAGCTATGATATCAACTATAAGACCCAAAATGATAGTATATCAAACCACTCACAAACCAACTTCAAGAAAATCAACTAAACAAACAAAAATCTTAATTCATCATCAATTATTCACCAATAAATTAACCAAAATAAACCAAAAATCTAATCACAAAAAATAAGCAACAGTCGTAAATAAATCAGCACACACCATTCATTTTACGTGGAAAACCCCATTCGATGTTAAGAATAAAAATCCACAAGACTTATCAAGAGTCCACCCAAAACACTTCTATTATTACGATAAATTGAGGTTACACGTATATTCAATTCAGTCTAATAAATATCTACAAACTCACTAATAATTGCAAGCATAATTGACTAACAAGAAAATAATTAAAATTTTAGAATATCACCAAAATATTGCACCGTTTCAAGAGTGATTTCTTTCAAAACTTAACACCAAATAACAATCCAATAATTTATATTGAAGCCTTAGAAGTCTCGAACACGTTTTCCAAAATCCGGGAAAATCGATAGCTTACCTTTCGGTCATACCTTTTTATTGTAGCTGCTTCAACAAATCCAAAATCAAAAATCATTTTTTCTTCTTGTATTTTTTTGTGTGTGATTCTTCCATCTCAAAAATCCAAAATCAAAAATAATTTTTACCTAAATTTTGGTTGGACCCTAAAATATATTTATATGTCTTCGTCTGTTCTTCCAACTTAAGAGATGTGACTTTTTCATTTTTCACCGGGATTCTTTTGTTGTTCTTTTTTTCCATCACATACCAAAATTTACTAAACAACTGTTTTTTTCTGTCAGTTTTTCGATTTGACGAACAATTTTTTTAGCTCTTCAAAATCATATAGAATATTAAAAATTTCTTCCTCCAATATTTGATGATTTCTTCAATGCTTTTAGTCTCACCAACCTCTTCAATGAGTCAGAGATATCTTATGAAATATCTTTCTAAGGTTCATCGTAGTCATCATTTTCGAATTTCTCTATTTTTTGCTGCTAGGTACATTGGAAACATTTTGCTAATGGCGATATATTTACTTTTAAGTTTGTATTATTGATTTTTTATATTATATTTGTAATGAGATTATGTGTTATGATATTTTTGTTTTAGCATGAACTATTAAATATATATATATTAGTTTTAATTAAAATAATTTTATCATAGAGGAATTTTTCTTTAAATAAAAGTTTCTTTTTTTTCATTTTTTTATTTTGTTATAATTCTTTTATCCAAAAAATATTATTGGGGAACGGTGTCACAATATACTTTCCAGCAAAGTGAATTGATTCTCCATTTTTAAAGTTAACGTACAAAATTTGATATATATATATAGTTACATAGTTATATTTTTTGTAACATAAAATAAAAAATAACCTACCAACTTATTTTTGTTATAAAAGACCAACTCCGAACAATTTGATGCTAAAATAAAGTAAACACAAACATCTATATGCATTATGATGACGCGGCGGAAATAATTGAAGAAACAACGATAGATGAAACTCTAATTCAAGGGTAATATGATGAAACCCTAATTTAAAGGTAGCAAATACTGAAATTTTCAGAGATAAAAAATATATTATTTCAAAAACTTAAAATAAGTTAAGGCATATGAGGCTTTATATAAGAGCTTCTCAAAACCCTAAATTAGAATACAAAGAAATAAAATAAATATTTTAAAATAAAATAAGATCAAAAATATAATTAGATTTGATTTGAATAATATAAGATATTTGAATAAAATAAAATAAAAAAAGTTTGTGTTTGGACTTTCTGTGCTACATCATCCTGCCATGGTTGACAATAATTCGTCCTCGAATTCACAGCACCATCATCATCAACAACCAAAATTATTTTATTTTATTTTTTTCAATTGTTACATTGGGAATTATAATTGTTGACCTTGTTTGAATAAGATAAATTATTCTCGAGTGTTCCTTATTCGAAGTCACATTGAAGCAACCTAGTTAATGAAAAACAATTGGTTTCGAAAACTTTTTCATAGCCTGAAGACAACATCGTGATGTCCAGTTGATAAAACAAATGGTTTTGAAAACCTCTTCATAGTCGGAGACGGCCTCTCAATAAGAAAGTTTTACCTTGATCTGACGATTGGTAGCCAATTTAAACTCATTCTGTAACTGGTCAATATGATCGTCTATCAAAACGCCTGGTGTGTCGCCACATACCAAACAAGCTTCGAGATCTTCATGGCAATAGATGTTGTTCTCTTCTTTAGATCTTGAATCAGATGAAATCAGAATTCAGAAACATGTTTGCCCCGTAGCACGAACTGAGGCTCTGATACCAAACTGATGACGCGGCGAAAATAATTAAAGAAGCAACGATAGATGAAACTCTAATTCAAGGGTAACATGATGAAACTCTAATCTAAGGGTAACAAAGACTGAAATTTTTAGAGATAAAAAATATATTATTCTAAAAACTTAAAATAACTTAAGGCATATAAGGCTTTATATAAGATCTTCTCAAAACCCTAAATTAGAATACAAGGAAATAAAATAAATATTTAAAATAAAATAAGATTAAATCTTAATATAATTATATTTGATTTGAATAATATAAGATATTTGAATAAAATAAAATAAAATAAGGTTTGTGTTTGGACTTTCTCTACTACATCACATTGTTACATTTTTTAGCATAACAAAAAAAAAATTCGAGTTATAAATGACCAAAGTTATGCAATTTATTGGTAAGATGAAGTAAACACAAATATCTATATGCATTTTTATATTTTTTTGTAACATAACAAAAAAGTTAACCGACTTAGTTGTCTTTGGTTATAAAAAACCAAACCCAAACATTAGTCATTCTTGCTAAAATAAAATAGACGCACACATCTATTTTATTGTTATATTTTTAAAAATAACAAAAAAACTTAACATACTAGTTATTTTCTATTATAAAAAACAAAATGAAACACATTGTGCATAAGCTCCTAATTTATAAAATATTTTAAAGATTTTTTGAAATTTTAAAAATGCATACAAGCACAATGTGCACGTTTTCTTTTTCTGCTATAATATGTTGAGAACATATGGAAACTATACATTTAACATATTTTCAAAGCGAAATAACCTAGTGTTGTGGTTTTTTATATTGTATCCGTAATGGGCTTAAGGGTTAGGATTTTTATTTATTAGGAGTGGAATAGTTGTATTAATTGGTTAAAGCACAATGATAAAATTACATTTCCTTTTCATAATTTATAAAGAAAAGACAAAGAAATAACAAAATTAATGGTATTAGACATGAAGGTAATTGGATTGAAGATCACAATAGGATGCGTGAATTGGTTGTAAACTATTTTAAAAACCTTCTGCAAATAACAATTCAATTAATACTTATATTGATCCATTAGAAATTATTCCCAATCTAATCATTGAATCTGAAAATAGTCTTCTAATGGTTATCCCAACAACTAATGAAATTTATTAAGCTGTTAAGACTTTGAAAATTAACATTGTCGCTGGTCTAAATGGATTCAATGCAACTTTCTATCAAATATGTTGGTATATTATAAAACAAAACTACATTTGTTCAGCAATTACAAAATATATCAAGGGTAAAACTGGTCTCAATGGTATATATGCCACCACCATATCTCTTATTCCAAAAATTGAAATCCCTAAGGAGTGGAAATACTTTAGATCTATAATTATTTGCAGTGTTTCAAATACAAATCATTTCCAATTAAATACTTAGGTATCTATATTGATAATAATAATAATAAGACCAACAAATATAATGATCTTGTCCATAAATGTGGGCAAAACATTCATGAATTGGACTCTACATCTCTCTCATTTGGTGGCAGATTAGTCTTGATTCAGTCAGTACTAATGACCTTGCTTGATTACTATATACAATGTTGTATTCTCTCTAAGAATCTTATTAGTAGAATTGGAAATCTTCTTAATAGATTCCTATGGGGATCTAAAAAAATATCCAATGCTATTAATTGGATTAAATCGGGCACGCTTAGTCTATCTTATAAAGAGGATGTTTTAAATGTGAGAAGAATCGGTGACTTACAGGACACACATGTTTGTAAGCTCTGGTTCCAATTTAGGGAAAATAAATCCATGTGGGCCAAGTATATGAACTCTCTCTATTTTAAAACTAGTCACTCCTTCAACTTAAAACAACTATTTAAGGTTCAATAAATTGGAGAAGATTAATACACATTAAGGATGTTGTTAAACCTCGCATTCTATGAAACTTAGGTAATGGAAATATTGATTTATGGTTAGATAGTTGGTTTTAAAAACCGTCTCTAATATAAATATCTAATGCTAAAAATAATGAATGGTATATTTTCGATAAAGTGATTAGCTTTAGGAGAATACCACATGGAACACTGACAAACAAAAATCAAATATCATCCCATTTGATATTAACAAGATCCAAAATATTAAGATTCATATGGATAGAGATGGCAATATAATATGGTCCTTAGAGAAATGTGGTAACTTTGAAACCAAATCAACTTTGAATCACATTAGAAAAAAAGAGCTCAACTTCTGTTCTTCTTTACAAACATTGGCACAATATTGTCCTCACTAAGTTTTCCTTATTGCTATGGAAAACTTTGAAAGTTTGGATCTCTATTGACACCAAATTTCAAAAGAAAAAGCATTAACTTAGCCTCCAAGTTCTTGTTTTGTCAAGATAATATAGAGACGGTTAACCACTTATTTCTTAGCTATCTTGTATATTAAGATATTTGGAACTACTTTTCAGTTCTCTTTGGCATTAACATAAGTAGATATATGACTCTTCAACATATAGTAAGATGTTGGTATTGGTCTAGTCTTAAAACTTTCCATATTTTAATAATTTTTCCAACTATAATAAGATGGACTATTTGGTATTACAGAAATAAGAGGAAAGATGATGATCTCCATATTACTACTGAGACGATATATAATAAGATTCCCCATATTATTTATGGACTTGTGATATCAATATAGCTAATAGACTAGGTATATTCTTCCATTCTGAAAATACAAACAGATTACATATTATTAAATGGATTGCTGCCTATGAAAACCGAATAACGCTAAATTATGATGGATGGCGCTGGCATATTTAGAGATAACAATAGGATTATGGTTTACTCTTATGGTAGACTCTATGGTAAAGTAAACCTTTTGGATTATTGAAACCTTGGTATTATTAGAGGGTTTAGTTATACGCAACTTAAAACACTTTAGGAATGTTGATATTGAATCTCACTCGGAATTGCTTATTGAAATGTTGTCAAAGGGTATGACTCTCTCGTTTTTACACCATATTATCAATTTCTGTAGAATCTTATCAAATCTACAATGATAATTAAACATATCTCTAGAACCCAAAATCAGGCATCTGATTAGCTGGCCCGATGAACTTTTAGATGTAAAATGAGAATTAACCATGATCCCGCTTAAATTTTGTAACCCTCTTATTGTACTTTTAGAAAGTTAAGGTTTATGTTACTTGAGTTCAAATGCATAACAATTTTCATATTACTATTATTATTGTGTTTAATTATATAAAATTGGTTTTGTTGTTCAAATTGTTGGTATTGTACAATCATATGCTTATTGGGCATCCAGTAATTAAAAACAATGGTTATCTTTTATCTGCATGAAGATGGAAGACCAACTTGCTTCAAACTAAAAATATCTTCCTCAAAAATCCTTTTTTTATTTATCAAAAATCAATTTTAAATACATCTGTAATTACATTATATTATGAAATTAGTATTTCAATATATCGAATAAACAATTC
Source organism: Limnanthes douglasii subsp. nivea (assembly GCA_036936605.1). Taxonomy (NCBI): domain Eukaryota; kingdom Viridiplantae; phylum Streptophyta; class Magnoliopsida; order Brassicales; family Limnanthaceae; genus Limnanthes; species Limnanthes douglasii. Next base: position 245,403,966 of record JAUPFV010000002.1, read on the forward strand.
ATTACCTATTAAAGACTTTTATATTTAACTATGCATAAATTAAATATATTTTTTATATTTAATTTTTAATTAAAATTATATTATTATATGGGTAATATTTTGAATGTCATTATTCCTCCGTTGCGTCCCTACTTTAATGCCCTATGTGTCTATTATGTCATTCACGTCCGTATACACTTTAGTATCGAGGAGTAATAATTATTTGGTATAGTATTTTATTTTTGTTAGGAACATAATTCATCTTAATTTTGGAATATTATTAGAAAATTATTTTAGATGGTGGTGGTTAAATTAAATAATGGTTAAGACTATTTTGAGATTTTTTTTATAATGAGACTTTTTTATTATAGAACTTATTTCGGCTATAATGAGATCTTAAAAATGATCAATTTATCTTTGATATAAAAGCTCCATTCCATCCCAAATTTCCTATTTTCTTTCTTTTTCACGCAAAAAGCTTTCAACATCGGTAAAACAAAACTCAAGATTTCTCAAATCCGAACTCACAAACACATTAAGGTATGAATACTATACTTATTGATGTAATTTTTATGCAATTTAGTTAAGTATTTTTAGGGATATTTAGAGTTATAGGTTATGTCGAAAAATTCGAATTTCCATCTAAATGACAAGTATCCTCTGAGCCAATTGAAAATTTCTCCATAGCAGCCGCAGTCCCGAGAAAAGAAGGAAATTCAAAGCAGAATATATGTGAGCACTGTAACAGATCTAGACATACTATAGATGAATGTCGGACTCTCAGATATCATTTTACTTATTGCAATAAGAGGGGTCACACAGAGGATAGATGCCGATTGAAACATGGAAACAATCATAAGACGGTACAATTCCGAACACAAAAATCTTCAGTTCATGGCAATCAAACTTTGGCGAATGTGACAGAATCTCAAAACTTATCAGGTTCCAATAATTCTACCATTGTTAAGGGAATCACTACCGAACAAATACAACAATTAGCCCAAGCAATCAGTGCACTGAATCACAATAACTTTAGTAATGTTGATGCATATGCGAATGCTGCAGGTTTGATTCCATATACTATTGTGTCTGTTAATTCTAGTAGTACAAGTTCTTGGATTTTGGATACTGCGCCATAGATCATATTGTCTCTCACATATCATATTTAACTGATCCCAAGCCTTCCGTTATTACCATGTTAATTTACCAAATGGTGCAGCATCACAAATCACTCACACCGGCATAGTTAGTTTTAATTCAAATTTAACCCTTACAGATGTCTTGTGTGTACCAACCTTTAATTTAAATTTAATTACATCTAGTAAACTCACTAAAGATCATAATTGCTGCATCATTTTCTTTCCTGACTATTGTATTTTGCCGGACTTGGTTTCGGGGAAGATGATTGGCTCGGGTAGACAACGTGGTGGTCTATACTATATGCATCCAAATAAATCGTCTATATGTTTGGTGTCGCACTCATCTGACCTATGACACTTACGCCTAGGCCATCCATCATTGTATAGTTGTAAATTACTTTCACATTTGCTTCCAGCTATTCACAAAGACTTAAGAAATAATTGTATAGTTTGCCCACAAGCAAAACAAACAAGTTTACCTTTTCCTAAAAGTTCAATAAATACAAAATTTCATTTCTCTTTATTACATTGTGATGTTTGGGGTCCTCATAAAGTTCATTCATATATTGGTTCACGTTTTTTTTCTTACAATTGTTGATGATTTTACTCGATGCACGTGGACCTTTCTTATGCACGATAAATCGGAAATATAATCTTTATTAACTAATTTTGTGCAATTCGTCAAAACCTAATTTCAAACAGATGTTCAAATAATAAGTGGATAATGGTAGTGAATTTATTCCTCTTCGTACTTTTATTCAAAACAAAGTCATTAAACTACAAAACTCGTGTGTCTACACCCCACAACAAAACGGAGTTGTCGAACGAAAACATCGACATATTTTAAATGTTGCTCGTTCTCTCGTGTTTTAATCAAATGTGATGAGTCCGAATTCAGCATGCTCCCAGACAAGGACAGATCGGTCCAAGGCCTTTGGACCGGACAGATCATTTTTAGCACTATGACCACAGGAATGTTCGAACTATGACAAAAGTACTAAAAAACCTAAACACTTTTTGACTAAGCTACTTGCTCTCCTAGTTAGAGCTCATGGGTCTTTGAACATGACCCGGGTCCATTAAACATGACCCGAAAGCCCATAAGGGCCCAAACATCAGGGTATAAATACCCAACCACCTGCATTAACTATGGGTAATGAGAATTAACTGCTACCAAGCTGCTTAATTATCTCTCTACTCTCTACTCTAAACACTTAAACACCCACACACTACCTTAAAACACCAACTGAAATTACTAGCCTACCCTCAGGCGATTATTATCAACACCAAAATGTACCACTTGAATTTTGGAGGGATTGTGTTTTAACAGCCGTTTATTTAATCAACCGCATTTCAAATCCTTTAATATCAAATAAATCTCCATTTGAGGTCTTATATAATCGTTCCCCATCACTCACTCACTTGCGTGTTTTTGGTTGTGCATGTTATGTAACTAATGTTCATCGTAAACATAAATTTGATCCCCGTGCATCCATTTGTGTTTTTTGGGTTATCCACATGGAAAAAAGGCTACAAAGTTCTTGATTTACATATACATAAAGATTTCAAAAGTTGTGATGTCCATTTTAAGGAAAATTTATTTCCCTTCCAGCATACCTCAACCTCGCCTTTTCTGAACCAATCATCCTCATCATCTTTCAACTAATCACATAACTCCTCATTAGTTTCATTTCCCAATCCCACATCCTATGACTCAAAACCTTAACCTGTATCTCTTTGATCTCCATCCAATCCCATAAAGCTCACACCTTTAACCTCTACATCTCCTACATTCTTAGAAACAACTATAAGTTCATCACCCTCACTCTTAACGCCGTCATCACCACTAGCTCCACCAACACCTTCGGCTTCACCATCACCTACAACCACACATACTCCAATGCCTAATGATATCTCGATTCGTCATTCTACTCGCCACATCAATCCACCTGCATGGCACAAAGACTACGACATGTCTACCAAGATCAATCAATCTTCAACCCAATCAAGTTCTCGTCAACCTACAAGGTATCCCATCTCCTCTCATACTTCTGTTCTACGTTTTTCCCTAACCATCGCGCTTTCTTATCTTTGCTATCAGCACAAATAGAGCCTTCATCTTTTGAAATGTTAATCGTGATCCACTCTGGCGCCAAACCATGTCCACTGAACTTAAGGCTCTAGAACATAACAACACTTGGCAGTTGGTTCCCCATCCTCTAGGACACAAACCTATCGGATGTCACTGGGTTTATAAGATCAAATATAAATTTGATGGAACCATTGAGCGATATAAAGCTCGTTTAGTGGCAAAGGGCTACACACAGGTTGAAGGTATTGACTATCAGGAGACCTTCTCTCTAACTGCTAAATTCACCACTCTTCGATGTTTGTTAACTATTGCAGCTTCCTATATTCATCAACTTGATGTGCATAAGGCCTTTCTTCATGGAAATCTAGATGAGGAGGTATATATGACTCCACCTCCTGGTCATTGCCGACAGGGGGGAAATTTGGTATGCCGGCTTCGCAAATCTATCTACGGTTTAAAACAAGCATCTTGAAATTGGTTCTCTACCTTTTCAACCACTGTCAAAGCCGCAGGTTACATACAGTCAAAAACGGATTACTCATTTTTTACTAAATCTCAATGTAACAAGTTCACTGCTATTCTCATATATGTTGATGATATCCTATTGACTGGAGATGACGTACATGAAATCAAATTGCTGAAGAATCATTTACTCCAACAATTTCATATTAAAGATCTCGGCAAGTTAAAATATTTTCTATGTATTGAATTTTCTCGATCTAAGAGAGGAATCTTTATGTCTCAAAGAAAATATGCATTAGATATTTAAAAAGACACGGGATTGTCAGGACTAAAACCCGATAAATTCCCAATGGATCAGAATTTGAAATTAACTGATGAAGACAGTGAACTACTTCATGATTCGACTAGATATGAGAGACTTGTTGGCAGGTTAATATATTTGACAGTAACCAGTCCTGATATTGTGTCTTTATTGCGTACACTAAGCCAATTTATGAGAGAACCTAGGAAGCCACACTGGGAAGCAGCGTTAAGAGTCCTCCATTACATCAAGAAATCAGATGGTCAAGGTTTTTTTTTCATCAGAAAACAATCTGACACTCAGTGGATTTTGTGATTCGAATTGGGGTGGATGTCGTATGTCAAGATGATCTGTTTCTGGTTATTGTGTTTTTCTTGGCTCATCACTCATGTCATGAAAATCAAAGAAACAGACTAATGTTTCACGATCATCTGCAGAAGATGAGTATAGAGCAATGGCGAATACTTGTTTAGACTAACCTCGTTGAGCTACATACTTAAAGATATGAAGGTCGACTTGGATAAATCGGCATCATTGTTTTGTGATAATCAAGCGGCTTTACATATTGCGGCTAATCCAGTTTTTCACGAGCGTACTAAGCATATTGAGATTGATTGTCATATAATTCGAGAAAAGCTTCAGGCTGGAATAATTTGTCCATGTTATATTTCCACAAAAATGCAATTGGCAGATATATTTACTAAAGCGCTCGGGAAAGATCAATTTGATTTTTTGTGCAACAAGTTGGGAGTCCTTGATTTACACTCTCCAACTTGAGGGGAAGTATTAAAGTATATTTTCCTATTTATTATAAAGTAACCGTAGAATAAAGGTAGATGAATGATTGCTCTAATTTAGACATTAATGTAGTAAGATTGACTCTACTAATTATAGTCATAATTAGGTTTGACTGTATTGATTATAATCATAAGTAGGATTGACTATATTGATTATAGTCATAATTAGTTCTAGCTACTCTGTGTATATATAAGCAGTATTTTTATTGAAATAAATATATCACTTTTCACTTTTTATCACTTTTCACTTTTCTGACAAGCAAACAAATAAATTACAGCGGACTCTTATACGTGTTTCCTTGATTAAAGTTTTGTAATTGATTCTATCTTTTCTTGGTAAGTCTTTTAATTCTTCATACCTAATAATAGCTTCTTCTTTTCTGCTCTTTTTGTTTGCTTTCTGAATCGTTAAGATCAATGAAATAGTAACAATATAGAATTCCTAAGGGCTTGTTTGGTTTATGTACCTTATTTTACGCTTTAGGACGAAAAAGAAGAAAAAGTTGGATTTTTGTTAGAACTTTGGTTTTATATATGAAAGGTAAAATGATCAATTCACGTAAACATATTTTTTGGGGTCTCATTATAGCCAAAAAGGTCTCAATATAGCCTTGCCCTTAAATAATTTGTGTTGGCACCAAAATTGGCAATCAGTCCGAATTTAATAATCACGTATTTTTACAAATAAAAATTATACTTGTATAAAGAAATAATTACAACTTTAAAAAAAATCAAATATAGTTATATTTCTAAAATCAAAACGAGAATTAGAAAACAGTATCCATCTTTTACAAATTAAATACTAGGAATGACCTGGCATATTTTAAACCAAATGAATTTTAACCAAAAGTTCCGTATCTAAATTAATATAGATTTAACTTTTATAATTATAAAATACATAAAAAAATCATTTTTATTTTTAAAATATTGTAAATAATTTGTGAATATTATATACAAAAAAGAACAACTTAATATTATATATATGGTATATTTGTACCAAAATTAAATTTATCAAAATTAAATATTAAAATGTCAAATTTGATATAAATTATAAGATTTATAATTTAAGAAAAATCGTGGTATAAATATATAATTGGCCAAAGCTATTTCTTCCATGTTATTTTTTATTTCCTCCATCATTTGAAAAATCCTCCATGATGTTATTTCCTCCATAAAGGAAGTTACAAAATTGACCTTTTACCCATTTTTTCTTCACAAAACTATTACCCTAACATACCCATCCAATTTAGTACAACAAAACCCATTATTCACCCTAGAGAACTACCTTACAAAGAAGAAAACCCATTTTTCACTTATCACTACCTTACGACAGCTGATTCGAAGATAGAGAAAGCTTGGAGAATGAAATTCTAGGTTCTTCCCCATTATCAAATTTAGGGTTTGTAGTTAGATTTTGTTGTTCGATTTCGATTAGGGTTTGAAGTCAGATTTCTATGTTAGATTCGATTAGGGTTTCATTTGGAGTTTGATTTCATTGTTAGAATCGATTAGGGTTTGATCTTGGGTTCGCCTTGAGATATCCTACTGTTCTGAATTTTTTTGCCCACTGAGCATGTGATTCCGAGTGCCCCACTCGGATTCACATGTTTTTTTTAAACCGAGCAGCAGCTGATTCCGAGTGGCCCTCTCGGAATCAGTTGCTGCTCAGTTTAAAAAAAACATGTGATTCCGAGTAGGGCACTCCGAATCACATGCTCAGTGGGCAAAAAAAAATTCAGAACAGTGTGTGTGATTGATATTGTAGATGGATGGTAGAAAAAAGAAGAACCTTTTAGGTGGTTATAAAAAAGAGATTAAAAGTCTGTACTACGTCTCCGTAAGTGCACCTTTTGGTTGAACTATTGAATACGGTAAATGCTAAAAGACCGTTAACACTTGGTAGCAAACATGTTCAGGTGTAGACATGTATACAAATAAATTATGTTGCCTACTTTTTTCGTATCTTATTTATCACAGAATTGAAGACGACAATAAGTTGATTATATTTAATAGCGAGTACCATGCTTTTCTTACACTGGTGTTTTACACTTGATTCCGAGAGGGCCACTCGGAATCAAGTGCAATGTCCCAGTGAACAAATTATCACATAATATAACGTGACAGAGGGTTTACAACTGATTCCGAGTGGCCCTCTCGGAATCAGTTGCACATTTTTTTTTTCAAATTGCAACTGATTCCGAGTGGCCCTCTCGGAATCAGATGCACATTTTTTTAAAAAAATTACACCTGATTCCTAATTCCCGGCTCAGAAATAGTTGTTTTTTTTTTTCAGAACTGTAAAAATGGGTTTAGGTGAAAAAAAAAAGTTTCGAAATAGATATTTTCAAGCTACGAAGTTGTAAAACGTAAAAACAAGTTTAAATTACATTGTTTGTCGATTGAGTGCTGTTCTCCGGCTTTGTTTGGGTTTCTTCATTTTCCATGATTAATCTTCAATAAAATTGAAGTTCTTTGTTTTAGAGTTAATTTTAGAGGTAGAATCATATATCTTGGATTAAAGTTAGGTTAATGCTGTGTTTTTTCATATAAGACTTTTAATTAGATAAATGGCATCTAGTGATAATTTTGAAATAAAAATAAGGGTAATTTGGTAAAAGCAAGTCACTAGTGTTTTTGAAAGTTTGAAATATGGAGGAAATAAAAAATAACATGGAGGAAATAGCTTTGGCCTATATAATTTGTTAAAATAAACATATAATACAGAGCTCCATTATAAAGTTCTATTGGACTGATTCTATTTTAAAACTGAGGGGTTGGGATCAGAGGATCGTGAGGTTGGTAAACAAGTCATAAATGTTGTGAATGTTTTGGTGATATATGTGAAAAAAAAGATAGACAACAATGACTAGAGTTATAAATTTTAACATAATGAACAACTTTGCTAGCTAATTGGTTATATTGTTAACACCATCTCTCAACCTCTTAATGCAACAGTAATAAGAATCGAGAGTTTTTCAAAAGAATTTGGGCTACTAGCCGAGCCTTCATGAATATATGAGTGACCAACAAACTTGATAGAACTAATGAAAGCGAGATGATCCTGTGCTTAACATGATGACGAGTAATGACAATCAATTTTAATGTGTTTAAACTCTCATTAAAAGTATAATTATTTGTAATATGTATGACGTTTTTGTTATCACAATGTGAGGAAGTAGACTTAATGATGATAACCATTATATATGCACGAAGCTATTGTAACCAAACAATATCACAGGTAGTCAATGTCATAACACGGTACTCAATATTAGCAGAAGATCTAGAAATAACATCATGTTTTTTTCTTTTCCATGAGATTAATGAATTTATAATAAAACAAAAAAATAATAATAAATTTACGAGCATGAGGACACTATCCCAATCAGCATCAATATTGGCACGCACTTCGAGTTAAGAAGTCAAAAGAACATAAAAGTTTATATAATTAAGTGTCGCAAAGATTTCTCAATATGTAAAGAATAACTACATAATGGATAGAAGTTGAAGTAATAACAAAATGACTAAACACATGAACAACATGAGTTATATTCAGTCAATTAACTCTAAGATTAAACAAGTTCTCCAGTCATAGAATTTTGACAACTAAGATCAGAAAATATTTTTATAGGGCTTAAGTTCATATAAATGATGTATGTTTTCTATGAAAGATGCAAATTGAGCTTAGTAAGAATAATACGCACAATCTGGTAGTTTGGTAGACTTACTTGTATGAGTAGGTCTCATGAGAGGTAGATAATATGTAGTTGCAGCAAAGGAAAAGGAAGACTCAGGAATTGATAGAACATAAGTAATATAAATTGGTGTAGATGTATCATGAACTATTAAATCATGAACAATATTTTTATCATTATCATTCCTAGTAACTCGACTAATCACATATACATCATTTATAAGTGCTTCTCCCAAAAAACACTATAAGCTTCAACACATAAAAGTAAAAAACAAGCAGTTTCAATAGAGTGACGATACTTCTTTTTCTACGATCTTATTCTATTGAGGGGTCCCATCATAAGATTACATGTGTATGGTAGCATGAGATGCAATTTACAGGCTGAATTCATTGGATTTATACTCACCCACAAATTCGGACCTTTAACACTTTTAATAATCGAAAGTTGAGTCTTAACAAGTGCTTTTAATATTTTGGTAAATTTTGAGGAAATATTTGTTTCATAATATAAACCCATGTATAATGAGTATAGTCACCAATAAAAAATACGTAATAGGTTTGTGGAAACATAAGCTAGACCCTAGACGTTAGAATGGATAATATCAAAAGGAGAAACAAAACAAAAGACATGTGTATTGAATTGTAAGGCATACAATTTTACTAGTTTACAACCACTGTAATTTAAGATACTATAAGTGTTCACATGATCCAAAATACATGAAAAGAATAATTTTTTTAAACATAACGCATATACATGTCCCAGACGAGAATTCCAAAGATAAAATTCAGACGAAAAATGACTCAAACAAAACAAAGACAAATCAAAACCAGAGGCCGCAACATCAATCATGTATTTTCCACTGTCAACATCATATGCATCAACATCACGCACTTCAGTTTTTTCCAAAATATAAAGTTCCTTCATTATAAAACTTGTTCCAAACATTCTTTAAGTATGTTAATCTTGTATAACACATATATAGTCATTAAATAAGACCCAATGATCGTACTATACAATTGACTAACTAAAACAAGATTTAGAGCAAGCTTAGGAACGTAGTAACATTAAAGAGAGACATGTGAGAGGTAGCGACAAAGCCAACACCTTCCACCGATATTATTGTAGTACTAGCAGACAAAGTTTATATGGGTAAAATAGGAAATAAGGAAACCAATTCTGGCACGTTAGATTAAATATGAAGAGATGCACTAGAATCCAAAATTCATAAGAATGAAAGAATACTTAAAGTGAAAACGAGGCCATACTTGAGTGATATGCGGATGTAGACATGACAAAGATATTCTTATTAAGTTGGGTACTAATAAATGGTAGAGAGTCATATTTGTGTGTCATATTTGCAATGAAAATCCACAAGTCCTAATAGAATAATAATCAAAACAAATGAGAGAGACCAATCAAAATCTCAATCGAAATCATAATCGAAAACCAAAATAAAATCAAAATCTCAATCTCAATCCAAATCAAATACTAAAAATCTAATTGAGATTCCGATCAAAATCCAAATTCAAAACAAAATTCAAGCCAAATCGAAATCTAAATCAAATCAAATTAAAAACCGAGAAACTCAAAACAAAATATCGAATTGGAAGGTAAAATTATATCAAAATTCAAATTGAAGTCAAATACAAAAATTAAAAATTGAATTCCCAGTCCAAATAAAATTCGATAAAAAAATCTCAATCAAAAATCAAAATAACCAAAAATTTGGTCTTAACTAACAACGTGAAAATAATTAACTCAAAAATACCTTGTTGACGCACTTGCACACTAAATTATAAAATAAATGATGATATTTCAAAATGTATATAGTATCTTTAGGTTCTCAATAATTAATTAATGAAGAAAAAAGGTATATTGTTGCTAGTTAATAAGAAATCACCAACAAATCATCATCAATGCAGTTGATCCATGAAGTTTTTCGATCTAAGTTTAATGCATAACTGTAGCTTGCGAAGGAGACACTGATTATGCACTTCGGCATTCGATTGAGTTCATGTACATGAAGTAAGAAGTACCAGTTGGTTGTAAGTGTTATAGGCTTCATTATATTCATGACCATCATCATTTGATTCAAACATATTTGTGGGGATAAGAGTCACCATTGTGTTCTTCTACTTATTAACCGGTCTCAACATTATGACTTTATTAGTTGAAAGCCTTGTATAGTTTAATTGTTCTTATTTTATTATTTTTTTAATAATAAGAGGATTCAATCATATTATAAGAGTTCTTCTTATTTCATTTATTTTTTCTTTTTCGGATACAAAATACTTTATTATCTTTTAATCCGAATTTTTTTATTATTTTATGATTAAATAAAATAGGGACCAAACAACCGTCTTTGTATCATAAAAAAAAAGAAGAAAGACAAAATATAATTAGGATTTATTAATTAGAATTGTGTATTATATAATAGCCTAAGTCACAAATATATAGAATAATAGCCTAATGGGCTAGTGGACCAAATAGCATATAGGTTTATATTGCTAACAATATGCACCTCTGAACTTGTTCGTGAAGAAGCTATATGATGGGTGTCGGGACCATAATTTTTTAAGGTTCTATGTATCAAGGACACTGTTATTGAGATTTAAAATATACGGATTAATGTCAATTTTGGTGGAAACTCGGCTCATATATGAATATCTTGTGGTTGGTTTACTAGTATACCATGCTGTAAAATTGTTCACTAATATATGCATGACGTGATTTTCTGATAGGAAACCGAATAGTATATCGCATGTCAGGGCTATTTGAGAGTCCACCTATTTCAAATAAAGATAACGTAAAACAATAAAGATAAACTTAAGTAAAATATGCAACATGTACTCTGAAAAATTGTGGATTATTATGATATAAATGATTGTGTATTATGTCTATATGTAAATACAAACGAGAATATATATATATATATATATATATATATATATATATATATAATTTGTTGAATTCTCATTAAATTGTGTAATATTTTTCAAGAAATGAGAATAAAGAGTAGTAATGCAAAAAGGACGAATGATTTAGTTTGTAAAATATTTGTCGCTTTATTTTAAAGTAATTTTTAGAAAAAAAGTTGTTATGGCCAATAAATAATAAAAATGACTTTTTTATTTCACGATTTTTTGTTATTATTTTTTTATCCAAATGATTATTTTGGACGGGCTTCACAATATGTCTCAATAAAATCTACAAGGAGAAACAATTTTCTATTTTTAAAGTCAAAATACAAAAAAATACCGATTCATTCGGATTATATATATATATATATATATATATATTACTAAATTTGAGGGTTTGAAGTTATGTGTTTAAGAATGCTTGTGAATTATTTTCAAATAGTAAAATTATAATTTGATTTTATTTTTATTGAATATTATAATAGGAAACATGGCTTAAATGCATGTGTTTGTGATAATTTGGGTTGATTTTATTTTTAACATGATTGTTGAATTTATGACAAAGAATGAACAAAGATAATAAGATTAAGTTGGACGATTATGTTGTTATAATTCGTTAATTTATAAAAAGCATAAAACTTGATTTGAAATGTATTGTATATATTTGATCCTAGATTATTTGACTTCTCTTCGTACTTAAACTTGAAATTAAATATAACAAAGAGTTATGTTACTATTCGAATCTTGAATGGTGCTAAAGTTCATTAGCATAGAATTGTTTGACGTGAGATATCTTAAAATACGAAGCATTTTGGTGATGAATAAACACAAAAATATAAGAAAAACCTCTAAGAAAGTTTGTTCGAAATATTTGAGAGATATCTTAAAATACAGAGCATTTTAGTGATGAATAAACACAAAAATATTATAAAAGCATCTAAGAAAGTTTGTTCGAAATATTTGTTGTACAATTTTTAGTTTGTATCAAATTTATTGGAGAAGATTGATATTTTTTAAAATATACTTTTATTTATAAATCTTCTAGCACCGACTAGTTTAAGAACTGTTTGGTATTTTATATTGTTTGTAGATAATTTTTTTTGGTTTTGATTTAAATTCTAACTATACGATTTACAAACCAAAATACCAAACATTAACGAAATTCACTAAAATAGAAGTAGATTATGGTTATTTATTAGAAATATCATGACATAAATTATAACTTTCATGGATAAAACAAATTTATTTTACAGTGAAAATTTCAATTGATAATAGTTGTTTTATAAAAATATTAATATTTATTAATATATATTTAAGTCTAAAATATGATCTTTAAAGCATATTGTTGTAAAATATCTAAATAAATTATTAACATACCAAATTTAATATCAATTTAGATGTTCAAACTTTTTATGCTTAGTAAAATTTGAGAAGACAGTGAACCATATTTAAGGTTAAAACTAGTCTTTATTAAATATACATAAAATGATAAAACTTTGTAAATATGTAATCTAATAGCTTGATACAGAGTCAGTTTTGAAGCTTTTATGGTTTATGTTTTTAAAAACAATATTGCATTTCAGCATTTTTCGCATCAATTTAGTTGTTTCAAGACTAAAATATAAAATTCATACAGTATGAGAAAAATATTTAGTTTTTAATAAACCTCAAATAAGACTAATAAGTAAACAATAATTTAACATCATATGTGATCGTCAAATTGTTAAAACAATCTAATGACACTGATGTATTTATTTTGGGCTTAAAATATATTTTTGTCTTTATTATTTGGTGTTTGTCATATTTGTACCCTTGTAGTTTAGTGTGTTCAACATGTACCTTTCTTATATCAAAACTATATTATTTGTGCCAATTTAGATAAAATGGTGCCAATTTAAGATAAAATTATCATAGTTGTGACCTCCTTACATAACAATTATCGTGTTTATATATTTTAAATTAATAAAATATGTTCAAACATAAAATACGCGGTAAGAAAAAATCAAACTTCATAATCAATTGACGTGATATAAATGTTTTGATCTAAATATGTTGGTTCAATTCACTAAGGCTCTCGTAATTATCGTGAAAGATATCGTATAACCAAAAACTCACGGTCGTCGTACACATAAGCATCTAGTGGATATATAGTTGGGTTTATTATATTGTACCGACTAACATCCTAAAGAGCTACAAGATATGTCGGATTACATAACGAATCCATCTCCTCTCTAACTGTAGGATCCCTTTTAATAGGCTTTAGTAAATAACGCATCCAATGATCTCAATCAGAAGCATCAAAGGTGTAGGCGGCGGACTTGGAATATTTTTTGGTTTTGCCTGACGGTCTCATAAATTGATATGGTGGAATGTCATGCTCGTTCCTGAGGTGGTCCACATATCGATCGAGATAGTATGCTTGGATGTGCTCTGTGTCAAAATCATACCATAATACCAAGTTATTTTCTTTATTGGGAAATGATCATGTATAATCCGAAAAGGTTCAAAACAAACCTGCAAAAAAATGTAATAAGACAAAAAAGGTTTTCTATTTTTTACCATCTACGTTTATTAAAAATATTTAGTTTCCATGAGAAAATACCAAACCAAAGTTTTTTTACTCTTAAATCCCTATAAGTCAATAAGCATATTGATCATAAAATTTGTCCTTAACAACCACCGTAATTTAATATCTAGTAGTAATTGCATACCAAGTATTTTCATAATTATATTAGATAACTAATTATTTCTAGTAGTAAATGCATACCAAGATTCTACTATATTTCATTTCTAGTATTACCTGCATACTAAATTTTTTATAATTTCATATAGTAAACAAATAATCATTATAATCATTCTATTTTTAAAATGTAAAACTTGCATCGGATTCTTGCAGCATGTTGAGTATAATCCTCTAGTTCGATTTTCTTAAAGAATCATAATGGAACCCACCTGTATTTCAATCAAGCAATAGACGGTAGTCGCTCTGTGTAATAGACACCTATAACTGGAGGAACTAGCAGAAAATCATGCCTTATTTATGTGTTGAGGAGCGTGATACACTCACCCATGTTTTTATCTCGTAAAAAGATACCTCCAATATAATGCTATATATATATATATGTGCCAACACTGCAGCATCCCAAACATAGCGATACATCCGGTCGGTCAGGTCTTGTAAATATGTATTGCTCTTGTAAGAAAATAAACTATACCTAAACATGTGAAGAATATGTACACGTGCAGTCTGATGCACCATCTCGTTAGTGAGAAAAATATTATTGTTATTGTAGGTGTGGTCGTTAAACCTGGTGTACAGAAAATGGTGGCTCAACCTAATCCATTTGCAAAGTTCAATCTCATTATTAAGCTCAGTCATATGTAAACCTAGGAGTGAGGTAAAATCGATAATATCATGTGTCTTATTCTTTCTGATCCGAAGCAACGCTACGTCACCTTCGACCTTAAGCTTCATGATTATTTGGACATCGTAAAAGGTAATACTCATTTCACTGAAGCTAAAATATAATATGTTCATTTACTAATGTCAATGTCTGATGAACACCTCTATAATCGCAGTTTATGGTTTGAAAAAGGACAATGGCTAAATTAGCCTAGCAAAAGGTGTGGCATCAAAGACTACTCTAACCCAACCATAATGTCTTAAAATATAGTTTATGTAACTAGTATAGTGAGTGTACAGATGCAATTTTATTTTCTACAAATAATAACATGAATTAGCGTTAGTAAAAAAAGTACTCACCGATTTAACATATATTTCAACTAGAATAAGAAGAAGAAGAAGAAGAAGGAAAAAAATAAAAAACAAGAAGAATTAGAAGAATTAGAAGAAAATAAGAAGAATTAGAAAATGAGAAGGATCAGGAGTAGAAGATGAAGGAGCAGAAAGAGAAGAGGGAGGGGAAGGGGAATATGAAGGAGAATAAGAAGAAGGAGAAGGATGAGGAGGAAACGTAGAAGCAGGAGGAGAAATAGAAGGAGGAAGACGAAAAAGGAGTAGAAGAATGAGAAGGATAAGTAGTATGAAGAGGAGAAGGAGAAGGATAAAGAGCAGAAGGAAAATGAGAAAAATGAGAATTAGAAGGATATGAAGGAGTATGAGAAGAATAAAAATGAGGAGGAAAAATAGGAGCATAATGAGAAGGAGAAGAAGAAGATGAATATGAGGAGGAAAAAGAATAAAAAGAAGTTGAAGAAGAAGGGGAAGGAGGATAAGAAAGAGGAGCAAAAGTAAAAGAAGAAGAAGAAGAAGAAGGAGGAGGAGAAGAATAAAAGGAAGAAGAAGAAGAAGAACAACAACAACAACAAAAGGATAAAGAGCATAAATAGAAGAAGGAAAGAAGAAGCAGAACAAGCATAAGCAGAAAAAGAGAAGAAGAAGTAGCAGCAGGAAAAGCAGAAGAAGAAGCACAAGCCAAAGTAGAAGAATTATAAGCAGAACAAGTTAAGGAACTAAAGTCGTCATAAATTGATCTGAAATATCAGAAATTTGATCGATATAGTTTAGTAAAATGAGATAAAGTTATGATAATATATAAATATATAAAAATATTAACAACTGATGTATTTAGTCTCTCAACCTTTTAAATTATTTATAGAATATAAGACATTTTAAAGTAATGTATTTTTTTAAATGTTTTTAAAATGAAAGTTTGAAAGTATACAATCATGTATGTTTATGCTCTCTAAGGAAACAAACGTGATCTGTTGCGGCGATGAATGAATGAAAACTTATAACACGATATTTGTTATGGCAAAAAGCCTCGTTATCCTGACGAAAACTGTTTTGCAGTTTCCAAAAAGTATATTGTCCATGTCACCGCTAGGAGCTTTACTCGTTGTTGGGAAGACGTCTTGGAATTTTAATTTATTGGTTTTTTCCAAAACTAATCGCGACAAGACATGCTCCTTTATGTGATGAACATGCCCATGTTAGGCGTCCAATCCCCTGGATTGTTATATTGTTTCCCTTAGGCGCGTTTTTTCGATCTTAGGTTATTTCTCGATTCAAAATCATCTTCATATATATATTTTTCCGATCAATACATGTAATCAGAATTCCAGTAATCCCATGCTAATTAAATAGCATATCTCATAGTTTTAGTGAATTTGTACCCATGAAATAAAATAATTTTTGTTTTGAATTTATATTCGTGTATCACAAAAAGAAAATGATCAAAAAAATTGATCGTCATAACTACATACGAAGTCTTATGTGACCCAAACAAGAACTACACAAAGAGAAAAGGTTTGAAAGTTGTGTATCTTCATTTTTACTTAGAACGATTTTGGTCGAGTGCTTATCTGATTCAAAAACATTATTTAACATAAAATCATTCTCTAAAAAAAAGTGGCACCACCCCACATTTCTTATAGTACTACACTTTCTATAGAAACATAAATCATACGTAGATAAATTTTTATTACAAATTCTCTAAAAAATTATTTCCACAATAATGACCAACATTTTAAATGTGACGTATTTTCATATGATGAACTTTTTTACCAATAATATGTTGTTAACCATTTTAAAACTTGATGTCTAGATATTCATTATAGTACAATTAGATTGTTGTCATTTGAAAAATATCATTTTAATATATTTGGTCTCATCTCTCCAAATAATTAGCTTCTAAATTCTTGAAAAAATTGTTGGATAAAAGAATATATTAGGCTCTCACTAAAATGTATGTATAAGATGAATATAATTCCATCTTGAATTAAGTGTTTGGCATACTCATGTCTCACACTTACATGTCTTTAATATTTTTTGGAGATGTCATTTTGGGCTCTAACAATAGTTGTTTGTCTATCATAATATATTTGTAATATCATTTATTCGTTGAAGCGAATGATATTTTTAGTTATAGGTCCCCGAACCATTCAATTGCTTCTCTCGTGGCTATCAACGATATAAACTTAGATTTCATAGTTGAATGAAATATACAAGTCTATTTTGTATCTCTATTATAAAAAAAATCTCACCATTAAAAGTAAACACCCATCCATAGTTGATTTGTTATCGGATAAGTTTGTGATCTAACTTTCATTTGTGTATCCCTTAAGTAATCTAATAATATTTGATATATTAAAATACATGTTATTGGTATTTTTCAAATAACTAAGAATCTTTCTAGTAACATGTCATTGTTATGTACTTGAATTACTAGTAAACTAACTTGACCGCATATGCAACATCAACAGTAGTGCCTTAAGCCACATACATAAGATTTCCTATTACACTAGTGTATTCAATATGAGTTATTGCTCTTCATGCATTCTTTATAATCTTTAAATTATTATCTAATAGTGACAATACATATATTCCTTTTAAATGTTTGAATTTATAATATCTATTTTCAATATAGTGAGATTGATTAATGATATAAGATCTATTATTTTTTAATATATTTATTTTTTAAATGTTTATCTTTTCAAAATATTTCCTCTCAATGTTGAAATAATAAACCATTTATTTTTAAAATATCTATCATTTCATTACTAATATAAGTATAAAATTCATGTATAGACATACTATGACCATTATATCACCGCAAACATTTCTGCATAAAACTTGTCTATCGTATAATGATTAAACTCGTGGATACTATGACATGATAAAATGTTTTATGCTATTTTGTATATATTTATTTCATACCACACGATGACTTCACAAGACTACGTACCTTTTATTTACTACTTAATAACAAATATTTAGCATGTTGCTCCATGTAGAACTTATTATAGAGATCTCTATGTAAATATATTACACTGATATCCATCTAATGAAGAATTAAGACTGTATACTAATGCAATTGTAAAGATATTATTAATGCTTTTAGTTCTTCAAACCAAATGATATGTTTCAAAATAAGTTTTTGTGCCAAAATGTTTTGCCTACCAATCTTGATTTGATTGTTGGAATGGTACCATACATGTGATATCTATTTCAAATACTCACTTACAAACAACTAATTTTGAACCCAAGTGTGGTTTAATATTATCTAATTCATCTCAGCACTTATAACCTTTTTCAAAAACGCAAAATCTTTAGAAAATATTACATTTCCAAAAGATTAGGTTTGAATCCTAAAAAGAACTTTTCAGGACTTTTCCAAACAATTTCCTTATAACTTCATTCTAGAAAATAGAAATAGATGCTTTGAGAATTTATATTCAGATTCTAAATATTTGGGCTTTGACTTCTGCGAGGCTCACTTCAATCAAATTTGTTTACTATTAATTTTTGTCCTCGTTTCCAACAATGCTTTGAGTCATATTAGCATCATATAATATGTATTCAAAGATCTACACTTCTTTATATTCAATAACCATTATTCTTTAAGTTTGATAACTCATAAGATTTGTTATTTGCTACAAGTCCTGCAAAATCATATCTTATAACTTTTGGACCCAATTCTATAGTTTTAGATTTATTTTTTTATAAAATACTAGACATCTTATACTTTATAATAACCAATATTTGGCTTGTATAAACCCATATCATTTGATATTATCTAATTCATCTCATCATTTATAACCTCTTTCAAAAATATAAAATCTCGAGAATTACATTTTGAAAGATTAGGTTTGTCTCCCAAAACTAACATTCCCAAAATTTTCCAAACGGTTTTCTTATAATTTCCTTCAAGCAATAGAAAGAAATGTTTTGAGAATTTATCTTCTGATTTTAAATATTTGGGCTTTAACTTATAGGAGGCTCAGTTCAACAAAATTTGATTATTATAAATGTTTTCCTTATTTCCAGCAACGCTTTAAGTCATAGTATCATCATGTAATATGTATCCAAAGAACTTCATATCTCTAAATTCAATAACCATTATTGTTCAAGTTTAATAACTCATAATATTTGTTATTTGCTACAAATCCAGCATAATTATATCTTATGACTTTTGGATCCAATTACAAATATTTAGATTTGTAATTTTATGAAATATCATACACCTCCATATTTTACAGTAACCAATATTTGGCTTGATTTCCTTCCACAAATAATATAACAATATTTTAGCTTACTTAAGAGGAACATAATTTATAATATGAGATGTCGTTAAAATGATATCATCCCGCAAATTGATATACAACTTTGAACAACATTGCACATATCGGTTAAGTTTTTATTATTGTGTTCAATAATATATCGTGTATTGATGAATTATTTCATACTCTTTGTAAAAAATAGGAACTCATTCAAAAAATACTGTCATCATCTATCAATATATAATACCTTTATCTTAGTGTCTAAGTGATTTTTATCCTCATTTTTCAAAAATCTTAAATATGTTAAACGCTTCATCTTTGTGTTTGAGTAACTAGACATCAGTGTATCTAGAGTGGTCATCTATGAAAATAATCAAATATTATTTACCCTTACATATCATGAAATTATTTAATTTACATAGGTCAATATGTATTAAGTCTAATAAATGGATGCATCTTTCAACATCTTTATAAGGATTTTTAATATTATTTGATTCCACGGAAACTTCACATTTCTTGTATGAACCTATATTACAGTTTATAAGTCATTTTAAATCATTATCTTAATCTTGATATATCTTATATGTGTAAGTCTATCATATCAAATCATAATAAGTAATCATTCTGCGAGAAAAAATAAATGTAATATGTTTATTTTATTACTACATCAATGACAAGTATACAATTTAACCATTATGTCACGAGAGTATATTTTCCAATAAATACATTGTTTTTGGAAATATTTTCTTCTATCAAGAGAGTATTATTTTCTACTTGTGAATATTAATTCGACGTGTACACGTTATTATATTTGTATTTATTAGTGATACTTATTTTACCTTTTTTATGCCACTACTTTTTTTAAGTTAATTGGAATAAATTATGGTCATAAGAAATGCATATGGATTCCTAGGTGTCATACCTCCATCCCAATGGTTTATCTTCTATAACATTGACTTTCATCAACAGTTAACACTCTCACATCCATAACAGTAATGATATCAGTCTTTTTTTTAATATTATAATGTATTGCAAATGACAAATTATGTCACAACATAAAAAATAATCTCTATGTTTTAGAGCAGTTTTGTTCTTTGCACCTAAAGTTTGTTTTAGAGAAGTTTTGTGTGTTTATTTTGACTCGATAACTTTTATTGTTTCTTAATATTACACTTTATATTCTTCTCATGTTTTATCACGACAGATATTTTCTCTTTGATATTTAAAAGTTTATAGATTTCTTTCATACTATACTCTTAAAATTTTATGAATAATTCTCTCCCAATAACTCTCAAAAGACTGAAAGAACATTTGTGATGATTATTTTGACATAAAATATGTAGCATACACTATGCTTATTATTACTTTAAATTATTTATTTGTGACAAAATATATTTTTCATTTAAAGACTTATAATTGAAATACTAAAAGATGATAAAAAAAAATTGTACATTCTTCATCGGTCTTATATTTATCCTCAAGTGCATTCTAAACTTTGAATGCTGAATTTTCACTTGTGTAGAGATAAATATGCAGTCCAAAAGTATATTCAAACTATGATTATGGTGTATTTAATCGTCCTTTTACAAAACTTCTAAATTATTTATTATAGTTTGAATTCCTCTGTTTTTTTTTGTCATCTATGATTTCAATGATGGTCCTGATCGACGTCCTTTTTGGACTGATTTGGAGGGTTTATCGACAACTCGTTATGATTATCTTTGGGTTTCTCTGGACTATTTTAATAATATTAGTAAACCTGATGGACGAACTAGTGCATCTGATCAAAGATCTATTGACGAATTCAATCAATTTTGCTACCAATGTGAAATGAGTACTATAATTCACTTCGACCAATAAAAATCATTGCTTCTAGAATTGATCGAGCCTCAGTTGACAGAGATTGGAACAATTTTTTCCTCATGTCAATCGCTCACTATTGGCCTTCATGCTCTTTAGGTCCCACCATTGTAACTTTAAAACTTGGTACCCATATGGCTCGTAATAAAAAACCATTTAAATTCATTAACGTGTGATAGTCTCACTCCTCGTACAACGAGTTAGTGCCTTATTGGTAGGTCCTTTCGATCTTTGCTCATGGCATGTATTCAGTTTCCCATAAGCTTATTAGTCTTTAATATACCCTATGTAGCATCAATTTTATCAAATATAGAGATATTTTAGGGTGCCTAATGTCCAACAATTCATATTCTCGGTCCGGTCTCATTTAGTTGATAATCCACAAAATCCCTTTTTGGACTCTAATGAGATTGATGTCCCAACCTCCTTTATCTTTCTCAATATTACTAAAATATAGAGAGACTTGACTCAGGCTTAGGGATCATAACACGAAATTATTTTATAAAAGTATCCGAAATCATATTTTGAGAAATAAAATTCTCTCAATATCCAATAGTAAAGGACTTCACCACTTCACCAAACTGGTGGCAAGTATTTTAATAAACTTTTTCTGTAACCTTTTAGGCTCTAGTTTCCAATGGGATACCACAGGCTCACTAGATTCTTCTCGCTTATTTCTGTAAAAGATAATCATGAGGAGAAGACTTCAATGGTGTGTCATATTGCTTGCACCAAAATTCAAATAGTCATTTTTAATATTAATATCGATAAAATTTTGGGTGTTGATGGATTTTATGTGGGATTTTTCAAGCACCCCAAGAATATTATAGGAAAATATATATCTTATGAGATCATTTTAATACCTTAAAGTTTTCCCTTTTGGAATGCCATCATTATCGCCCTAGTCGTAAGAAGGGTTCCTCCTTTTATGGTTTGGGTTTCAAGTCAAATTCTTATTAAAATGTGGTCTTTAAGATTGTCTCCAAAATCATGAAAGATATTATCAATGACTATTTTCCTTATTTGATGAACAAATCTAAATCAACTTTTATGGTTGGTCGTAATACTATTGACAACATCCTCCTCTCTCATGAGCTTTTAAACGGTTATCAATCTAATTGTAAGTGTCTGAGGGTCACTTTTAAAATCTCCCTTATGAAATCTTTTGACAACGTTCGATAACACCTTATTCTTGAAATCTTGGTGAGCATGAATTTTTCAGTCCATATGATCAATTGGATGATTCAATGTATCTCCACTCCATCTTATACTATTAATATAAATGGAGATATGTATGGAACTTTTAGTTACGAAAATGATCTTCAACAAAGTGGCCATTTATCTTCATTTTTATTTGTCTTGGTCGTGCATGTTCTTTCCAATATCATTTAGTAAAAAAGTAATGATACAAATTTTAAATTCCACTAGAAGTATCATAATTTAAGAGAGTTAAAATTTGCTTCACGTATAGTCTAATGATTTTCCGTTGATGTGACATCAATTTTCTAAACCTTATAAAGGGTGGTCTTAAGGACTTATTTGATCTCACATACCTTAAAGTTAGCCTCAAGAAAAGTCACATCTTCTTCTCGAGGTTAAGCTATCTCTAAGAACTGAGTTGATGAATATCATTGGGTTCAATATTAGTTATATCCTAATTAAATACTTGGAGTCCTTCTTCTCACATGTTGAATTTTCCATAACGATTTTTACCCAATTTTAGACAAAATACTACATATATTACCTCTTGCACTTCCAAACACCTTTCTTATTCTCGTAGGCTTTAGCTCATTTAATTTGTGTTATTCTTGGGGTTAGGTTTATTAGTATCAATCTTCATTCTCTTTGCAAGATTTCTTAAATAACTCTCATAATCTCTTCATCTTTTCTTCTGGTATGGGCATGAGATGAAGATTTTATGGTGTCAAAATGGCTTGGACTACAATTATCTTGCCCTTTTCGGAGGGAGGCCTTGGAATTCTAGACCTAAAAATGTAGAATTATGCGGTTATCCTTAACCATTTTGTGATATATAGTTAATAAACATGAAAAATCAACCTAATGTGATTGGATTAAGTGTGAGTATATCAAAGATAAAAACTTTTGGTCTTTACTACTTGACTTATGTCCCTCTTGTACTTGTAGAAAATTTTGAAGTCTAAAACCACTAGATGCAAAATTTTACAAGGTGGCGATATGTAATGAAGAGAACACCTCCTTCTGGTATGACGTGTGGTTGCACTTTAAACATGTCTATTGTTGATCCGCCAAAAAACATGTAAAATTTCATAATTAAAAAAACTTACAATGTAATTTATACGCCCATGATCGGTGTTGGGTGGACGGGATTAGTATAACATAAATATAATATCTTAACTTTGTTTTTGGTTGGAACCCAAAAAATTTAAATCTCCTTTTATCTTTATTTTTAGGATTTGTTTTTACTATTTTCATCCTATTTTTAGGATTCCGTACTATTGTTCCATTCCTTTTGTAGAAACGTGGAAAACGCCGTAATTAAGACCAATGGGCTTTCAAATTAAATAATTTTGAGCTTCCCATAACTCAAAAACTATTTACATAGACTTTTGTTTATGCCAATTTCTTTTGGCTCTTACGACCGAATTTTTGGATTATAATTTATGGTTTTAACGTATGCGGGTGCAAACCATTTGGATCTGACTAAATTTTTTGTATTATTACTTTAATCTTAATTCCAACCTTCAAAATATGCTCCAAATATTTGGATAGCGATATATTATTTAGTATTTGATGTAAAAAGAAACGAAATATGTTGTAAATCACTGTCAAATTTATATTGGCGAAATCATGTGCGGTTAAATCGAGATGGCAGCTAAAAACGTCTGTATCAGATTACCGTAAAGTTGGATTGAGATGCTGGAAACACATGTTCGAATTTGCGAGTTGACCACTAGCCGACACAAAACAGGCTTAGGAACTGAAAGTGAAATCCAAAATGTTGTGTTTAACCTTTAAAGTCTTATTAGTCGTCTGAACCCACCCTCGTGTTGCTCTTTTAATAGCTAATTTACCATGTTCTCTTATTCCACATTACACACCCATCACCGTTCATTATCACTAATCAGTAATCACTATCTTGTTTTTTCAACTTCAAAATTCCGATATCAAAAAATTCATAATCCAAACAAATATACACAATTACGAGAAGATGTTTCAAAATAGTTTCAAAAGGCGTAGCTGAATTGGTGGAGTAAAACATGTTCACGACTAAAAATTATGAATTTAATTTTTTAAATTTTTTTTTTGATTTTTTTAGAAGAAATCTGTTGCCGCTATTTAGAGTACAATGAGTGCATACAGGATAAACCCTCGGTACACAATAGCCTGTAAACCAACGTCAGAAGGTAAACCACACAAAGTGACAGATTCAATCGAGAAAGCTATGTAGAAAGATTCGAACTCATAATTTTTTGTCACAAAAATGCATTACTCAACCAACTCGACTATCTCTTGTCGTTTGAACTTGTTTTTTTACGTGGTTTATCTTTGAATGTTGGTGGACCAAACTATTACATATGTTTTATCGAAGTAAAACTAAATTTATTTATGTAAAGATGTAATTGTCGGGGAAACAAGTTAAAATAGGGAAGAAAGCGATATAGGAAAAGGGCACAAAGTTGATAATTGGATGCACATGGATGCATGTGGAGATATGGGTGTTAGTAGGGCAAACCATGATAAAGGAAACAATTGTAGAGAGAGATGGAGATGGAGATAGAGAGAGAGAGGGCATGTATATAATTGTATTACTATTACTACTACTACTCTTACATTACATGTGATGTGGTCCTTAACAGAAAAATAAAAATAAAAATCACATGAATTCTTTGTTTGCTACGGATGGATGGATGGAGATGCCACTTGGCAAACCACATGTCTTACTCCATATAAATCCACAGCTTGGCTTCCAGTGGAGCACACGTGTTACCTCTTTAGTGCAGTTTTTGTTTCCGAATATCCTCAACTATTTTGGTATTTATAGTATTATTATACTTATAAAAAATCTTTACTTTTTATATCCGTCAAGAGCCTACCTAAGTTGAACTCGAGAGTTTTTAGTGAATTTATTTGAGTAGAACATAGTAGACGCGAGTTTCTACTGTTTAGCCAATATATTAGATAGAGTATAGTAGAATTTGAGGAATAAGTTATCAATAATTATTTATAAAAAAAATTATAATTAGATTTACTTTTGAAGGGTCAACATCTATTTGAGGATCGCAACAAAAAATCTATTTAGTGTAGCTAATTTTTTGGTTAAGATTTGGACTTCTGTTACATTCATTCGTGTCTCTATTGATGTCCGGTTAACGAGTTGAGTTGGATATGTTTCGATTCATCTCTCTTATCATGTATCCTATACATTGTTATGATTAAATGCCGAATGTGTATTTTTTAGTATTTATTTTGAGATTTACACGTCTGAGATTGACCAGGAGAAATTTCAGAAAGAAAACAAAAATGATAGAGATGAATCGAAGCATATCCAACTCAACTCGCTAACCGGACATCAATAGAGACACCAATAAATGTAAGAGAAACCCAAATCTTAACAGGAAAATTAGATAGATAGATTTTTGTTGTGATTCTCAAATTTTTAGAAAAAATATAATATTTTAACAACAGTTAAATGATATTTCATATTATCACTAAGTTATCAGATATTTTTAGTTTGTTAGTATATAAATATGACTTTAGATGGTTATTGCTAATAATATTAATAGCGTAGTTATATGTAAAACTATTTTTTTTCAGGAAATTCGCAGCCGCTACTCAACGAGTGTGCACAAGATAAACCATCGATTTGATACAATAGCTTGCAAACCAACGCCATAAGGTAAACCACACAAGGAGACACATTCAGCTAAAAAACACGTTCCTAAAAAAAATTGAATTCATAATTTTTTATCACAACTTACTCCACCAACTCGGCTACTCCTTTCAGGATGCGATTAATATATTTATTTATACTAAAAATGATCGATATAAGATGTTAACGCACCATATTCTAATTTTTATTTAAAATATTTTGAACAATATCACATTTGATTTTCATTTAAAATATATTGATTGGATAGACATACGTTAAATATATATCCGTTATTATTTTTTAAATCGAATTTTAAAAAATAAAATTGAACAATCTGGTAGTCCTATTCCCATGAGATGAGACCATGTTACGCTTACTTAAATTAGTTGTACTTTTTATTCCAACATTTCTTATTGTGTGCAATTCTCTTTTGTTTTCTAATATAAAGTTTATAACTTTTCTTTCACACAGTTCAAAATCACATGCAAGGCAATATAGAAGTGGGGCTAAGCAGGTCGGTGGTCTTCAAACCGTAGGGCCATTCAATCACATGCTTCTAATCCATTTCTTTTCCCTCTAATCTAATTATAGAAACCTATCTTATATCTCTAAATCTAAATCTAGATCCAAATCCAAATCTTAATCAAATCCAAATCCAAAAATCTCCTACCATGTCCATTTTTTAACCAGAATTCATATACTATGTTGGTTCACAGCCACAATAATTATAATTTAAAAGGGTTTAATATGTGATACTTTGATGAACTAAATTAGAACAATAATCATGAAGTATAGTCAAATGCAAAATGCATGTTACCCTGTTGTGCAAAGCAGTCTTTTTGCTTTGAATAAAACCAATCATTTAGCTTTTTACTAAATTAATTATTATCTAAGGAATCTAATTAGTTGCCATATTCTATTTTTAAACCAAAATAAAGAACTATATAGAGATAGAGAGAGAGAGAGAGGCAGAGCTCGAAAAAGGTCATGTATACAATAAAATACACGAATTTAAATAAAAATTCTCGTAACAAAAAACTTCAAAAATATATATATATATAATTAACACCTGGCTGACACAAATATAATTTAATCGGCTTTAAACGACCTGCCTCGAGTCCAGCCGAGCAGCTGCAGATGAGCCGGATAGGAGCTGAGTGAGAGCAGCCATGGCTTTCACCTGCATCTCCAACGCTGCTATGTAATCGCTTGTTTCATCTAGAAGATTTGAGAAGGATAGCTTCCGGCAACCGGGAACCAATCGGCTAAGCACGCGCACTTTCTTTTCCATCACTGGTAACTTCATCGGTTTCTCTCCTCTCGCTGACGGTTTCTTCGATCGATTACTACCGGTCACCTTCACTCTCTTGTGATTCCTCATCCTCGCTCTGAACCGTTTGGCTAGGATCGCACGGCTCCACCGAGTCGTCCCTCGAGCTGACGAGGCTAAGACCTCGTCAGCCGTCGCACGGATTTCTCGTCCCCCATTGGATGAGATCTTTGCTGTATCGGCTGCCGGAGACGTAGTAGAACCTCTCTGCACACGGCGGATAGCGTCGTAGAGTTTGGATGAGTAGATCTGTTGTTCTCTCTCCGTTCTCCATCTGTTCACGATCTGGTCCGCGTTCTGATGACTCGTACGGTTGCTGTTGTTGTCACCGTCTACCTCCGTTTTTCTTCTCTTCTTCCGGTTGGAATCAGGCGAAGTGTCGACACTGGATTGGATGATTGGCATCAAAGAATCAGACGCCATAAGATTTGTCGATCGAGCTTTCCTTGATTCTTTAATCGGTTTTAAATTCTCCGAATCTGAGCAGAGAGAATGATAAACAGAAAGTGTTGTGTATACGAATCTAAGATTTCTCGATTCTAGTGAGAGGAAATCGTTATTGTAGAGAGTAGAGAGTAGAGAGAGAGATTGAGCTGAAGAAGAAAAAGAATTGAAGAACTTTATTTTTGGGGATCGATATACAATCGAGAAAGGTAATGAAAGCGGGTTATTATATACTACTACAATTACAGAGAAGGTGAGAGAGCCAATTAAGGAGACACCACGCGGCCGTTTCTATATCACATTTATTGCGCTTCTGCCCCTTTTATTTTGTTTTTTTCTCAGATATTCCATACTCCTTTTACTGTTTATATATATATATAAATATGTATTTAAGAAGTTATATAGGTAAAGTTAAAATGATCAGAATTAAATTATATTTTTGTTTTATAAGTCTTTATCCACAGATAACTTACTTGATAATTTCGATTCTTTAAAAATTATTCTCAGCATCAGAGTTAAGATCAGTAAATGAAATTACAACTTTTTTTGAAAATGGACCTTATACAATATTATAAGTATTGATACAATGTTATAATTATCCTTGGATACATCGAGAGAAGTATGAATGTGTTATATGTATAGAACCCTCGACGTATCATAATGACACTATATATATATAGTGTGACCGAAAGTAAATTTTAACCCGGATATAAACTAACATTAAATAGCCCATATATATTTTAACACAATTTATATATATTTGATTCTATTTGATTTTAATCCTAACACTCTAACAATCCCCCTCCCCCACCCCTTCCCTCTCAAGTTCAAACATAAAGATTACGAATGCCCAATTTGCCAAGTAAAAACTCAAAACTTTTGTTTGCCTAGTGTTATGGTAAAAATACCTGCACACTCAGATTGAGTGGGCACGTGAGATGCGCAAATAACCCCATCAAGTATCGCATCTCGTAGAAAATGACAATTTACTTTAATATGAACGCTAATTGAAGACAGGTTTGTGGGTAAGATGTAAAGGCGACTAACTATCACAGAAAACTTGCATAGCCCCTGAGTGTGAGACCCCAAAATCCTTGAGCAAACATGCAACCACTTCAACTCACAAGTCAATCCTGGCATAGACCGGTACTCTACTTCAGCGGAAAACAATGCAACAACACCTTGTTTCTTAGTCTTCTAAAAAACAGGGGAATCACCCAAGAACACCTTCTAACCACTCACACTGCACCGAGTTTTAGGACATCCAGCCAATCAGAATCACAGTTGTCTGTCAGAGAGATATTACAACTACTCAGCAAAAACAATTCTCTGACATGGGTTTCATTTCAGATAACGAACAACTCGTAATACAGTCTTTCAGTGATCCTCATGTGGTTTTTGCAGAAAATAAGATAAAACATGTACAGAAAAAAATTGATTGTGTAAACGCCAGATAGATCAGTATGGCCACCAACCTGCGGTACGTGGACCCGTCAATGAGTTGCGCCGACTTGCTCTTGCCGAGCTGGTGGTTTTGCTCCATGAGAAATGGTGCAGGCTTGATGCCAAGTAAACCTGTCTCAGAAATAATATCCAGAATATATTTACGTTGACATAGAAAGATACCCGCGGGACTCTGTGCTACTTTAACTCCAAGAAAATATTTGAAATGACCTAAGTCCTTCATATAAAATCAAGTGCTTAAGTATTTTTTAAACTCCACCAATGCACCACGGTCATTCCCAAATATAAGAAGATCATCAATATACACCAAAACATGCATGCGACAACCACTCGTAGAATAAGAGAATAAAGAATAATCTGAATATGACTGAACAAACCTATACCTCTTCAGTACCACCACCAACTTGGCAAACCAACAACGAGGTACCTACTTCAGGTCATACAACGATTTACAAAGACGACATACCTGTCATTCGCGCCATCTTTCAAAACCTAGAGGAATTTTCATGTAAACCTCCTCATCCAGATCACCATGCAAAAAAGCATTGTGTACATCCATCTAATGTAATTCTCAATTCTGAACTGCTGCAACTATCAAGAAAATACGTACAGTAACAATTTTGGCAGCATGGCAAAGGTCTTTGTATAATCAACTCCTTCTACATGGTGATTACCAAACACGACGAAACGAGTTTTGAGGTACTCTCATCTCCCATCAGCATGATATTTAATTTTATAAATCCATTGACTCCCCAAAGATTTCTTCCTTAAAGGTAGATGTGCCAAGGTCCAAATATTATTATCCTCTAGTGTCTGAATCTCTTGTTGCATTTCATCTCTCCAACCAGGGTGCCGCATAACCTCCCCGAATGATTTAGGCTCATCGTAAAGGTAATAGCTGCAAGAAAAGAGTTGTGTGCCAACAAAAAACAAGAATTGTCTATATAATGAGTGAAAGGATAAGACACCGTGATCAGGAGATGGACTGGAATCAAGAGCGGGAAAGAGCAGATGGTGATGAATGTACAATTGTAGTCATCACAAAAAACCTTTAAATAAGTAGAAGAAATTTTACTATGCTTGCCCCGTCTAAGATCTAAAGAAATTCCTAGAGTATCTGAAACAGCATCTGAAACTAGTGGCGGATCTGAGACTCCGATGCCGCCAACCGGAGGTGGAGATTGCATATCACCAACCTCTGTAACCTCAACGAGTGGCGCTACCACAGGGACGCCGCCATCCGACGACTCCCCCTCTTCACTCGGTGAGGCCTTTATAACTTCCTCCCAAAACTCTAGAGCAGTGGCATGAGGTGTAATGACCCCAATCTCAGTACAAACCAGCTAAGAGAGCACAATAACAGATTCAAATGGAAGTATATGTTCAAAACATTTCACATCACGGGAAACAAAATAATCTTGACTTTCAAATCATATACTTTCCAGCCTTTCTTGCCATACGGGTAGCCCACGAAACACACGACGACTACGACTCAAAAAATTATCACATCTAGACCTCTGATCATGCACATAACACAAAGACCCAAACACAAGAAGCTCAGAGAAAACAGGAGACACACTAAAAAGCATCTCAAATGGAGTCTTAGAACCCAAAAATTTAAAAGGAGTTCTATTAATCAAATACTACACAGACTCGCATAACAATAACATTGTTTAATAAAGAGATGTCACTTTTCATGTGATTAGAATCCTCGGTATTAATAATCCAAGAGATACTGAACAACGCACTACTCAGAAGCTCACCAGTCTCGGAAACTTTGTATGCTGAAAGAAGGGAAATCAACTGTTTTAACTGACCAAAAAGATGATAAGTCTTGCCAATAGCCGCAACCGACCGACCCACAATGGATGTCCTTGCCTTCGAGCTACGCGTCCTTGGAGCGCCACCGTCATTGCCTGGCGGTCCACGTGGACCTCTATCTCTCTACGGTCGTAGGTGGTGTAGTGCCCAACCGTGTCACCCAGCTTGCAGGATACCCATGTTTAACGTAGCAATTAGATTCCTCGTGACCAATTTTGTGACAGTAAGTACAAAAACGCTGAGAATAATGTGGGGAAAACAAAAAAGTACCTCGAAGAGTAGATTGAACCGCAAATGCTATCGAGGCCTTTAAAAACTACAAGAAAAATGTTGGTGATGATAAAACAAAAAAGACTACACCGGTAATACGTCGGCACAAGAGGAACAATACCGGAAATACGTCGGTCTCGAGAGAACAAAAGCCGCAAATGTCGGCTGATGAAGGCTACACAAGAAACACGTTGGCGTAAATGGAAAAAGACCGGAAATACGTCGGTCTCGAGAGAACAAAGGTCACAAACACATTTGCTAATGAAAGCTACACCTGAAACACGTTGGTTGATAAAAACTACACCGAAAACACGTCGGTGCAAAGAGAAAATGACCAAAAATACGTCGGTCACGAAAAAGCAAAAGCCAAACAAATGTATAGAACAAATGACAATAAGATTTGAAGATCTTGAATAGAAAAATATCATTCGGTGAATAATCCATAAATACAAAAGAAACATTTGAAATATTGAGTTTTGTGTTTTACCTATCTTCACCTTTTTAATCCGTAAACCAAATAACTTCCGTTAACATATCATAATTATAGTATATATATCCGTAAACCAAATAACTTCCATCAACATATCATACTTATAGTATATATATATATATATATATATATATATATATATAGATAGAGTGTACCATAAAGTAAATCCTAAAAACTAATATTAGATAGTCTATATATATTTGAATCTAATTGATTCTGATTCCTAACACTCTAATACCATACTATATATATATATATGGTATCCGGTTATTTTGTTTGTAATTAATTTGTTATATATGTATAAAAGTAAATTTAACTAAACCAAGTTAAATTTATGTAAAATAATAAATAATTTACATTAGCACTTACTTACTAAGTTAATTGTTTTGTTGCTATTATTCTTCTTGCTGATAGTTGCTTATTTAATTAGTTTATTTAGATTTTTATTATTGAATTTTGTTTGGTTGTTCGTGATTTGTAGGTTTCTCTTAAAAAAGAGTAAAATGTGATGATAAGGGTGATCCACCATGTGATAGAAAATAGGATGGTGGCACTGGCACCAGGCACCAGGCACCAGGCAACAGCTTTGTAACAAGGGAATTGCGTTAAACAATACTAGTACTACTAACTATTATTATATAAAATTTGGTGCTAACGTAATTTCGTGACTAATCCAGCTCTAGTCATGTGACTTGAGTTTCATTTTCCAAACCCAGATGATTTTTTTGGAGCCGAGTGGAGGAATATGTACGGCGGAAAAGAATTTTGGCACATGTAAAATATATGTAAGACTAAAACATGGTTAGAGGATGGATTAATATATAAAGAAAAATTGATCACACAGATGAAATGAATAAAACATTAAAATTAGTTTAATTGAAATTTATAAAGGAAAAAAAAGTATTTTAGATGTATATAATAATTTTATATAGCTATTCAACTTTTAGTAGTTATATTTTTGAAATAATTGAACAAAAGTAAAACAATAAATAAATTGGATATATATTGTGATATTTAATTATTTGGTATTGAAACCTAAAATAAAATGATTGTCATTATACATTATTTTGTTTAAATTAATATATTGCAATAAAAATTTTATTATATTTAGTGAGTTCGTAAATAAAAGTTTGATATTTCGTGATGAACAATTTTAGGATAGTATATTTTTAGGTATCAATTATTATTTATCAAAAACAATTATATCAGACAGTTTAATTTAATTATTTTGTAGTAAATCGTGTTCTATTATATTCACAAATTTAATTATGCAAGTGATTATTTGATTTTACAAAATTTTAATGGAGGTTTTTCTTAAAATTATTTATTTGACAGATTCGGTGGCTATATTAGATTAAATTAAATCGTTTAGTTAGTTTTTATCCTAATATATATATTTTTATCATCGTTTATTAAATGTTTTTATAATATTTTGTATATTATATTTTTTAATTTTGAAAATAATTTGTCTACAAAAACAAGAATAGAGAAAGAACACTAAAAGAACGATGAAAGTATGGTCTTCTTACAAATATAACGACAAACTATTGTATACAATAATGATTGATTGATTATTAATCGTATATATTTTTTATAAAAATGCAATTAGGTTTACACTCTATCCTAATTTTATTCATACTCGTTCATCTACTTTTTTGTTATGGTTCTCATAGATCATAACCTAATAAATTATTTTATTCAGTTTATTCCAAAAAAATGTGTTTAGTTTTAAGTATAAAAAATTGGAGTCAATCCTTCGCATGATCCAAATTTAAACTGAAATTGACACAATACCTGCATCATGGTTTTTCATCTATTGGTCAAATTCTCAATTATTCTAATTAACTGATTACTTATCAATTGGACCATGTACTAACAACTAGCTAAATACATTATTAAACATAAACATATATATAAATTTCTAACAATCTCCCACTTGAAACATCATGTGCTACTAAAGAGCGTATTTACTTAATAAAATTTCCAAATCCATTGTCTATAGATGAACTGACCAATCTGGTACATGACAATGAAAGATAAAGGACTGAAGACCTCTTCCTTGCAATGTTAATCACATTTTCTCCATCAATCAACTACATTGATCGATTATGGTGTTTAGTATAAGAATACTATAAAATGCAATCACACATATTTATTCTTAAACAGATCTACTTTATTGTAAAATTACTTTATGAATTAGAGAAGTCGATGAACTTAACTGATCAATATATTGCAATAAACCAAAGTTCATACAACCAAACAAAAAATATATTTTGGATCCTATTATAAAACTCCCACTTAAATGAACAATATTCTAAATCAACAATATCATCATAATGGTTTGTTCCTGAAAAACTGAAGGTAATACCACTTTTGTAAGATGATTTGCTATTATGAAGTTCGCATTGATGTGCTCTATATTGGTTTGAAGACTCTAAACTATGTATTTAACATATAAGAACTTGAAATCCCTCCTTTTCACCTTCAAATTATAACGAATCCTCATCAAAGTTTGATAATAAGTCGAATTCAAATGTGCTCTAACTCTTTTATCATCGATCAAGTTAATATCTGTTCTTTTTGCCTCTTCATTTGGATATTCGGAACGATGAAGTTTTTTATAAGAAGGTAAAAAAGGTTTATTGATTAGCCTCTCTATGAGTCGTCCGATAAGCCCATAACACCTCTTGCAAATAGTTAGGTCACTTCCTTGTAACACCTATTAAATTCCTCTTTAGACCTTCCAGAATAGACCTATTAGTTACTTTTACTTGATTGTTTGCTTGATGATGAAAAAGTGTAAAATGAGAATGTTATATAGCCCTCAAATTACAAAAAGAAGCAATTACTCTATTGTTAAATTGAGGACCGTTATCTGTGGTAATTTCTGAGGAACTCCAAAGCGAC
Organism: Limnanthes douglasii subsp. nivea; assembly: GCA_036936605.1. Lineage (NCBI taxonomy): Eukaryota > Viridiplantae > Streptophyta > Magnoliopsida > Brassicales > Limnanthaceae > Limnanthes > Limnanthes douglasii. Next base: position 245,438,806 of record JAUPFV010000002.1, read on the forward strand.
AACAAATATTATTTACAATGAATTTAATAACATCCTTGGTTCTCGTACCAGATAATGGTTCAGCTTCAGCCTACTTCAAAAAATAATCCACCGCTACAATAATCATTTGACGCGCTCCATAAGCCATATGTAAAGGCCATACTAAATCTATTCCTCATATATCGAAAGGAATAACTTTGGATATAGAAGTAAGTAGTACTGCTGGTTTGTGAATGGAATTTGCAAAACATTGACAAGTATCAGAACCTCGTAAAACGTTAGCATCATCCATAATCAAAAGCCAATAAGAGCCTACCAAGAAAGCCCTCTGTGTGAAAAACTTAAACCCACAATGAGCTGAACATTCACCATCATACAACTTAGATAAAATATATTGAGATTCTTGTTTACTCAAACATCATAATAATGGTCCACTTAAAGATTTCTTGTATAACACTCAATCTAACACAATATAACCATGAGCTTTGGATTTTCTTTGAAGTAACAAACACTTCATCAGCATATTTACATTGTTCTGATCGCATCAAAATCGAAAGGATTTCCTATAATAATATCCACTGACACTCTTTTGTGTAAGAAATGGTTGCTAAAGAATCAGCAACTGTATTATCTCCTCGATTAATATGCTCAATAATTACTTTATCAAACAAAAGGTTAAGCTTTAAACTTCTCGAAGATACAAAACTAGTTGCTCTTTCTTAGCCTCAGATATCTTTGTCAAATGATTTACCACTAATTGTGAACTTGTCTTCAAACAAACTGTTTTTGCTCCATAAATACTTGCAAGACTCAAATAAGCTTACGCAGTCTCAAATTCAGCCTCGTTATTCGGCGCATGAAACCCAAATCGGATAGCATGGTACATAGTTTCTCCAGAATGAGCAAATAATTGAACCCCTACACTCGATCCCAATATTCTATAACTACATTCAGTTCGAACCACCCATGTTGAAACTCCTGGAATTGACTCTTTAACTGTCCCATCATCTGATCAACTAGAATGAAATTTGATAAGAAAATCTGCTAAAGTTTGAGCCTTGATTGTTATTCGATGAGCAAAATTGATATTTAAGTCTCTGAACTCTACTGACCACTTGGCCATTCTACCGAAAATATCTGGTCATTGTAACATGTTCTTTAGTGGAAAAGAAGTTCGAACAATAATGATATGAGCTTGGAAATAAGGGCGCATCTTTCCAGCAGCCACCACTAAAGCCAAAGCCAATTTTTCAAGCCTCAAATATCTTTTCTAGATGCCAGTAAACTTTTGCTAACATAATAATCTGGCTTTGAAACTCCATTTTTCTCTCGTATCAAAATAGTGCTAACAACAAAATCAGACACCAAGATATACAAAAATAATTGTTTTCCAATTTGAGGCTTAGACAAGATTTTAGGTGATAACAAAAGTTCCTTAATCTTCAAAAAAACCACATCAAATTCTGATATCCGCACAAACTCTTTCGGCCTTCATAAAACTTGGAAAAAAGAAGAACACTTGTAAGAAAATCTAGAAATAAATCAATTAAGAGGAGTTAACCTTTATGTTAAAATTTGCGCCTCCTTTATAGTTCATGTTAAAAGCCTTTAAATGTTTAGGATCATCCTATATCCTTTTTCACTAACAATATACCCTAGAAACTTTCCCGACCTTACGCCAAAAGCACATTTTTCAAGATTTAGCTTTAATCGAATAAGCCTTCAATTCTGAATAGTCTCCTTTAAATATTTCAAATGTTTACCATTTTTTGGACTTTTAACAAGCATATAGCCAATGTAAACTTGCATATTTATTAGGATCTAAGAAGCTAAAGCCTTATTCATCAATCTTTGAATATGTTTACCCTGCATTCTTTAGACCAAACAACATAACTCTGTCACAATGTAAACCTTGATCAGTTACAAATATAGTATTGTCCTAATCTTTTAGATTCATATAAATCTGGTTATACCCTGAAAATGCATCCATAAAAGAAAGATTTTTGTACCCTGAAGTGGAATCAATCAATTGATCTATTCGAGGAACAAGAAATGGGTCTTTAGGACATGTACGGTTTACATTTGTAAAGTCAATACACATTTTACATTTTACATTCTTCTTCTTAACCAATATTGGGTTAGTAGTCCAAAGTGGGTATTGCGCCTCCCAAATATGTCCAACATTGGTTAATCGATCTACTTCTACCACAATAGCTTCAGATTTTTCAATCGAGAAAACTCGCATCTTCTTAATGATAGGCCTAACCTTCAGATTTAAAGCTAAGCTATGACATATTATTTCTAGTGGAACTCATACTACATCTTTTATTTTTCAATTTAAAACATCCAAATTATAGAACAAAAACTACAGCAGCTGAAAATGCAAAGTATGTGACAATAAAATCTATATACGTAAGTTTTACCATTTGTAAACATATACTCTTCGAAATCCTCACTTACTACTAAATGACCCTGGGTTTCCCTCGGATCATCTACACCATCCTCATTTGAGGTAAACCCCCCTGATTGTTATTCTCCCATCTGGTCATTGGAGTTAGATATTTGAGAATGAAGAGTTGTTGCATACCATTTTCTGGCTACATGTTGATCGATTTAAACCACCCTAATGCAATCCTCAATAACATACTTCACACATTGATGAACGGTGGAGACTACCACATATATTTTTATAGCCAAGATCTCTCAAAGATAACATTGTAACTTGTTGGACATTCAACCGTCATGAACAAAACTTGGACTCTCTTTTTAAAAAGAATTTTCCCCAAAAATACCTCTCCCTCAAATTCTCCAATCACTTGAGTTATTACTCTTGTACACCCAATTATCGTACGATCAGATCGAAGAATCTTAGGTGGATTAGGTATCTTATCGTAAGTAGATTTAAACAAAATATTCACTAAACTGCCTTTGTCTATCAAAATACGTCGAATTTTGACCCTATGAATGTCTGCCCCTATAACCACCGCATCTTCATGAGGTCCTGCTATCCCCCAAAGATCGTCATCATCAAGAAAAATAAACGGCGGATTCACTTTTCTATACAAATGAGTAGACATTTTACCCTTTATTTCAGGAGCCAAACTTACCACATGCCTTTTTCTGGAGCTACTAGTGTTTCCAGTCATAATATCTCCACCAAAAATTGTTAAAGACTCAAAAAATTGCTAAAGACTCAAAATATTTACACAAACTTTGAACCCGTTCTGGAACTGGTGCTTCATCCATAACTAACAAAATTAATCTATTTGGGTCTGGATCTAAATATTTTGTCCCTGTATCAAACCTGTCACATTTAGAATCCAGAATCATCAATGAACTTTCATTTTTTGAATTTGGATTAGAAATTTATTGTGTTGACGTGCTCGGAGTTTTTAACCCACTGCTTTGGCCCTTGACAAAAGTTGTTAACTTGTTATTTTCTAATCAAAATCTATATTTTTTTAACGTTATACAATCTGTAGTATCATGTCCAATGTCATTATATTACTTGCAATACCTATTGCAACGTTATTCCCTTGTCTAATTTATTGGAGATGGCTTTCTAAAGTGTACTTGACCTTTAAATTTCTCATAGATAACTGCTACATTCGCAGTTAGCTTCGCAAAATATTATGGTCTTATCCACTGATATGGTCTCAGCCGGTAAGGTTGATGATTATACCCATGAGTTGGAGCCCTTCTTGTTCGATAAGGTAGATTAGTATTAAACCTCGGACAAGGTGGTGCTTGAGAATTATAAGTGTGCACTTGGATCCCTTGACTAGTAGATGCATATCCTGAAGTCCTCGAAGTAGAACTTGAACTGCCTCGAACCCTGGTAGACTTTTCAACTTTAATTTGATCCTCAACTTGAGCCATCAGAGATCCAAATGTCAAATCCATTCTTATATTTTTCTAATTTTCCAAATCCCTCGGAAGTAAACCTTGTCTAAAAGTTTTAATAGCGACAAGTTCTTCACAATCCTATAACTTTGTTTTTGTTAACACAAATCTCCTCATGTAGTCTCTTAACGTTTTTCTCACAGCTTGTTTGCATTATATAATTATGTCACCATCAACTCACATTTCCTTATTTCCTACAAATTGTCTTCGAAAATCATTATAAAAAATTCTAAAATTGGTAATAGATCCTCTTGGAATCCTGTTATACCACTTCAAAGCAATACCATTAAAAAGACTGAGAAAAAAATCTACAAACCAGCCTATCATCATCCTCAAAATTCATCATATAATTCTTTAATTTTTCAATATGTTCATCAGGATCTTGTGTTCTATCAAAGGTTTCTAACTTTGAAATATCAGAACGCCTCAGAAGCGATATTGACCTGATATCTACTGACAAAAGAGAATTCCTCCAATCCACTCCTTACATATATTGACCATCTTCTTTAGTTCTCATTATTGCATACAAATTTTGATATGTTGTATTAACATATTGATTAGTCACATTTCCCTCATAAAGAAAATCATCCCTTACATGTCGAGGGTTACTTTCTTTCTTTGATTTATATTCCTTACACAACTTTTGATGCCGACTCCCTCCCTCTTCAAAAAATTTCAATGCCTTTCTTGTCTAAACAAACAATCCTCAGATTTCGAACTGGAAAATTCACTATCACTAGACGAAATATATTGTTGTTTATCATTTTTGTCTATACGCGAAAAACGTTCTCTTTATCTGATTGAAAATGTGTTTTTATGATCTCTTTGGATCCGATGAGCTACATAGGATTCAACAGAAGGATTTTCCGCTTTATCTTTTTCCTCAACTAGACGCACTTCAAATTTCAATATACCAGATCTAATTTGATGTTCTCTCCATGCATATTTGTTATTTGAAACAATTATTTTTTCTAACAACTGAATCCTTCAACTCTCAATGTCAGATTGATTACACTGTCCGGGAATTTGAGAATTTCTTTGACCTTCTTCCATAGCATTTACTTCCCTGTGTATATCTGACCTAATAGTTTTGATTGCTTCAAGAACCATTGGATCAAATCTTGTCTCCTCTAGTTCCATTAGAAGCAAAACTAACTATGAGTTTTATCTTTTCGAATTTTAGATGTATTATCTAGGTACCTTAATCTTTTCCCACTATGGTCGCCAATGTTTTATGCTCTTTTGTTCCATGTTTTAAGGGAAAAAAATTATTGTTCAATGAAGAATTGAAATATATAAATTCTATAGGAGAGAATTAAAATAGTATCTCAACTTTGATAGGTAAAAATCCATCCATTTATTAAAATTCCTCTTGGCCTATTTATAGGTACGCACCAGTTACATAAAATGGGTAAATTGCATTAAGGTCTTTGATATTTACAAATAATATTAATTTCCTCTCTTAAGTTTACAATTCTCTTTGAACAAATTTAATGTTATTAATTTAGGTCCCTGAAAATTCATGTCCTTATCAGGTTTCATGTGATAAGGGTATGATTGATCAGGAGCTGTAAATCACTCACCAACCGGATTCTTTTGGCACCACAAACATGTGCGCATCTCAACCCTGCCAAGATAGCCTTATACATTGCTTATTTGTTTGATACTTTAAAACCGAAGCGAATGGCCTAATACATTTCTTCTCTAGTCATTGTGATCAGCTGATATCCTATTTTACAACCTGAGGCACCCGACCTTCCACCGGATCGAATAGTCTATTCAGCCCATTCCTTTTGATCAGCCTTTGTATATGGCTGCTCAAAATCAAATTCAATCAAACACTTTGCCAAATCCTGAACCTTGATCACTGTTTGGGGCTCAAAATCAATATCAAAATTCCCCAATTCCACAGACTATTTAGTCATTCGACCTGACACATCGGGCCTTTGCAACACATTCTTCAATGAGAAAGAAGTACAAAATACGATTGAGTGTGCTTGAAAGTAAGGCCTCATCTTCTAAGTTACAATTAATAGAGTTAGAGTGAGTTTTTCTATTTTTAAATACCTTTTCTCAGCATCTATGAGGATTTTGGTTATATAAAACACGGGTCGGGGCCAGTTATCATCCTTTTACTTATGGAAAAATCCGACACTATTATGTAGATATATAAACTCTCTTCCTAACCAGGCCTTGTAAAAATATCAGGAGAAGAAATATATTGTTTGATTTGGATGAAAGCTTCGTTGTATCATAGGGTCTAATCAAAACAATTTTATTGTCTCATTACTCGAAAGAAAAGAGCGAACTTGTCTGAAAACCTGGATATGAATCTATTAAGAGCTACCAACATTTCCGTTAGTATTTGAACCTCATTGATTTTCCAAAGTGGAGCTATAGTACTCAGAGAACTCAACTAGACCGGATCAACCTCTATCATTTTTTCACTGATTATGTAGCCTAAGTATTTTTTGGATCGGACCCCGAACATGCACTTTTTCGGGTTTAGCTTTAAAATGATAGGTTTCAAGTTTCCAAATGAATCTTCTACGTCATAGAAATGGTCCTCATCTCAAACACTATTTACTAAAATGTCATCAATGTACACTTGGATGTTGCGTCTGATCTACCTCTCAAACGCCTTATTCACCAACCACTGGTAAGTGACTCCAGCATATTTCAATCCAAATGACATCAATTTGTAGAAGTGCAAGCCTCCTTCCTCATTATGAATTATGTGTTCTCCTGGTCCTTTGGAACCATCATGATCTGGTTGTATCCTGCGTAGGCATCCATAAATGATAACAACTTGTTTCCCGAGGTTGACTCAACAAGCTGATCTATCCTTGGTATCTGAAATAGATCATTTGGACAAGCCCTATTCAAATCAGTAAAATCCACACACATTCTCTATTGTTTTTCCTCACAAATACGGGGTTGGCTGTCCATAAAAGGTACCAAGATTCTCAAATGTAAGTATGTAACCCACTTTGGACAAACGGTCTACCTCGGCCATTATATCCTTAGACATTTCGTAAAAAAGACCTCATATTCTGTATAATTGGGCGCACATTGTGTTAGACAACCAGCTTGTGACAAATAACCTCTTCAAGTACCCCAGTGACATCCTCAGTACACCACGCAAATAGGTGTAAATGTTCTGACAAAAACTGAATTTACTTCTTCCTTACCTTGATAACAAGGTACCTATCTTCAAACTTCAACCGTTAAGAAAAACATAACTCTCAAAGTTTTTATCGGAACTATAAAACTACGAGTCTCCTTCGGATAATATATGGGATTGGATCTCAGAGTATACTCTATTAAACGGTAATTCTTTGTTAACACAACCTCTCTAACATGCCTTGGGTCTAAACCAGTTCTATAATATTATTTAGCCATTTTTGGCTGCTTCGAATTGTTCCTATATTGTTTCTAACCATATATTTCAAACATTGGAGGACTGTCGAAGCCACAACATGTATTTTGAACAACCACGATCTTCAAAAAATTGCATTGTAAGAGGTTAGCGTGTCGACCACTCTGAACAATATTGTGACTTTTTTCTTGAATGGCCCGCGACCCAGCTCTATCGCCCACTCAAATTCCCCAAGAACCTCAACGATTAAACCTTTGAAACCCACAATAGTCTTGTCAGATAGGAGGATGCTTCAGGGATTCTCCATCTATTCATATATTTTCATAAATAATATATTGGTCGAGCTGACAGTGTTAATAAAACTCGTCGGATTTCATCGTTCGTAATACCAGCCATAATCACCGTTGCATCCTCATGCGGCCCTACCACCTCTCTCATATCATTGTCTTCAAATCATAGAAATGGAGTACGACTTCTATACAGATGCGGTGAAGCCCATGTCTCTAACGGGGTAACCAAGCTTACGATGTGCCTGTTTCGGGAAAATTGGTAACCCATGAAAAATAATAAAAGACTCGAAGAATTGGCAAAGTTTACTAATATTTCCTTTAGCTTCAGGTTCTTCTACCATCATAGGTTAGGTTTATGGTCCAAATATTCCAAATACACATCAAACAAATCAATTGACTCCAAAATAATCAAAGTATTTTCTTGCTTTAAGGATATATTACCTCCCTCCCCTTCGAATTTTGTTGGGAGTTTTTGTAACAAACGTAGTTAGCTTTCTATTTTTAAACAACACTTGGATTTATTTCTTTAATGTTATTCAGTCATTTGTCTCATGTCCAATAACGTCATGGTACTTGCAGTATATATTGTTTGTACCCTTCTTCGGGGATTAGATTTGAAAAATCTTTCGAAACTCTATATGATTTCGGGCTTTATCAAACATTGTCTTCATACACCCGGTCAACTCAACAAAGTGCGTAAGCCGAACCCACTTTTTAGACATTAGTTTGGACATTTGTTGAATACTTGTAACCTGTTTATTCATCATTGGCCTTGGTGGCAACTGCTTAGGTATCCTGGGTCAGGAATTGGCCGACGGGTAATAAGCTTGGATCAGAGGTAGTTGACAAAATGGGGTAGGTCCCTGCTGGTAAATCACCATCGGAGATTGTGAGCTTTTCCCTTGTTGAGATATTTTCTCAAATTCAGATGCTTGCGTCTCCTCCACAAGTATCCATGTTTCCACTTGCACTAGCAATGCACCGAACTTCATAGCTTATTTTTAACAATATTATCCTTTTAAATCATTGGGAAAAGTCCTATCATAAATGATGCACATGCCAAATTCTCTTGCCAACCTTCTAACTCAGTTTTTGTTTTAACAAAACATATGGTATACTTAGACCTACCAAGCGAATATTTTGAATAAATATGCTCATATCTGAACGTGAATCCGAATTTTTGAAAAAGATATATCTGAATCCAAATCTGAATGATATTATCCATGTACGGATAATATCTTAATCAGAATATCTGAATTTCAATATTTTTTTAACCTCATACGGTACCTAGTCCCACACCCCTGTTGTAGAATATCTCCCACCTTTCGTGGCCAGAGCACGTCATGATACTCGGTTACCTTAGTGCCAGTCATACCACAAACTTCCAAACTCTTACTTGGAGCAATCGAAGCACGAAAAATCTCTATCGGATCTATGTGGCTGCGAGTAAAAATCAGACTAGGTTGTTCCAACCCTCGTTTCGACATTCTTTGAAGCTCCATCTACTACTTAACGACCTATACCGTTTTGAAATTTATTAGGGTTATACGAGCAACGACCTTTCAAATATTGAGAATCATAGACCTCTTCTCATTAACCCTAACAGTTGTCTTTGCTTATTATTGGGCCAAGATTTTGTAGCCCAGTCTGTATAGTGTATATCCAATTTAATTTGGATTTTATTATTAGCCCAATAACAATTTATTTCAATTTAATAAAGATTTTTTTCTTTATATATATATTATAAAGAAGTTATATATATTTATTTATACAATTTTGGATATCAGATATTTTGAATACGAATATGTCTATATCTCTATCCGTTATTTTTGGATACGAATATTATTTATTTTCTTCGGATTCGATATCGAATATTTTGATCAGATATCGGATTTTTCATATTTTTTTGAGAACCCTAAGTATATTTCCTCAGTCTCTCTCCAAATTTCTATCGATAATAATTGATTGTGTCTTCATTACCTCAGAACTTCTTCCTTTCTACAAAGTGTTATCCAAAAATAGTCGAGAACATATCGAAGTTCTTGATGCAATCTTGTGGTAAACGGTTGTACCCTTTCGAGACGTCATCTGTAAATGTTTGAGAGAATGCCTGAAACAATATCTTGTCGTCATCGTCTAATTTTATCACGTAAGTTTTGAATTGCTCGATATGGTTGTCCAGATTCTCACATCAAATTTTTCTAGCATGGAAGTATAAAAATATTTTGACATGCGTACTGATAAAACTTTGGTTATGAAAATGATGATCTTTAGTTATCCCCAGACTTGTACAAACTACCCCTAGGGCCTTCGTTTACCACCGTATACATACCTTCATCACAAAGGTTTACAAATTGACTATTCACCCGATAACCAAAACTCTGACTGCTCGAGTGAAACTAGACAGGTAATGCTATTTGTTCTCCTTTACTAATGGATACAACCCCGTCCCTCACTTCAGATACTAGCACTGCTTATCAATATTACTTCTCTTCATTGGATTCTTATCTCGCTGCGAGGTCCGATAGTATTCTAAATAGTTTTTGAACCTCGTTTATTAGAGCTCTTGCAATGATAATCTCTTTCAGGAGAAGAAGATTTCTCTAAATCGTAGACAGAGTCGTCACTAGATTCTACGGAATCGTATCGATGCCCATAATTTATTTATTTCTTCAAAATATAATGGCCTCAACACCTTACTTCATCATGCTTATCGTGAGACGGGTGTCTGTACTCCCTTCATTTTCCCACAAAGAATGTTCCCTTCATACTTCCAATTTGAGCCTATTTGCAGCCATTGTTGCGTCTTTCTTAGAAATTAACTTGGAAATATCTTTCAGCAACTCTGCCTTTAGTGCTACGAAGGTTGACAACTCGAGTTTCTCCTTGATGAATTGGTCATTATAGTGTTTGTCTTCAATTTTTTGTTCTTCGAAGCGGTGATCATTGGACATGGCTCTGATCACCAAACCCTATTTCCCGAGAACATGTTCCTCTTGCACATCTATGTTCATCTATATTAAAATGTTCGCAACTGAAAGGATGGTTTTGGAAGAGTGACTCCGGGTACCAACCTTCTTCTATTGTGGTCGCCAATGATGACTCAAGAAATATCAGAGATGGATACAGTTCTTAAATATCTTAGGTACCAGTTTTTAGAGAGAGAAACACGAGAGACAAAGAGAGAAAATACCAATAATAATAATAAAGTAATAATTATTTACACTTCCCAAAAAAGGGAATATTACTTAATATTGTAAAAGTGGTAGGCCTAAAAACCACATGGTTAACTATTTATTGTAACACATATACAAATATAATTGCGTCATATGCTCTTTATGTTACATATTTTTTAGGTATTATATTACAAGATTTATGGTAAACCAAATTAACTTAATATTTTACAGACACGAGTTCGGTTCAGATAAATTACACCCTTATTATCCTGAATATGAATCGATCTTTCTAGAAAATAACTTACTTAATAAGTTGGGCATTCTAGCAATGATGTGTTCTAACAATGATTTCTCTTTTATCATAGTTACTTGAATATCTTTTAAATATTTTATGCTTTAGATTCTCTAATCTTGGAAAATAAGTATTCAAATATAATAGGCTTCATTGTGTCTGCAAGCACAAGAAGAGAGAAAGAACACACACAAAAGACAAAATGTATTATCTTCTAATTAATCCACTATATGGTAGTCGGGTGAATAAATATTAGTCGTACGTCTTTTTGTATATGAGTATGATTAGATTTAGACATTATCCTACTTGAAATCATAAATTTTAATCCGATCTTATTCAGGTACCATAACATGACTAAGTTATTTTAATCAATTAATTCTCTAAGCAATTTGTTTAGTCTTAAGTGTCAAGATTTGGATTCAATATTTCAGAAGATCTAAATTTGATGCACGGTATCTACACAATACCTTCATAATTGATTTTCATCTATTGGTTAAATTTTTAATTATTTTAAGTAACCAATTACTTATCAATTAGAGTGTATACTAATAGTTAGTTAAATACATCATTAAGAATGGACAGATTCTTAAATTTCTAACAGTCTAATCTACACAATTACCATTTACATGAATTTTAATCTACACACAATTAGACCAAAGTTATTATTTTTTTCCCGATAAATTTCAAATTCAATTTGTATTTTATTTTATTTTTTAAATTTAAAAACCAATAGTGAATTACTCTCATGCTTAATTGTTTTATAAAAATTAAGTTTATATTTCATCGACTCAAATATTCAAGATAATATATTGAAAAAATAAGTATACTATAAAATTCAATTAAGTTCTCTACAAATTTATATTATTAACTTAATCATATGAAGTTCTTTGTATATCGATTTAACCAAATTATCATTTTATTTACTCGGCATGCATTTTTTTAACTTTCATTATTTTTTTTAAACATCATAAATCATCAAATCACGTATAAAAAAGTGAGAGGATTTCAGAAACTAAGATTAATCAAGTTCTTTTAGTATATCATTAGATTATTTTACTCATGTCGAAGAATAACTTATATGGAATTATTTACATGATGTTATTGATCCTCAATATTATCATATGAGTTTATCTTGCATATATCTAAACTTTAACAAAATCATTATAACAAAAAGCATTATCTCTAATGCTATATAAGGCTATGACATAAATTAAAAATTAGATCATTCATAATATTTTGACATAAAGAATTTAAATTGATAGTTTAACTATTGTTAATTAAGAATGTGTTTTTGAAAAGATGTGGACTTAGATGAGATACAACATGTGGTCTATGAACATAAAAAATTTGACGATAACAATCATAATTGACCAATAGTAGTCTCAAGTTGAAGGTTTTTTCACATGAACATATGATATGTAAATGTACGTAGACACCTCATCTATATATATGTTGAAAATAGGTATAATACTGTATAATTTTCTATTATTTTCTTTTAGACTGAGAAATACTTAGGAGTGTGTTTTCAAGCACTTGAGTTGTTGTATTTATATTAGTGTATAAAACTAGTTTATGGTATTTTGATTTATGTCTGAACACTTTTATGTATGACATTTAGTGTGAAATGAATTTACCAAACCTAACTCGTATGCATGTTGTTGCACTAAAAATGACATTCGAATATTTTTTTACGCATCTACAATATGAGAAATATAATTATAATTATATTTTATGGATGAGGTTTTAGTAAATTATTATAGAATAGATTACCAAAATATTAACATATATGTTTTGTTAGATTTTATAGAATTCTGCTTGTTAATGTGTTGGTTGTTTGTTAAAAAATTCTCCACATATTTTGTTTGGAAGTCATATGACATCTTCCATTATTCTATATGATTTTGTAATATACCTCTTCAGCTTCTATCAGTGATATTTATATTCCCTCAAAATATTTAACTTTAGTTTACATAACAAAAACTAGTATAATTATTTTCACTTACATTTTCTCGCATTAACAATAATAAGAGCTCATGTGGTTCAAGTGAACAAACATATGCACAAATATTATTCTTATAAATAAAAAAATTAATGAAAACTTATAAAATATTCACTCTGAATGAAGAGAATCTTCTTCTTTTAAAAATTATTTAACAAAATAGACTTTATATTTTAATAGAATCTCAAGATTTTTATAACGAACTTAGAGAAAAAATGAGTGACATAAAAGAGTTTTCACGTGCAATTGTATATGAAAAACTTAAAGATGGTATAAAAACTGATTAAAATATTTTAGGCAAGAGTTTGATCATAAAATATATAAAACATAATGTAAATACTTAACGGTTTTTTTATCTTAAATAGAAAAAACTGAATAAATAAAAAAAATTGGACCTTCATATTATCCTTGTAAATTTTTACAAAACCAATATCTATATTTTGAATTCGAGGTAAATATGATTTTCAAATATTTTACATTACCTAAAATTAAATGGTGTTTGTTTTTTCTTATTATGATATTTTTAGGTTTTTATACAAAAGGCTAGACTCCTGCATGTAAACTCAAAACTTCAAAACCACATAATTATTTCTTGGAGCATGACATTTACCAAAATAAAACCTAATAGAGTGATAATGTTCTTACGAAAAATAAAATGTTTTAAGAGAGAAGCAATTGTATGTGAGAGAAAGTGTTGAAGAAATTAATTAATTTCAGAATTTGTATAGAAACACACTAAAAGAAATAATGAGAGCTAACAGATACCACTAAAAACTTGATACTCTATCTTTAGAAGTATTGAACAATGTATGGTTTCTTGTATTTTGTGTTCTTGTATTTTATTGTAATTATTTCATCTATAAAATAAGATATGTTATATGTGGATGTAGGATTACTCCATAATTTGAACCACGTAAATCTTGTATTTTTTATACTTTGTTTTATGATAAGTTCTCTATATCTAATGAAACTTAAGTGTATGAACCGTGTACGCTCTTAAGTGCAGGAACTGAACTGCTGAGGGCGATTTCCCTAATGATCTTGCTAGACACGTTATGTGTCATATAAAATTTTATACATAACTCGTAGTAAGAAGTTGCACAAAAATCTTCGTCAAGAGAGCTTGAGATACATATTATCTTTCCCCAAAAAAATCACATTCCAAATTTTGTTTTATAAGAAAGATATTTTGAGATATAAGAGTATTTCAATCTGATATTTTAACTCATCTTGGAATATATAGGTTGACAATTTGACATGAAAAAAAAAACAAGTTTATCATTCCATCTTATATGTCAAAAATAACATGGTTTGGTATGTCAAAAATGATATATCTTCTAAATATATCTCAAACATTACTTCATTGTCTTTAGTAGTGAATACTTATGCGTTACTGATGGATACTGTTTGTAAGATTGAATTATTTATGTTATTGTTGATTTGATAATTTGGAGAATATTTGAAGTACTCGTTAGATATTTTTAACTTGAGTGTATTAATTCAATTATCAACTCTACTTTTGATATGATATATTTAAACTGTCGGATGAAAATGCTCTGCCAATTTTTTTAGAATTTAATATAAACCAAAAAAAATCGATTTTTCTTTTAAATTAACTAAAAGATAAAGATTTAAATAATTTAATATTAAAAACTAAACTACTTTTTCATAAAAAAATTGGATATTTTTATTATTATTTCTAAATCTAATACATTTTAAAATAATAATTTAAAACAATATAATTAATAAAACATGCAACAATTATCTATATGTAATTTTATCCTGATAAAATACAAAAATTATATTAGTAATACAACAACAACCCGTTATTCAGGTGGTTACATGTTATTGCAAATAAGTTTACAACATAACATACTAGTGCTGTACAATGAACTATTTTCATACGAAAACCATAACCAAAACATCGCGTTATATAAATTATACGACGGATTATAATATACTACAGCTTGTCACGTGGCGATAAAAACTAATGTTTATCGTGGTGGATATATATCATATGTTTATATATTAATAATTTTTTTTGTTTTTTTATCAAAATATTTTTAATTTTTAATTTTTTTATAATGTTTTTTAATATTTTATTTTCTTAATTATTATTATTATTATTATTATTATTATTATTATTATTATTATTATTATTATTATTATATAACCATTGATAGGTTATTTGTATATAGTAGATTAAAATAATTGTTATAAACAAATACAAAATAAAAATAATACATGTTTGAAATTCAAAACTATATCTATATGATGATAAGATATAAAGATATTAAAGTTCCCAAGTGGACACAGTGGCGTAGCCAGGATTTAAACCCTGTGGTGTCCTGGTTATTGTCCAAAAAAATATTTTTTTTAGTGAAAAATTGTGTTGTAATATATCTTCATATTCTATCTATATAAAAAAGTTGTTTATTTGTTTCAGTGAGTCTTTCATATTATTTTTGTCAACACTTTGAAGTACTATTATAACATAAAAAATAGAAGTTGACTAATAGATGTATTTATTAGGACATCTATTGTTATTGAACTCGAGAGCCTATGTTGTTACGGTTTGATCGGGTTTTAGTTTGAGCTTTTCCGCAGTATATAGAGACTAATAGATGTATTGATTAGGACATGTATTGTTAATGAACTCGAGAGCCTATGTTGTTACGGTTTGATCCGTAAAGCAAAATAAAAAATTAAGATTTATGCAGGTCTATTTATTTCGAAATTAAACTCTACAGCTCTATTCGTAAGAAAAAATATAGATCAACCAATGTTAATATTTATAACTAGTGAATAGTATTATAAGACATGTAGCAAAGCTTCGATTTTGAGAATTAATAACATAGACCCATAATAAATACCTTAGTATTTACAGTTTTCTAAATAAAAGAACACTTATTGATATGTTATTATATATAATAAAATAAATAATAAAAATTTAATTATATTAATTATGATATTTATCACAATAAAATAATATAGATGTTATTTTATATATAATAAGAATAAATAATATAGTTATATTATATATAAAATAAAAACTTAATTCAAATCAACAAATTAAGAACAAGAATCCACAGCTGGGTCTCGAACCCAAGGGCTGTGGGTTCCTGGCATGCGTCTTTACCAACTAGACTGGGGTGTAAAGTATAACTAAGTTAATAACAATAGTATTTATTTGAGCTAGGTGGGTTCCTAGGACCCCACAGGACCCCACCTGGCTCCGCCAGTGAGTGGACACATGGATGGTCTTAGATATCAATAAGTGTTTTTACTGCAAAAACATCATTCCGGGCGAACTTTTAGTTAACTACTTATTTTATCACCTTCTTTCAACCTTTTCTTATTTATGAAACTTGTCATACATACTATTATAAAGCATAAAATTAGGATGTCGAGACTTTTGGACCTCAAATGGGACATAATATCCTCTTAAACGCAAGGTGGATAGTATTGCTGGTGGTCTACTTGCAAAGCTTATCTTAATAAATATATTTTAGCGAGTTTTATTTTACACAATTTACACTTAACTTGTTACGATAATATCTTCTATCTCAAATTTATATCAAAATATAAAACTATACACAAATATTTGATGGTTCATGTTTATATTTTGATTATAACTTGTTATCCGCGTTTCAACTTTAAATTTATCTGTGATTCAGTCGTTGCTTTTATATATATGATAAAAAACTTGCAGTTCACTTATTTTATTTTTGTTCTCGTTGGCAATTTGTATATTATAATTTGTTGTCTTCTGCCGTTTGTGCTATGCATTTTAAGAATAGTTCATGATTTATATTTTACACTAATATTCGATCGATGATTAGTACTTATATTTGTTAGAAAAAGTAAGAGAAAACATTAAAAAAACAAATCATATTTATTTTTATTACTTGAAAAGATACGAGCATGAAAAAAAAAACACCAACTACACGAAAACAATCTAAAACATCATGCTTTATTACTTTCCAAATGCTTTATTATTTTCCAACAGAATACACATTATGATATAAACCGATAAGAAAAACAAATTGTATAATAAATATTAATACATCATAGTTGAAATAACAAATACTTACCACAATAAACAAAAAGCGTTTAATTAGAGTTTCGAATTCGTGCGACTATTTTATAGAGGGAGGGTTGCTTAGGTGAGCGACCCTTCCTTATTGGCCAAGAAATAAGAAGGAATGATCGCTCAAGTGGATGACCTCCCAATAAAAAATATTTGTTATCAATGGAATGAGAATGAATTGTCGTTCAAGTGAGTAAGTCTTCTTTAAGTGGCTATTGATCAGGGAGAGGGGCGGGGTTGTTTAGTTAAATGACCCCTTTAAAATATCTTGTCAAGAGACTGAGATAGAGGGATCAGTTTGGTGTGCGAACTCTTTTGAAGTGATTTTTAGACAAATATTGAGAAGGAGAGGTTGCCCAAGGTTTTATCAAAAGAATGAGAGAAAGGGTTGCTAAGGTGAGCGACCCCTATTTAGGTGACTTTTACCAATGACTGAGAGGAGGGTCGCTCAAATGAACGACTTTTTTTAAAGGTTTTTGTCAAGATAATGAAAGGGAGGGGTCGCTCACGTGAGCTATCCTTTTTTAAATCTATTTTGACAAAGAAATGAAAGATAATGGCCATTTTATCACGATAATGAAAGGGAGGGGTCACTCGGGTGAGTGACCCGTATTTAAAACATTTTATCAAGGGGATGAGAGGGACTTGAGTGATATCTTTATAAGTGGATTCAGACCAATAACTAAGAGAGAGAAGTCACTTAGATGAGTGACCCCTCTTTAAAGCATTTTTTTATTAAGGGAATAAGATAGAAATTTTGCTTAGGTGAGTCTCGTATTTAGCCAAGTACTTACTGGGTTTACTCACGCGCGTGACCATTTTAGAGGTTTTTTTTGCTAAAAAGTGAGAGAGGTTGAGGGTCACTAAGGAGAACGACCCTTCTCTAAATAAGTTTTTTCCAAAACCTAAAAAAGAGTGGTCGATCGGGTTAGCAACTGCTATTTATAATATTTGTGGAAAAATAATAAGAGGGAAAGATCGCTCAAGTGAGTGACCTCTCTTTTATAGAGATGGTGGAAAATGATGGAAATGAGGGGTAAACTTATAAACCAATTTTATGATTTGAAGGGTCACCCACCTAAGTGACCCTTTTAGTTCTAGCATTTTGATAGGAAGGTAGGAGGTCATCTGAGTCACCGACCGTACTTGGGGAATGACTTTCATGGGCTTAGCCATGCCAATGGCATGGTGATTTTGGTCACTAAGAAAAATACATTATATAGTTTTTTAAAGTCTTAATCGTTCGTTCCAGTATGTTGTTATATATTTTTTTCATTGTGTATCAGTTATCTATATTAAATACATGAGAAAAATAAACGACTACAATTGGGCCATATAAATTAGGGAGAAATTTATGCATTCAATAGTCAATGATTTCGACATTAAACCTAACATAGTTGTAGTTTATGTTGCTATATTTTTCGTTAGTATATTAATAACTTTTGTTAAATTTGCGCAAAAAATATACATATATGATCTTATATATATTTACATGCAGTCGTTACTTTTGGAACACATAACACTTGGGGAATGAGCTGCAAGAGTAGTCTTGATACCAAGATGTTTATAATATATAGGAATGAAAAAAATAGAGAATATCGTTGTGACAGAAGAACTTGAAGAAATTCATGATGATCAGGTATTTAGTTAGAACTTGATATTTAGATCTAATTCGTAATTTGCATCTAATAAAAATTCTCGATATATGTTTTGCATGTGTTTTTTTTATCAATTAGTGATTCGAGTTTAACACCATTCGTAATTTATGATTTATTTTTACACATATTCAAGTTAATCATTTTAATTTGCATATAGTAAATACTCTTTATATGAATTTAATACCCCTACACATTTATGTTTTTAATCATTCGCGATTCAAAACTATTCTTCATTTGCAAATTGAATTCAGTATGCTTTCACATTTACATTATTTACCATTCACGATTCACGATTCGTGGTTATTACAAACCAACATTCTTACAGGTTTCTTGGTTGAGGGATTATCTCTAACAGATGCTAAAAAAGAAACATTAATGTATGAGGAATCAAAAGAGGAAAGGATTTCAGAAGATGAAGTAGGAATAAAAGAGGAATAATAAGTTGAAGGAAAAGAAAATGATGTACTGATTAAGGTAATGCGACTAATTTAGAGGGAGATGGAGATGATCCAACATATAATATACAAATAGATTGTGCATCAAGTGGAGATGAAAGAATATATACTTTTAAATTTAATCCATGACAAACAAAATATATTCCTCCAAGTAAGGTTACTTCAAATCTAAGAAGTATTGATGGAACTTCCTGTTACATCTAAACTTAAGAAATAAAATTCTGATGCACACCTAAGGAAGTGTACATCAAAATAAAGAACTAATAAGCACAAAATTATTGGTACGTTAGCACAAATCTATAGAAAATCAACGGTGTCACAAGATAAAAACGACTTCACATATATTAAAGTTTCTTTAAAAACCATCAACTTGGTATCTGTTTAAAGTAATAAATTTCTATTATGAAAGTTGAATTATATCTATAGTTCTTGAGAGATAATGTGAATGATTGAATTGTAGTGAGAGAAGGAAAACGTTAGAGTCAGTTTAAGAAGCTCAAGTCGGATCCATTTATTTATGGTAACCCTATTTATTGGAACACTCGGAGATTAACTGAAATAATTATAAAAATGGAAAAATTGCATTATAGTCCCTTATATTTACAACTAATATATATACCCTTTGATAACTTTATAAAACTACTTATTACAATTTTTCTCTAGTTGTATTAAGTCTCTAATAATTTGTATCCTTATGAGTATCACCATAATGTGAAGCTTGCAGATAAATTCTACCACTTAAGATTAGAAAACAAAAGTTTTGAGATATCACTCAGTATAATTAAGTTAAGTTTCAGTTTGTGATTTGTGTTTCTGTCATATATGGATGCACGATTCATATTTGTGTTATGATTTTGTTCATAATTTGTGTTTCTTTTAGGTCTTTCATACGCAATTCAGAATAATGTTTTACATTTCGCGATGCTTATAAACCCTAGTTCTTTATTCAAAAATCCAATATAACTTTTATCTTGATAATTTATAGATAAAGAATTAAAAGTTTGAAGTATGAAGAAAAGCTCTTATAAAAGAGGTGAATCATCTTAAAATCTCAAATGATGAGCTCCAATAATTAAATTTAGAGAAATATTTACTAACTACAGTAATGAGATAATAGTTGGAGTAATATAAGATAAACCAAAATTTTAGGTTTCATATATTACAAACAAAAACTCCGAATCAATCACTTATTAGAAAAAGTAAACGTGTTGATAACACATAGCCAACTGTGGATCAATCACCTTGAAAAAAACAAGCATTTAAAATGCGATAACTATTAATGGAGGTTGCACTAATCTAGGCTAATTATGAACCAATGTAGGTCGAGAAAAACTAATCCATGTATATTTCCTTTCTTCGTTATTCACAATTATAAATTACATGTGTTCGCAATTATATATTGTCTTGTTCACGATTATAGATTCTTTTTGTTCGCGATTCACGATTGTATCTTGTTTTTAACATAATCCGTAGTTCAAATTGGTTTAATTTGTAGATTCAATATGATATAATCTTTGAGTTTGAAGAGGAGATGGTCCACGTTTAGAAATTGCAGGAAGAGGTGTAAGTTAAATATAAGAAAAAGGTAAGTGTAAGTTGAAAATAAGGAAAATGTGCAAGATCAGGAAGATGTGGTCTAGAGAGACTTGGAGGTGATGAAAGAGAATGTGCAGATCCATAACTGATAATGATATATTTTGTATATAATATTTGGATAATAATAAAACTAGACGAATATTTATAATATAATTATAAATATTATTATAAGTATGTAGGAAACTTTTTAAGTTACTAAGAAACAGTATTATGATTTAATTACACGTAACAAAATATTACTTCAAACATGTAAGAGAAGAATATTAATTTGGAGAGAGAGTCTTTAGTATATTGTATAAATAAAAGTAGAGCTCTTCGTGTAAAGATGGAACCATTCTTGATACAAAAGTGTTATTACACTATTTTATTATGTATTATTACTCTTTTATATCTTTTTTTTCTCTAGACAGTATTGGTATTTGATTAAGGTTTTATCTTATCAATAATCATGTTGAGAATGATCCAATCCAGTTTGAGGATGCATTAGTCCATGTTGAGGAATATGAAGTCCAAAAAGAGGATGCATAAATTCAGGGAAAATGATGCACATATTGAAGTAATTAACACGCTTTTAGCTTTTACCATCATTCGTGATTCACGATTATTTATTACCTTCATTCACGATTGTGATTATATGTTGCCATCATTCGTGATTCGTGAATATTTATTATCTTTATTCATATTTTATGATTATATAATTTCATTGTTCGCTATTAGTGACAACAAATTTAAGATGACGTAATCTAAGAAGTTGAACAAGAGTTGGTCTAGGTTGAAAATCATAAACATAAAAAATTGTAAGGTCAAGAAAATATGCTCCAAGCATAATTGGATGGGATTAAAGAGCAATAAAATTTTTAAATCAGGAACATGAGAATGACTGATGCGTCATATGTTGTAAACCATAAAGTACTAAATGAGTAATTGAAGATGAATGCCACAAAGACTTTATAAAAAACTAGTTCAGTGTAAAAAATATTTGTTTAAATAAATATTATGTACTATTGGATGTTGTAAAAACCATCTATTTATGTATTCTCTTATTCATTCACAATTCCTTCTCTTCTTCATTCACTATTTTACTCCCTTTTTTCCGTTTTATAGCTTGACCCACAAATACCACGTAATTCTATTATTTGTTCGTGGTTTGTGTTTAATTCTCTTATTCATTTGTGATTCGCGTTTACTTATCTTTTTTGTTCGAGTTTCCTTCTTTTTTTCCATTCACGGTTCGGTTTTGCTTCTCTTCTCATTTGTGATTCGCGTTTACTTCTCTTTTCATCCAGGATTAACGTTTAGTTATCATATTCATCTGCAATTCCTATTTTTATTAACTTTTTCTGTTATCTTTTTGCAGAACTTGTACGAAAATATAGATTATGAAAATTTGGAAGATAACATATTTAAGGTAGTGTGTAAATATGAAGAACTAAATTGGGATATTATTACCCGCTAAAATCCTAATGGACGTCAAATAATATCAAAATTAGCCATGATTCAAAGGGGCACAAAATAAGATGATCCATTATTATGGTCAATTCCTAAAACAATAATTAAAATTTATATGAGTGGATTAATGTATGTAACCAGTACAGACTAGTTTGACTACAAGGTAAAACATATTGTCTTTATTCGCATTAAGAATATGGATTCCCGTTTGTGTCATGTGTTGGTTCACGATTCACTTTCGTTATGTGCAAGTTTTTATGTTTCGCGTTTGTTATATTCAAGCTTACGCGATTCGAGTCATCTAATATATATTCTTTCTTGTTAATTTGTAGATTCTTATTTGCAAAAATATTTCATATGTTATTGATGGTTATATCCACTGGATGCTTTCACAAAATGACTTACATATACCTTCACCTAACTTTGATAATTCACTAACAAGACATGACAAATCAATATCTTGTTCAAGACATGTGGTGGTAAAATTATATGTATGTTTTCAACATATATAGAAGATTAGAATATAAACAAAAATATAAAACAAATTCTTAATACAAGCATCCATACAATATGGGAACAATGATATAACTATGGTTGATCATGTTTGGTGAATACTTAATGAGGATTATATTTATGGTCTCCCCCAAATTTTTATCTTAATAAAACGATATGGAATAAATCACTAGTTATTGTTAGTAATAAACCTCGAAGATGTAGAAGCAACCAACTATAACCTCTGGTGCCAAAATCAAAATACATGAGAGATAAAATAAAATAAACAGCAAAAATATTTATACGTTATATTATACTCACAATTGCATTATAGCTACATTTGCATTTACATAATGGTTATTATGCTCATCATGATTCACATTTCATATTACATAATGATTTACAATTCACAACATAGTATTCATATAAATCACGATTCATGTTTAGTATTACCTTATGATTCGTGATTCGTAACTTATTGTCCTTATGTGAAATGATTCATATTTAGTATTAATACTTGATTTGTATTTCATATTAGTTCGTTTTTTCAATAGTTTTAACCCTACTACTTACAGTTTATACACATTTACAAACAAAATGTTATTAACAGAAAATGTACAATACAATTGAAATACCTTAAGAAATATCTTACAGTAAAAAATAAATACATTAGATTATGGACTACTGGTATATGAGTATGATAGGGATGTCATTTAATAAATTGAATAATTGATGAAACATATGATCAAGATATTGCAACAATTAGAAGAGCAAATATATTTAATATTTTTATAAATGACACTGACGCAAACATATATTGGTCATAATTGATGTAGTTCAAACATTGCTATCTTTATATAAAGTTATGTGATGTAATTAAAATTTTAAAAATAACACGATTCATATTTCTTTAAAAAAATATTTATATGCATCATGATTCGCGTTTATTGCAACATAATGATTCCCATTTATGATTATACAAGAATTCGTAATCCAACACTTAATGAATGGTATTGATCGCAATTTTGGTTACTTAATATTCACGATTTGCGTTTATGATTATATAAGGATTTATTATTCAAAAATTAAAAGTTTGTATGGATCGTAATTCACGATTTTGTTTATTTAGTATTTTTGATTCACTAGTACGATTATATAAGAATTTATTGTCATTGATTCGCAATTTTAATTACGTAGTATTTTTTATTCGTGAGTATGATTATATAAGAATTTGTAATCCAACACTTAATAATTATATGGATTGTGATTCATGATTATGGTTAATTAGTATTTATAATTCGATATTATCACAACTCGCATTTTTTAAGAATCACATGAACTCATATTCACATAAAAATATTTCCACATATTGCGATCCGTGAAATACAAAAAATTATAGAAAAATTTATGATTATGTTTTAAAAAAACAATCAAACAAAAAATAAAAAACTAATAAAAATGATATTAAAATTTTTACAATTTCATAAATCCTATAAAATTTCTTCGTATGAACGTCTATTATGATCGAATTTTGAACAACGACTACACTTCATCTTTCATACTATTACTTTTACTTTAGACTGAATACACTTCTTCATAAAACTGGTAGGTCTTCTTTTGAAGTGTGAATAGAGAAATTTCGGGGAACTAGTATAAATATATGCTTCATGAAAAGTAGTGAAAGCCATAATATTATATGATTAAGTTTTTGTATAAGAGTTTGTGTGATAGAATGGTTCGACATAATTCATAGGGATGCCTCAAATGGCTAGTATAGCTGGCAGAGCACGAGAGCACGCAAAAAATTAATTGTATACGTACCACGAGAAAATTTAAAGCTCATACAATAAACAACCCTAACAACTTCAGATAGACTGCATGTGAAACACGTGAAGACAAATAGACTAGCTATGTATGACATATTCCTAAATTAAACTTACGTTTTTTCTCAAATTCAATGCATAATTCATTGGTCCTACCTAGACTATTCTCATATCATCCTGATATTTGACTTATAAGTAAAACCTTACTTTTATCAATTAATTCCAATATAAGAAGACTACACAAATGTTTGATCAAATTGTCAAAAGACTCAACGGGACTATATATAGGTCATCCAACAGAACTGTTTCCCTTTAAAAATGCATATGAATATTTTTCCAAAGGTAAATTTTGGCAAAAATAAAGAACCTTTTTACCTTCATCATCAATGGGATCTTCCATATGTTTAGTGTACATACTTTGATTAAAGATATAAGCACATTTTTAAAATTTTGAATCATCATTGCCCTTGATTTTATGGGTGCACTCCATAATGAATATTTCAAACTACAAATAAGTTGAATAATATAGTATACATGATAGAAATGATAAAGAAAAAGAAAAACAATTTAACTATACCTAAGTGACAATCTGATATAAATATGTTTTGGCAATCCATTAAGTAAGGTTTTAACATCTCAAGAAACCATAACCAGTTATCCTCATCTTCTAACCCAATAATACCAAATTGCAACCGCGAAAATACATATATAGTTTGGAAAGAATAAGCATTAACATTAAAATAATTTGTGATTCATATTTACAAAGCCGTTTGTGATTTGTGCCTTTTTTTGTTTCATATTTTTCGCGATATGTTGAATGAATAATAAGAGAATCAAATTTCGTATTCTACATTAGTTTTGTGTCTTACGTTTAGTATACCAAATAGTTTATGATTCATATTAAGCAGTATAATGTGATTCAAAATTTATAGTTTATATTAGATTCATGTTTCACGCTTAGTTTAACCTTTCGTTTGTGGTTTTCATTTTATATCATACATTATTAAATCCATGGTTCACATTTTATATGACTAGTAGTTCGTGATTCGCTATTCATCTTCTGCATTAGATTTGTGGTTTGCATTTAGTTTGCCGTTTTTTATTCTATATTTTACGTTAGATTCTCGTTTATAAATTTTCCATTGTTACCATCTTTAGCTATGCACGCATCAATTATTCTTTATGTTTCTCCATAAAAAAAGTTTCATCAATGAATAAAAGCAGGCAACAAGAGTGGAAAACTTGGATACAAATCCTAAATGCAATGGAACACTGTTTCAAACAGTTTGTGTGGGGAGTATATTCGATAGATTAGTCACTAATCATATACAGACTCTTTAGAGATTTGAAGTAATTTTTAACTAGATTATATCAGGACTCTTTAAATATTATGAACCTCGTCTCATATATGTGCTATTTCATCTTTCATTTACCTCTTATTACATGCATTTTATTCTTTAGCGTTTGATATATATTTATATATATTAACCTCGTCAATATAGTGAATGTATACTATATATAAGATATAACTTTATCAGCACTCCCCCCTAATCATTAAAATAATTTTCTAAAACAATTTCTTAAAGGACTATTAAAAATATCTAGACGTGGTAACATCGATAAATTTAATAATTATTACGTTTATTTAAAAAAATTAACGTGCTTAAAAATTTTCATATCTTTGACTTACACTGATTCATGTAAATAATTCCGAAATTAGTCACTATAAATTTTGACACATTTTTTAAAAGCATTCCATTTAAAAAAAATTAAATCCTTCTATTTTTTTTATAATATATCAATTATTTTCCACCATAGATACTACTATAATCCACTAGTTCAGATCCTCTGTCAATAGACTATTATTATACTGAAAAATTCATCTTCATCATATTTTCTTTTTTCTAGCCTTTCTCTTTCTAAAACTCATCTATTTTTCTTATTGCCTTCATTAGAACTCCAAAATCTTTGATTTTGCTTTCACTTCAACTCTTTAGAACACGTATTTATGCATTTATTCTTCCCTTTGATTTCTAATCGAATGTGAATAAGTAATAATATTTTTATAATTTTTGGAAAATAATAGTCCTAAAATTGTTAGAGAGTCTTTTGTCTCATACTTATACCCTCCACACTCTGATATTAACTTTACTTCTGCTTCTCATCAACCTCAAATTTAGCCCAAACATTGTCTTCATGATAATCCTTTTTTCATTTACCCATTAATGGTTATAAAAATAAAATCTTCCAAAATAGCCAAGAACAAAGCCCAAACATTAGACGTTTTTTTGTCAATTATCTAACACTTATAAGTACATGACCTAATATGAACAACAAATTTTTAGATATTATTATGATTTTCATGATGATATTGCTACTCGTGTTCTGGAAATAGGTGGATACCTCATCAAACTAAGAGAATGAAAGATGTTTATAAACTTTCTTATTCCATTAGGGGTCTTTGGTCACCTCTTTCTCCCATTATCCAAGATTTATTCATATATGTTCACATATTTCCTTCAAAACTATATGATAATCGGTGGCGTCCAATAATCAGTATATTTCTTAGTACAAATGTTTTGGATATACATGTATATCTTCCAGTTTTTCTCACATGTATCGATATTTTAACTCCATAAGAGCCATTATTAATTATCTCTTAAAAACTCAAATCAAATTGTCAACTTAACCACTTCTAACTATAACTGGAAAACATATTTTATTTTCTTAACTAAGAATTGAGAATATCGATCCAAAAAATAATATAATTAAGTGAAACAAAGATGGATGAAAATACGTAAGATAAGATCTATTTAATTGTATTAAAACTTCCTTTCTTTTTATTTTTTTCTACCTAATTTTACTCAATTTTTTTGTGCATTTTTTTCTTTTTAGAAGATTCAACTAAAGTTCAACAGTTTTCAGAAAACAAATTATGATGGTAGTGAAGTAAATACTTTTCCAAAATTATATGTCGTTTAATTCTTAGTTTGGTATCTTGATACCACTCCCTATTTACAATATATATTTTTATCATCTAGTCTTTGGTCCACCCAAGAGCTCCTAATGAAATATGGATGGAAAAATTACCATTATCTTAACCGGAAAAGAAGCTATTGTTGGAGATATTCAAGGTATGATCTTTCAACGAATGTATAACAAGAACAAATTTGAGATTGGACTAAATATTCCCCAAAATAACATTGAAGGATAGTAACGGCGTGGATAGTACATCTCCCAACAAATTTGTTCACTGAAAACCCCAACTTGACCATGTTATATATTCGTCTCACCAAAACTATAATCCCATCAATTAGCATGACCCTAATCGCAAAAAAGAGAAAAAAAATGTATTGTAAATTTTTCTCACCAGAGCGACGATCTCAACACTTTTTGAAACGATTCTATACTGCTAGAATGATATTTTAATATAAAGACACTGACCAAAATAAACAAAAAATATGACGAGATCCCCATTACCAAGAAAAAATATATTTCCACATCTAACGAGGTCTTTATTTCCAACAAGAAAAATACTTTCATCTCTAATGGCGTCCCTATTTTAAATAAGAAATAGCCTTTCACCTGTGACGAGATCTCTGTTACCAATAGGAAGTATCCTCACACCTCAGAAAAAGTCTTTGTTATCAACAAAAAATCCTTTTTATCTCTTCTGATAAGAAAATAATCTAGAAACAATTAACGGATCTACCAGTCTTGCAACATTGGTTCATGAATAGAGAAAAGATAAAAATGTGATTTCTACAAAGTCTTCCAATCAAGACATAAAAAAACGGTATCGCTTTTTTTATTTTGATTATCCAACCAACACCTTCTTTAACTGTTAGAAAACTGAGTTTTCATGTAGACATTCCAATTCCATTATTATTGATGTCTCGTCAACTTAAATTTTGTCCAATTATATGGCACTACAAGACTATGAGTATGACTGAAATCCTACAAAGAGATCTTGAACTCCAAATAGAGGTTTATTTTTATCATCATACTTTCCTCAATCTATCTTGATGAACATTGTTTTTACCTTTTTCATTTTTATCTTTTAGATTTATCACAACTCAATGACACTTGCTTATCAACAAATAACCCCAACAGATGTCGAAAAATAAAAAAATTACAAACCATAACCTATTGTGTTTAGATCTTATAAAAAACTTAAATCTGACTTATTATATTTTCGACGAGAATATACAAATTTAAGCAAAATTACAAAAATTTGAGGTGGGAACATTCCAAATTTGATGATTTGGTTGTTAATTACGTATTTAAACGATACATTGAAGAATCAAAATGCATAACTGATTTCTCAAAATACTTCTTTAATTAGCACGGTACTTCTCAAACTACTCAATGTGATAAGCTAATTTCTTAAAATGTTACTCTAACATGCCTAGTTGATACTGTGAATGCCAAGAACAATATATTGACTATTAAAAATACTGTTCTGAAATCTAAGGTTAAAAGATATAAAAAAAACCTTGACAATTTTGATAACAAAATTGACTACATAAAAAAGGTTTGGAAAATGGTTAGAATTGTTTTTTAGAAATTGATGCAAGAAATGTCGAGGAAAAAGAAGATCAAATTATGAGCGTTATCTAAAACTTTAAGAGAAAAATTGAAAATACATTATTGTACATGTTTAAGAAAAATGACATATATAAATGACATTATATGTATTAAATAAAAAAAACAAAAAATAGGTGAGATTATGTTCTTTATATTTAATAATTGAAAGTAACTTTAAAAAATGTTGATATAATGTCACTCTTGGCTGAGAGCAAGACAATAATAGCTTATCATTTATAGAATAGTAAAACTTTATATTTAGTAAAATATTGCTTAAACTGAGGATCGCCTAATAAGAATGACTTTTTTCCTCAAATATAGCGTCATTCTATGTTCAGGTAATAAGATTGTCAAAGAGTATCCAAACAAAAAATAAGATCGGTTGATGGCAATCTATCACAAATCAACTTTAAAACAAACAGTTATTTAATAAAATTAAAAATTACGATATTTTTTGTCGTTTGCCCGTCAAAAGAGAATTAGAAAATGCTTCATATTTTTTGATTAAGTCACCTCAATACTCCAAACATGGTTGCCAAAACTTATCAAGTAGAATCCACTTACTTCAAGCATCATTGTACTAAACTAAACTAATAATTTATTTTCTCAAAAGTTTCATTTCTCAACGGTTAACAATCGTCTCCTAGACTTTGTAATTACTACGGAGAAAATTTCTCAAGATCTAGAGAGATTGTGTAACAATACTTAGTTGTTTTCTGACTACCTCTAGTTATTCCAACTAAATTTTCAACAGAATATTTGGGGCATTATCGGAATGACGAGGTTGCATCCTCAAATTTATGTAATCGCACCTTGCCCAAATTTGTATTGTATGAGCTCGGAGCGTCAACTACCATGATTAGAATTCTTACCATTTTTTTAGTGATACCAAAATTTCAACCTCACCAAGACAACTAGAATATTTTCCTTCATAGCTAACCAATTGATTGTTTGTACACTTCTACGGAAGTACTCCAATCATTTTGTCATAGTTATTCTTAAAAATAATCTTAGCCAAACTGCCATTATGGGTCAGAATTTGCACAACCACGATACTATATATATTTATACTAATTATCAACTAATCTTCACGAAGGATAACAACTCCTCTTAAATCATCATCATTCAAATTGAGATGAACGACCGGTTTCCTATATTAGCAGTATGACGACTCGTCAACAAAATGAACCTCCAAGTATTTTTTGTTCCTCTTATGAGGCTCGTCGCATACATGATTCCACTACCCTAGTTATTATACAACCATTGGTGTTTCCCCTTATTTGCTAATTTATTTTCCTACCCTTCTTCTTTTTGCAACTCACTAATTTTCTTGTCATCTCTTTATACTCTCTTACTTTAGAAAAACTAGACAAACTTTAAATTGTCTATTAATCTCTGAGCCTCATCTCCCAATTTCCAACGATCATTGGTGGTGTGGACTTGATTATGATAACGTACACGCATAAGTACCATCGATATCTCTTGTTGCTTAGAGCTAGCATTACCCAAAGAAGATGGTATTTTACTTTTCCTTTTGTTTTGTAGAAAATGATCGTGATATTTTCAGTTAAATGAGTAAACATTCAAGTCGATTTTTAATAATATGTGACTCTTGGTCTATTTAATGAGGGATTTACAGCCTCATCAAATCTAACATTGATACCTTTATTCTTGAGGTTTTGGACAAGAAGAAGATCCCTCTTAGATTCTTTGCTTTTAATAAACTGATCAAAACTTTCAAAAATATACCTCATGGTATATACTTAAAATATCATGAAAACTTCATATAACTTCCCCTCTACATTAAATCCTTTTTTTAAATACATCCACAACAACATCTTCCTTACACCTCAATAAACCGTTCAGCTCACGCACAAACCTCTGAACATCGTTCTTTAATACTTCTCATTTTATCTGATACATATTCATGATGGAATCAATTTTATTTTTGTGAGATTTATCATCGACAAATAAATTGAATGCGTTCTAGAGGCCTTTCAAATCATGAGTTATTCTTTTTGGTAATAAATGAAACCTACTAAGTGCATTTATTTTAAATATCATAAAAATGCTATTTAAAGTAGGATATCGTTTGTATTGAATCTCATCATCATTTTTTTGAACTACTCTATATGATGCTCAGCAACCCATGAGACATAATAGTTATCCATTCAGTATGGGTGAAAGTTTTTGGAAGTTTTACCTCAAGAATTTTTATGTCAACCGGGGACTCCGAAAGCATATATCCTGTCATTTTTTTTGTCTTTTTTCATTGTATTCTATCTCTATTTTTCTTCTTATTTTTATTTGAAACTACTTTAATCGAATGATCCTTATAATTATCATTGTTCAACTTCATTTTATTTTGCTTGTTATTGCAACTCTCATCTATTTGTATAATATATTCTTCCTTTTATACCTAAATGCTACTCTCTCTTTTTATCTTTTATATGCAATTTGGTTTACTATCTCCCTTGTTCATTCTATTATATTTCCTCTATCATCTTCTATTATCACTTCAACTTCTTGATATCTTTCAAATTATAGTCGACTAACTCTAGCATTTTTTTAACTCTTCAATCTGGATATTCAATAACTAGTAACTTGAAGAAATAGTCTGCAAACTGTTATATATTTTAGTGTAATTGGATCGACTAGTCGACCAATTTAACCATGATACATTATCAAACAAGTCGTAGAGTGTGGAGTGCACACTTGTTAGATTATAACATGATTAACAGGGTCAAGAGGTGTAGCCCCTTTTATAGACCTTAACTACCTAAACTGCCAAACTGATTTTGTTGGTCGAATTGATTAAAGGTGAATTTTGTTGAAAAATGACATTACATCAATTGCATACTCTATGTTCAATTGAAATGTCTCTGATTTTATCCAATTGAAATTTATGAAGAACCCCAAAAATATTTCAATAAAAATTGTTTACAAGACTTCAGAGATTTTTCCGGAATCGAAACACTGCTTTCTACAAATTATTGAAATATTCTAGTCTTGTTGATGAAGATAAATATGACGAACAGAGGAGAATCAGTGAAGGAGATGACAAGAATATTTGCTAAACTTGACAAGTTCGAAGGACATGATGACTGACGCTGGTAGAAAAAAGATGCATTTTCTGTTGACTACCCTCAAGGTTGTGTATGTCATGAGTATCCCCTATCCCGAGATCGTGGAGAATGAAATGCTGGAACAAACAATGAGGCGCAACAAGTGGGAGAATGATGACTACATTTTTCGCAGCCATATATTAAACGGTCTGATACTTTGTTTGATGTATACCAAAATATCAAATCTGCAAAAGAGTTATGGAATTCTATTGAATCGAAATACATGGCAGAAGATGCTTCTGGTAGGAAGTTCCTAGTTAGTAATTTCATAAATTATAAAATGGTTGGCTCTAGACCTGTAATGGAATAGTATAATGAACTATTAAGAATTATAGGTCAATTCGTTCAACACGATATAAAAATGGACGAATGTATTTTGGTGACTTCTGTTATTGACAAATTGCCTCCTTCATGGAAGGATTTTAAACACACACTGAAACACACCAAGGAAGAAATGACTTTAGTCGAACTTGGTAGTCATTTTAAGATTGAAGAGTCTCTAAGGGATCAAGATGAAATAAGTAATTCTAAGGGTAAAACCAAGTGGGAAACTTATCTGTAAATATGGCTGAAAGTAGCGGATTCTTTAAGAATGGAAATACAGATAAGGGGAATAAACAAAAGTTTAAAGACAACAATAAAAACAACAATTTTTCCAGCAAAAAACCTAAAATGGCATGCTGGAAATATGGCAAACCTGGTCACTTTAGGAGGGATTGTCGAGTTGGAAAAAGAAAAAATAATGCTGGTCCAAGTGGGAACAATGTTGTTTTAAGTGGAAACATTGCTGGTTCAAGTGGATTTAAGGATCTTGAAAAGCAACACGTTCATAATTTATTTTAGAATTTTAATTCTGGTCAAAATTATATATCTCTAATATCTGAGGCATTGTATGTGCAGGATGGCGTTGTTGCTTTGTGGATTGATTCGAGAGCAACAAGTCATGTATGTAAGGATCTTTGATGGTTCAGTAAATTTCAACCAATTGAATATGGATCTTCACTTAAGATGAGAAATGTTGCAACCGAACCAATTAAAGGACTAGGAAATGTTAAATTACTATTTACTTCCAGAAAATACATATTATTAAACAATGTGTTGTATGTTCCTGGGATTCGAAAGAATATTTTGTCTTGTATTGTTTTAAACAATTATGGTTTCAAACAAGTGTACGAAAGTGGCAAATATGTATTGTCAAAATATGGTGTATTTATGGGATTTATATATTTATGTAATGGTATGATTATGTTAAATATTAATGTTTCATTCCAAAACGATTTTGTTTGTATGATTTCTACTAGTATGTGTAGAAATTTGAATAAAACAGAATTATGGCATGCTGGATTAGGACATGTTTATTATGGAAGAATAGAAGACATGTAAAAAATGAGCCTTATTCCTCATGTTGATGCAAACAATGAAAAATGTAAAACTTACATGTTAACTAAGATAACTAGAAAACCTTTGAATAATGTTAACGAGTTTCCAAAATATAGAAACTAGTACATAGTGATTTATTTGATTTCCATGCTACACATTTGTTAGGAAATAAAAGGTATGTTATTACTTTTATTGATGATGCATTTAGATATTGCTACATTTATTTGTTGCATGCTAAAAATGAAGCTCTTGATAAGTTTAAAATATGTAAGGAAGAAGTAGAATTACATAAGAATGATTTGATTAAAAATCTACGTACAGATAGAGGAGGTGAATATTATGATCCTATATATTTTCAGTCTACAACAATAATTCATCAAACCACGGCTCCTTATACACCACAACAAAATGGTATAGCTGAGAGGAATAATAGGAGTTTGAAAGAAATGGTTAATTCTGTATTGTCGTATTCGGGTTTGAGTGAAGGATTCTAGGGTGAGGCTATGTTAACAGCCTGCTATTTATTGATTTGTATTCCTACTAAAAGGAATAAGATGACCCCGTATGAGCTTTGGTTTAAGAAGCCTCCAACACTGAATTATCTGAGAGTTTGGGGTTGTAGAGAAGTTGTAAGGCTCACTGAACCCAAAAGGAAAAATTTGGGTGAAAGAGGTATAGATTGTATCTTCATTGGGTATGCTGAGCATTCCATTGCATATAGGTTCTATGTGTTAGAATCCAATGACTATTTGTCGGTGAACACGACTATCGAGTCAAGAGATGCAATATTCGATGAATAGAGATTTACTTCTATACATAGACCTAGAGATTTGATTCAAAAGTCTCTGAATAGGAACTCAAGTCAATTTAAAAATATATCACGTGGTACCAATTGTGCACCTGGACCTTCTGAACCAAGGAGAAGTACTAGAGCCAGAAAAGTTAAGTCGTTCGGATCCGATTTTCAACTTTATTTAGTTGAAGGGTCAAGATAAAATTGACTATCAATATCAATATTGTTTTGTTATTGAAGATGATCCAAAGACTTTTAGTGATGTTATGGCATCAAGGGATGCTACATTTTGGAAATAGCTATCCAAGATGAGATAGAGTCTATCATACATAATAATACATGAGAATTGGTTGATTTACCTCCTAGGCGCAAATCATTGGGAAATATATGGATATTTAAACGAAAAATGAAAGTAGATGGTACTATTGAAAGGTATAAAGCTAGATTGGTTATCCATGGATTTAGACAAAGAGAAGGATTTGACTTCTTCGATACTTATGCTCTGGTTGCTAGGATTTCCACCATTAGATTGTTGATTGCACATGCATTCTTGAATGGTGATTTGGATGAGGAGATTTATATGAAACAACCGAAAGGGCTCGTCATGCCTGGTTGTGAAAACAAGTTATGCAAGTTGAAAAAATCTTTGTATGGTTTGAAACAAGCACCAAAATATTGGCATCTAAAATTTGATAATGTGATATTGTCTAATGGATTTATTCTTAACCAAGCAGACAAGTGTGTGTATAATAAATTTGATAATTCTGGTAAAGGAGTTATGATTTGTCTATATGTGGATGATGTGTTGATTTTTTGTACTAACCAAAATCAGGTTGATGAAACGAAGAAATTCTTATCATCTAATTTTGAGATGAAGGATTTGGGTGAAGCTGAAATGATTCTTGGTATAAGAATCAAGCAAAAGAACAATAATATATTGATATCTCAATCTCAATATATTGAGAATATATTAAATAGATTTAACTTTAATGATTGTTCTCCGGTAAGCACACTTATAGATCATAATCTTAAGCTTCTACCAGTATTAGTATATCTCAACTTGAATACTCGAGAGCCATCGGGTGTCTTATGTATGCCATGACTAGCACTAGGCCGGATATTGCCTCTACTGTTGGAAAACTTAGTAGGTATACTAGCAATCCTAGTCCGCATCATTGACAGGCTTTAAATCGAGTTTTCAAGTATTTGAAAGGAACTATGAATTATGGTTTAACTTATATTGGATTTCCTTCTGTACTTGAAGGATATTCAGACTCGAGTTACATTTCCAATATGAAAGATCATTCTTCCACAAGTGGATGTGTATTTTTACTTGGGAGAGGTGTTATCTCTTGGGCATCTAAGAAACAAACTTGTATTAATGATTCAATAATGTAATCAGAGTTTGTGTATTAGCAGCAACGAGTAAAGAAGTTGAGTGGCTAAGAAATTTGATGTTTGAAATTCCATTGTGGCCCAAACCGATATCACCTATATCTATCAGATGTGATAGTGAAGCTGCATTGGCCAATGTCTATAGACAAGTTTACAAATGTAGGTTTATACACTTAGGTGTTACACACAGTATGATTCATGAGCGCATCATGCATGATGTTAATTCAGTAGAGTTTGTGAGAACTCAATATAATTTTGCCTATCATTTAACTACAGGGTTAAGTAGAGATCTTGTGCACAAATTGGATATAGGGATGAGATTAAAGTCCATCTGAAATATCTCATGTTGAGATACCCAATTCCCATCTAATATAACATGAGGTTCTGAATTCAATATGGAAAGCTTAACATCTAGAAATTGGAACACATTTGTATATCATCCCAAGGTATGTGTTCAGACCTGTAAGTTGTGAAGGTTGAATATTATCTTCTTAATAGTTCTTTTGGAAAATTGCATATGCATGTGCAAACGAAAAAGAACTATCTATTTGAGCATGAAGTTCAGCCGCTTCAAGAAGCTAGGACTTGGCTTTGATATGCTTAAGAAGGATAAGGACACAAGGCTAGTAAAAATAGTGTCAAGTAAGAACAAGTGCGTATGTAAGTTTATGTGTATATTATTTTCATGTATTCATTGTGAATAGTAAAGTTTCAATCCTTAGTGATACCTTGATATTCGAATATTTGGAATGTGTAATATACTAATGTGAAATTCAATCGTTACGATATTTTATTTATGCATAAATTTGTTAATTGTTGTGATTGTGTTTAGTAGATCATGAATTACACTAAAATGGGGCAAGATTGTTATATATTTTAGTGTTATTAGATC
The DNA here is from genome assembly GCA_036936605.1 of Limnanthes douglasii subsp. nivea. Taxonomy (NCBI): domain Eukaryota; kingdom Viridiplantae; phylum Streptophyta; class Magnoliopsida; order Brassicales; family Limnanthaceae; genus Limnanthes; species Limnanthes douglasii. The sequence goes on from JAUPFV010000002.1 coordinate 245,475,559, forward strand.
GACTAGTCGATCAATTTAATCATGATATACTATCAAACAAGTTGTAGAGAGCGGAGTGCGCGCTTGTTAGATTATATCATGATTAACAGGGTCAAAGGGCGTAGCCCTTTATAGACCTTAACTACCCTAACTGCCAAACTGATTTTGTTGGTCGAATTGATTAAAGATGGGTTCTGTTGAAAAACAAAATTACATCAATTACATACTTTATGTTCAATTGAAATATCTCTGATTTTATCCACTTGAAATTTTTGGAGAACCCCAAAAATATTTCAATAAGAAATTGTTTACAAGACTTCAACGATTTATCCGGAATCGAAACATTGTTTTCTACACAAACCTTGTATGGAGAGGTTTTCTCTCTTACCTGGTGTAAAATAACCATACACATAAGTTGTTGTATCGACTGGAATACTTTCAACTTGATTAATTCTACCATGTGCACCGGATGTTACTCCGGTTGGTGATTACAATCTGCCACTATTAATAGAGTCCTCTATTTTAGACCAATTTTGTTTCTTGTATCAGATGTCATGTCTAAAATTTGATCTTGTACTGAGTTAATTTGTTCGATGATAAATTTTTGATAATCCTAGGAACACTCATTAGAGTTTCTCAAATTGGACGGATTCTTAATTTATCTCTTTTGGTCATCAATTTTGTCATCACCACTGGTAACGTTGAAACTTGAAATCTTTGAAATTGAAGCTTTCCCATATACGATAATAAACTTTGGTAAGCTATTTTTCTTCTCAAATATGAAGCCGAGATGATGAATAATAATCGAGAAAGTAATCTGCTTTGAGTGTAAGGATTTTTATCTAATAAAGTTTGATCAGTCTCAAAATGGAGACCTTAGTCTTTATTTATATTATTTACAAGATATCATCTATTAATTACAAGCCTACATGTGTTATCTTATTATAACCGTCTAACTATCATTCTTAATAACTTATAACATGATGACGCGTGTAATTCATCTATAACCATTTGAACAACCTTTCTTTATGCGCATCTCGTATCCTCTTATGACTTCTACTTCTTATGATCTATGGCTCATCTTATGTCTTTTTATGACCCATGACCCCCATCTAATATTTTCTTCATAAACCTCATTTCATATCTTTTTTACAATCCTCGTTTTGTATTTCTTCATAACCCTCGTCTTATATCTTCTTTATGATCCTCGTCTCGTACTTCTTCATGACCTTTGTCTCATATTTTTTTTATGACCAACATCTCAGACTTATATATAACACTCATCATTCCTCTACGACCATTATTCTTATTTACGACCCTTATCTTGTACTTCTTTGTGTCCCTCATCTTATACCTCTTATGATAGTTATCTCATACATATTTTGTCTCGTCTTCCATTTACCCCTTATTACATGCATTTTATTATTTTGTTAGCCTTTAATATATATTTACCTTGTCATAATAAGGAATATATACTAGCTATAGGATATAGACTTATCAAGTCCAACAAGTATGTTTACATACGTCTTAATGACAATAAACCAATCAATGTATATAAAATCTCCATAAACATCTCTTTGAGACTTTACTCTAACAATAAGCAGCTGTATTTTTATTTCTTATTATACAAATACTTAAAGCAAAAAATATTATGTGTAGTGTAACAAGATAATACTAATCTTAAAGATGCAACATCTTATTTAAACACTTGTCCAACACATGTTATTCTATCAACCCAATGAATAGTAAAAAATTATATACAAACTACCTCCCCACTAACCAACTAGTCATTTGAAGCTTAAAAAAACTTAAAGTGGTATCTTTAGGTGCTTCTCGAAATGACTAATATAAATGATTAAAGTTTTTTCATTTAGTTCGAAAACACCCAAAATAAATTCGACATTGAATACATGCAGTTAAGAGTTATAGTGAGTAAGTTGTTTGCTATTCACATCAATATAATCATAATGATTTACGTTTCATATATTTAGAAAGATTTGTAAATTGCAGTCAACAAGCATTGACAGACATTAAACTATTTGTGATTCATGTTATTTTTAATATGTATATTTGTGATCCACATTTTATATATGCATGTGTGATTCTCATTTTATATATACATGCAATATATTCGCATTTTATGTATATATTCGTGATTATCGTTAATTTTCATACATACATGATTCACATATATAAACATAATATAATTCACATTTCATATAGTTACATAATCACTCATAAATCACATTAAATTTACACATTATTTTTTATTCACGTTTAAATTTGCACGCGTTCGTGATTCGCATTTAAATCATTTTCTTCGTCTACCACTTATCTGATTTTTTCTAAATCCAAATGCTCGAATCTAAAGAACTTTAAACTTAACGTTTCACAACCTTAACCATCCTTAGTATCCATAAAAATAATCAACACAATATCTATCACTAATTCATATACCAAACAAATTAATTATTAAACATAAAGATTTAAAAAACGAAAAACTTAAAACAAAAAAAAATTCAACATTGCAGTAGATTTAAAATGTTAAATCGAAATATTATATCGTATATAAAAATAGCAAATTTTTTGTTTGAATTTTTTCTTACGTATAAATAAAATTAGCTAATTGATTTCAAAAAATAAATATCATATAGTTTTGAATTATCAGAACGACTAAGAAAGTTATGATTTAGTTATTTTTAGAGTTTTGTATTGGCAATTTCATTTCTTAATACAGGGTTATGTCTAAACTTTTAAATTCTAATACATATATCAAAAATTAAATATTAAATAATAACTAATTAATTTAAATAGATTATGAGTACTATTAAATTATTTATTAAATGGTAAAATGAAAACAAATTTGGTTTTGAAAACTTTACAATATTTAACCTATTTTTAAAAATAAAAACACCAGCTTTGTAAGTAAGTTTCAGTTCATATGACATGCCATTAAGATTAACATTACAATAAGTTTTGTAGCAGTACAACAAATAGAGGTAGGTGAGGCTATAATGGAGCACTCTCAATTCAACCCACATACTTCTTGTGCCTTCTTTCACTTTACCATATTTATTTTTTCACTTAGCTAACTCCATATCTATAATATAATATAATATAATATTAATTTAGAACAAAATAAAAGTGTGATAGGTTAAAATTTTAAAACCCATAAATATAAGAAATAATAAATATAATTAGAACATGCAACAGTGCATGTCTCCTTATCTTGTCTTACAAAGCTGGGATGGAGGAGCAACATCTTATCATATGTGTTTTCTCTATCAAAGGAGCTGTATCAACCATGAATATTCTTAGAATTTCTATAGCTGCATTTATGTTTTGTTATATTCAGACTGTTTCAAACCTACCAAAAACTAGTTTACATTCTGTTTTATTACTTCAATTTCAAAATTATTATATACAAGTTTTTTATGTGTAGATAATGACTGGATAATAAATTTTATTTTTTGAGTATTTTTATAATAGAAGGGCATTTATTGGTTAGAAAAAGAGGTGGGGCTAAAGAGATTTGTATTTATTATTGGCAATCATTAGTGGGTGATGCACACAACAATATGGAGAAAAGGATAGTAGTAGGATATAAAAGGCATGTGCCTTCTTTTTCTTTGATGCTATTCTCATTTTTTTTAAATTTATTTCTAATTAATCTTGGTTTTATAATTAAATACAATTATAAATAATAATAATTAAATTTCAGAAATTAGACATTTCAGCACAATTATATATCTGAATCGATATATTTTAATAAAAAAGTTATTCATGTTTCTGATAATTTAATTTTTCAGATCTTTCTCTATGATTTTGGATTGTATTTTTCTTGCTTTATTTTTTAGTTTTCTTTTTTATGAGTGTGTTTCGTATGTGGAATCTTTATATTTTGTGGACAGTTTTGATCCACATTGCCCTTAGAATTATAGGTAATGTAGCTTATGTAGCTTCGTGGCTGATATTTCTTTTAATCTTAATTTTTAAATAAAAATAATAATCAAACAAGTAATATTGGAATTTCGATCAAAATTTAGACCTATACAGAAGATGAGCATGACAATAAAAAAAAATCATTCCAAGTAGAAGTGTTCGTACAAGAATGACGAGATTTTATGTAATTTTCGTCAAATACTTGATGAAAAATATAACTTAGTAAGGTAAACTTTTTTATTTAATAAAATAAGTTATTTATTTATTTATTCTTTTTTTTCAAAAGAAACTTGGAACAAGTTGAGATACAAAATAAATATCTCGAAGATATTTAAAGTAACTTGGAATAATGATACTTTTTAGATAAAATGTTATTTTTTTCTCTTTTTTTATGGAGGATCTTCAACCAATGGATTCATGTTGATTTCATCTTTCAAAAATATTAATTTTCGGTAGTATTAAAATGTTTTTTATGTGAAAATATAGAAACAATTAACCATCTGTTTGTTTAGTGTGATTTATCTTGGAAAGTCTGAAGTCACTTTGCTAGCCTATTTAGTATCAATATTCATAGCTACATGACACTAACCCATGTTAGACGTAGCTGGTATTGGTCAAGTGATAAAGATGTCCATATCGAGACCATGTTCCCTCCCGTTATTTGTTTGACCATTTGGAAAGCTAGGAAGTATGTTAAGCACAAAGACCTAAGATACAATAGTGAAGCTATTATAGACTATATTAAAAAATTGTCTCTGGATTAGATTCATCTAATATGCTCAAAAGAATTCATCAGTCTAAATATACTAATGAAACCTCTGAGTTGGGTTGTTTCAGTCATTTATTAAAGAAAATAAGGCGTCTTACAAATAATTGGGAACCTCTTGTGGATGGCAGACTGAAACTAAACTCGGATAGTTCATGTAGTATTAATGGTGAAGCTTGATGTGATGGAATTATTAGAAAAACTATGGGGAAATAGTTGATAGCTATGATAGTATTTACGGGAAACAATCCCCAATCCTAACATAAATTCGGGCTCTATTAGATGGATTACTGCTATGTAGGGATAAAAAGATCAGTAATATTGATATAGAATCTTATTCAATAATTCTAATAAAAATGTTATCTCAAAGTAAAGCACTATGGTACCTTTCACCCCTGATGATATGTTGTAGAAACTGATGCCTTCATTAATGACCCTTAGACACCTTTCAAAAGGCTAATATCATGCGGCTGATTGGATAACCAAATAGACATCTAAATATAAAATAAGATTGGATTTCAACCTAAGGCAAGAACCAAACCAGTTAAGAGCTATGACATTTTTAAAAGTTCCGGGTATTGGCTATGTAATGAAAATTTTGAACATTTTCAACAATCCATAATTTGTTTAGCTAAATTCTAGTTAAATTACATCTTTAAGATTTGATTAAAACATTTGTATGAATCCATGGGTATAATTAATGACACTAGCATAAAATCATGACCATCCTGACTTTTTTGAGTTTAACAAGTAATCTTTCCATGTTGTAAGATAATAAAATGCAGAAATTAAACTAAAATGATAAGTTGCTATCTACCTGGACATGGATCAAAATGCTAGAATACAACCAAGAGAAAATGGACTTTAATAAAATGATGAAGATCGAAGATGGAATCCCTGACCAGACCGTTTCACTAAATAAACTTAAGGAGCTCACAGCTCTGTGTTTCTCCAATTTTTAAGCAAGACAAAGAATTAGAATACAAATAAAAGAAAAGTTGAAAATCACAATCGAGGATACTAAAGGTGAGATAGAATAAATTACAAAGGATTAAAACTGAAAACAAAATCAATGATAATTCAACGGAATTCTTACATGAGCATTACTTTGTGGAGATGATTCCTAAAGGTGAGCACGATGAAGAAGTAAATCCATAAGCTGAATGTCCTAAAATTTCAAAGCTATAAAGTTGTTGCTTCTTGACAAAGACTTAAAGGAATCAAAATGAGAAGATGAAAAACCTTCAATATAATTTTGGAGAAAAAATGAGTCCAAAGATATATGTTGAAGGCCTTTCAAAATACTATTTAAATTTTGGTTAAAGTTTTGGCGGCTTCCAAAATTCTTGGTGGAATCTGATATTTTGGCGGTCCATTTTAATTGAAGCTGATACACAAGTGTTTTAGATATTAAATGGCTTACTTTAACAAGTTCACAAACGGTGGACTTAACAACTTGTATATTTTAGAAATTAATAAAAGGCTATCTTTTAATTAAAAAAAATCAAAAGATAACAAAAAAATGTTCAAATTTTATCGACTCTTACTTAAAATAATTATCACATTTTTAAACCAATTACGTAAGAGATATCCTTTTGATATCCTGATTTCAAATAAACATAAATATTTTGAGCCTCCCCAAAACCATAACAACCATTGCTCCACCTCATCCCTTCTCTACACTGGAACTTAATTACCACCCTCCATCTCGTCGTCGTCGAGATGTCTGGTGGAGACACCTCAACCATCCTTTTTCATAACCTTTCATCTTTTCCACCTTTGACCAAACCCTATACAAGACCAGATGTAGACAAACCTTTAACAAAAAGTCACTCAAACTTGAATATAGCAAACTTTCATATTTTACCAATACACAATCCTGATTTCCATACCAAAACTATCAACAACCTATTTGGAATTGATATAGGCTCTTTAGCATATGGTTATTCAACAATAAATTAACCTTCAACAAACAACATCCTCAAGTCTACCATGCAACAAAAATTAACTCTGTCATAGTTTAGTAGATCATTCGTAAATATAATCAATCCTAAATCTCAAGACTACATATCACAATTTTCTTCATTCAACAAAAAGATTCACATCTTTCTATAAAATTCACATCCATAGAAAAAGAAATATTTTTATCCAAATCAAAAACATATTTTGGTTGGCAAGTTTTCCCATGGCATGTCCTTGATGAATAATATCTAGAAATTCTTGAATTTTTTTAGTTTTGTTGAAGAATTTAATCTCTCAATATGGGATCCTAAACATGTATTGATTGGATTTGACAAGTTGGATGACTACTCAAAACTTTAGAATAGATCAGTATGTACAATTGGCCAGTTCTCCATGAGATTACTCAAGTGGAATACATTCTTCAAGCTAAGAATTAAATCCTCAATCACTTTAGTTTGGATATATTTCCATAACATACCTGAATTCATGTATAATAAAAAAATATTATATTTATTGCTAAAACCATATGAGAGTCCTTAAAGTATGGGTTTCATCTAAAAACAGAGCAAGATTCAATGAATGCAAAGCATGGATTGAGATAGATGTCTCAAAATAAATAATCTCTAAAGTTTGGGTTGGATCTGGTAAACAATCAAATTTTGTGAAAGAAGATGGGTTTTGGTAAGAAATATATTAGAGTGATAGGCCATACTACTGCAAGGAATGTAAGCACCTAGGCCATAACATTCTGGATTGTAAAAAAAACTATACAAATCAAAG